>JAMZAV010000066.1:0-600000 GCA_024449915.1 Sweltsa coloradensis
GCTGAACGAACGACAAAATGCCAAATGGCATGGATCGGAGCGAACAGGAGTCTATCTCTACTTGGCTAACTAGAAAACACATGATGACATGAATAATGTCAATTGTTGGCATATGAAAAGAAGAAGAGAAGAAAGAAGATAATTCTCTCAATGAATACTTGGAGTGAGGTCTATAAACTGAGCAAACCGGGTGATAGATGACATCTATCAAATGGCTAAATGACCACCTTAAACGAAATGAAGACTGTATATATGACCTTCTCACCCACCAAGTCACTCAGCCTAATGATGCAAACCCTCAATGTATTACTGCACTCTGCTTCGTGTGCATAGACTCAGGATGCAAATGCAAATTTCAAATGTACCGCTAACTGCTATAAGATTGAAAAAGTCTCATCGAATAAATACTTAGGTCTTAAAATAGGCAATCACTTAAAATGGAATGAACATGTTCGCGCTCTATGTAACAAATCAAAAAGTCTACTTTATGTTTTTACAGATTAAGAAATATCTTTGAACTTAAGGTCCTTAGAACTATATATTTTGCTTTGCTACAGTCAAGCTTTGAATATGGCATTATTGGATGGGGTGGTGTGCAAAATGTACATCTTAACTCTTTATCAATTATTCAAAAACTAGCCCTTAAAACAATGATGAAAAAACCTAAGGATTTCTCTTCCACTATTACCTTTGATCAAGCAAAGTGTTCTTGACATTAGACAATTATATATTAAAAATATTCTCCTCTTTATTCATAAAAATCTCAAGGACTTTAAACAGCTGAATGTGTCTGATTCACGCTCAAATACTAGGCTTTTCAACCAGACATGGATTATTCCTACCTAGAAAAACACGCGTCTGGGTCAAAGACATATTTCTTTCTAGGACCCTTAATTCATAATACCTTGCCTGAAAAAATGTTTCGTTCTTCTCTATGTCTCTTTAAAAATAACGTGAAGAAATAAGCTCTTTGAAAAGGATTAAATAACAAAAATAATGCCCAATCTGTTCTAGCCTATTACTTGTCAACTTAGTCTCAAGGCTAAATTTTATTATAAAAATTCTTTGTCTTATCTCTTTAGTTTAGTTTAGTTTAGTTTAGTTTAGTTAGTTTAGTTTAGTTTTAAGAACTTACCATATAAATTGCTTCCTTGCATAAATATATTTTATTTTTATTTTATTTATTTATTATTTTTTTCATGTTGTACAAACTACTATAATTTAAACTCTATCTTTGCTAAACATCTTGTAATTGTTTTAAATTAAACATGTATTATAACTGCCCACACACGAGCACTGTGATTATGTGGGCTTCTCTTGACTATTCTCTTCTCTTGTTTGTTTGTACCAATTTATTTATTTTCTTGAGAATAAAAATTTTTCTGAATCTGAATTGATGGAGCTAGCCATACTAAAAAGGGGGATCTCAATGCACCCGGCAACAACCACCACAAGAGATAAAACCCCGATGATTTTTATTTGTTCTTTCTTCGACAGTCTGTTGGTTGTCAAACCTAGCTTGTAAGACTTTAAAAATTTGAAATGGCAAATGTCATAAGGCTGCATTTAAGCCAGCCAGTAGGTGGTCTACATGCATGTTTTAACAATTTTGTAGGCCTATAGCCTACCTACCCTCGTATTTTTTGTGATTAAAGCAATGGGGCATGCAGGGTTGTCTTTCACTTTGCCAAGTTGTTGATCATAGCCATTTGAAATTTCAAAAATTATTTAGACGAGGGAGCAGAGGGGACTGATAATACAATTCAACTCAAACGGCACTTATTCTGCGTTTCTGTACGTGGTATACGTAAAAAATCAGCCGAATTTCTGAATAGATGTGCTGAATTTTAAACAGACATCCGGTACGAGTTAACTGAGAACTGATAACAAAACAGCTAGATCATTGTGATTAAAACCTACAAGAAATAATAAAATTTAAAAAAAGTCTGCAAATTTGTAGGAATTATTTTAACGGACAATGGTTTTGTTTTGAAAAAAAAAAATTGTCGTTTAATTTTGTCAGGCTGTGAAAAATGCAGTGCCCCGGTGTATCGAATCTTGCACGCTCAAGGGACCCAAATTCCGCTCGGAGATCGAGTAAACCTTGCAATCTTTTCATGTATTTTGAACTGGTTATCAATAAATAAATAAAAAAATCTGTATTTTTAGTTACTCAGTCACACAACTGATTTTTAGTGGGGGACAGTAAATCAAAGTGACCAAGCCAACCCTGCAAAGCCCCGACACAATCGAAGAGTGAACGATAATCAACCAAAGATCGATATTTTTAATAGAAAATAAAATATCAGTGGTATGGACAGTGCGAACACCCCGGATCAACGCCAGAATCAACAAGGCCGATTCAGAACTAAAAAAAAAAAATTATGATTTTTTATATTGACCGTCAAGTGACCAAATTTGAATTTGACCAGTCAAATCCCATCCCTAGAAATAAATAGGTATAGGTAACAAAGTTGGATCCGATAAATTTTTGGAGTGATTTTAGGCCTAAAAAAAATAATAGATTTAGTAATCAAATAGTATAGTATGGTGCCATAAAGAATAGACTAGGTATTAGTACTGTGTATTGTATTTTTTAGCATCCTGTTTACTATAGAAAAATACAATAATATAGGATTTACCGTACTTACTTTCAAATTTTAAGGCAGTGCAGCTAACACCTCTTGCAGCAGTGGGATAGCAGGATGCTGTACCAAGGAATATGAGCTGCATGGTTCACTAACAGTCAGGTAGCTAGTCAAGTACGCCACTCATCTCAATTCAAGACTCACCCACCTAGAAATAGAGGGATTCACCAAACCAACAATTATTTTAGTTATCATAGGTAGGTAGCCTAGGTAATATTGTTGGTTTACCTAGGTTTTCTTTATATAAGGCCTAATCACAGCATCAATGCTTACTTCAACATCTAAGTCTAATTCAAATTATATAGCCTATTATTAATTTGAATAGGGTTCTATGTTAATTCAAGTGGTATTGAAAAAACTTGCTAACGCTAACGGGCAACAAAAAATAATAAATAATGTGGTTAGGAATGATAAGGGAATTCAACCATCATGAAATGATCAATATTTTGTTCAGGATTGATCACAGTACATACATGAAGGCTGGGCCCTATACTTGTAACTTAGGCCCAGGCCTATATTAACTAGGCTAGGGGCCTACATACACAAGTCCTCACCATTTAAAAAAAAAAATTATGATATTTTATGACTATTCTAAAGCATTTGACAGTGTCAATCATGAAATGCTTCTTAAAAAAACTTGAACTCCTGGGAATTGCGGGGGAAACCTCATTCTGGATAAAATCGTACCTAGAAGATCGTAGCCAAATTGTTTGTATAGCTGTAAATTAGAAACAACTTTTTCAAAAGAAGTGAACTTAAGTTTAGCGTACCGCAAGGCTCGGTGCTATCACCTTTGTTTTTATCGTTTTCATAAACAACTTGACTGATTCGGTAAATATGGGTAAAGTTACTCTATATGCAGATGATTTGAATGACTTAATTAGTAACCTTGATCTTGAGTCGTTGTATTCTGAAAGCAGGCTGGCTGCTAATCAAATTGGTTGTATGTGTGATGAAAATGAACTTTTTATTAATGCTGATAAAACATTGTTGATGCAGTTTAAAACAAAACAAAAAAAATATTGACAGAAGTCCTCTTGTGTACATCTTAAATCTCATTCTATTGTTGAAGTTGATGGACTAATTGTCTTGGCGTTTTGTTGACAATGTGCTGGACTGGGGCATACACATTAATTCATGCGAGTAAAAAACTTGCAGGTGGATGTTACCTTATTAAAAGACTGATGGATGTATGCAGTCTACGTGTTGTCAAATTAGTTTACTTTGCACATATCCATTCCAGACTACAGTATGGGATTGTCTGCTGGGGGTTGTCACCCCATACCATTAGACTTTTTAGAACTACAAAAAAGGGCTGTACGGTATATGTCCCATGCTAGCAGTTATGCCCACTGCAGGGAGTTATTTAAAGACCTAGAAATTTTTACTTTGCCCTGCCTGTACATTACAATGCAATTTTATATGTTTTAAATAATGACAAGCTAACAACGACAAACGGTGATTGCCATGACCATTTTACTAGGAACAGAGACAATTTTAAAATTGGAGAGCATCACCTAAACCTATCTTGTATGCGACCTGATATCTCAGGCGCTAAATTATATAACAAGCTGCCCAAAATGGGCCTACTTAAGAAAAAACAATGTGATAAACTTTAAGACTGAACTGAAGAGGTTTTTAACAAAACAATCCGTTTTATTCGTCAATGAATACCTGACATCTTAAATCTTTGTTGACTTGTTTTTTTGTGTTTTATTATTGCTTTCTCCTTGTGTGTTACTTTTGACTTGTCCAATATCATTGTAATGATCAATTAAGTAGGCCTACCAATAAATAATTATTTAATTATTATTTTATATTATTATTATTATTATTATTATTATTATTTTTAAATAATTATTAATCGACATAGAATACAAAATAATTGATTAAATTATCTTCGAGCAGCAGATAAGCATAGCCTATATTTTAGCTGCTCCTTTGGAATTCCATTAGAATCAGCGGGTCAATGAGCGATCAGAAACCTACTTTAAATAAGAGGATACATTCAAAACTTTTAAAATTTGAATACATAGGCCTATGAAAGAAACATTGAAGAATAAGGTTTCTTCAAACTTACAATTACCGGTAAAGGTCTATCGATTTTTAGAAAGCGTACGATTTCCGTGATTCTTAGCTCTTTACGGGAAAACCGTTACTCCAATCTTTATTAAACTTTGAAACAATAAGAGTTGCATGCCCTCAAGTGCTTGGAATGATATTATCATCCTCTGTAGCCCTGCCAAGTTGGCCTTCCCCTAAACCACAGTCATTAGCCCTTAGGGTAGGGCATAAGACGCACGCAAATGGTAGAGGAGATGAGTGGGAGAAACCACGAAGATCGATTGAGACTGATAAGGTTAATAAAAAAGATGTAGCCCTTTGTATAGTGTTTATAGGGACCATTAGGGGGTGGGGGGAACTATACAGATTAGAGCTAATTATCTAGGCAGACACGATCATAGCCTATATGGAAATATGAGAGATGTTAAAACAGACAGCCCCTGGGAAAGTAGCCTAGGCCAACTCCGGGAAAAACAACGGTTGATTGGAACGGGTTCAGTGAGAGGCACGTGGAGATGAGAAAATTCAAGAATTCTCCAGCTCTTTCAGCCAAAGCCCATGCGGCAGTGGAGCAAACCCAAAAAGGAGTGATGGGTGATCATGGGTAAGGTAACCAGACATCCCGGTTTTACCGGAATCGTCCCTTTTTTTGTGGCCTGTTCCGGTGTCCCAAAAATAGTTCTCGGTATGGCAAAATGTCCGGTTTAAAGAGTTCATCCAATTAATTCGTATTTTCCATTTAAATTTATACTAAAAAAAAATAGGGTAGGGCCTAGGCCTAGGTTTGCAGGTAGGTTAGTTAGCTTAGGCCTAGGGCCTATCCCTATTAGCCTAGACATATGGAAAACCAGCAATGATGTCAAAATTTTAACGGAGAAAACCTATCAATTATGCAACGAAACTTGTTGCACAAATTCCAAACATTTAAAACAACGACATTAAATCAATTTATGTGAATTTAGTGCTCTGCCCCTAGGCCCTTAGGTTTATAGGCCCTAGGTAGGTGTAAGGTCTTAATAGTAAAAGTAGTAAGTATGCTTGTCTGAAAATGAAACTGACTTTAGGCCCTAGGCCACATAACTCACAGATGCGACTTCAGTTGCAACACCACCTAATACAGCAAGTAGAAATGGTAGCAACACATCACAAACGGGTGTTTACTATTTTGGATGCTTCAGACGAAGTGTATAATAGTATCCTTGTTCAGACCACGTGCTTCACAGGCTCAAAAGCTGATCGCAGCCCTTGAAACGCAGCTGATCCACAACCACAGCCTTAAGTTTTCAACATTAGAAAGGCAGTGGTTTTAAGGTAAAAAAACATGACGAGAAGAAAATCACTGGCCCAAGTTGTTTGACCGTAGTAACAACTACAACCCACTTTGTCCCGCCCATTATGGTCCCGCCCAGGGCCTACGTGCACGCACGGGGGCATAGATACTAGGCCTAGGCCCTACTCACGGGGGGATCCTTGCACGGGGGTGCCGTATTTTCTCCCAAATTATGGTAATTATAACGATATTATTTTAAATTTTGTAGCTAGATAGCCTATTGCTAGCATTTGTACTTGTTCAAAAACAAAAGCTAACTTTAGCCTAGGCTTGGTAATGGTAGCCCCTATGCTAGGCCTAGTATCTAACCTAGGCCTATAGGCCAAAGGTAAATAGGCCTAGGGCCTACCTACACAAAGGCCCTAGGCTAGCCCGAGTACCTAGGGAACCTAGGTCCCCCCCCGTACCCCCCTACTTACTTGTACTTACTTGTACCCTAGGCTAGGGTACAAGAGTAGGCTAGGCCTAGGGTTGACCGGTTGCAAGCTTAGGGAACTAGGCCTAGGCCTAGCCCTAGGCCAACTAACCAAGGTTCTACTGCTCTAGGCCCTGGGGGTCTAATTACTAACTCGTGTGACAATAGTCGATCAACAGCGACAACTTTGTAAATAGGCCTAGGCTAGGCTAGGCTTAAAATAAGTCATGCTCAGTCTGTTAGGCCTACAGTGAAGTAAATGCTAGGCCTGGGGTTCTATTTAATAAGTTTCTGCTGTCTATCAACTATTGTCACACAAGTTATTATAGCTAGGCCTATGCCGGCACTTCTTTGGCTAGGGGGGTCCAACTTTTATACACCTTGTTAACACTGCTAGCCTAGATTGCCTTGTTACTGGCCACTTATGTTAAAGGTGTACTTTCGTTAGGTTAGCCGAACTTTCCGCTTGCTACAGTGTGCCGCGCTAGTCTAGGATATAATCGATAAGAGCGCACCCGAAATCCTTTCCGTTACAGTGTAGGCTATATAAAAGTTGGACCCCCCTAGCCGAAGAAGTAGGCTACCCCTATGCCTAGGCCCCTTGGGGGTCAAGTTTTTAAAAATGTGTTTGCAGCCACAAGCCACCGTCAAAACCTAAACCTAACCTATTCCACTTCATTTAGGTGACTTACAGTTACAGTGGTGTTTCGTGCCTTCAAAGTAAGGTGGGGCAAGTAGCCCTACCTAGGCCTAGATCAGATTTAATAGCCTTGTTTAGGCCTACATGGAGGACTGAGTACGGAGTTGAGTACGGTTTTTGGTCTCAGTACCTCATGTAAACACATGAAATCAGGTACCGAACCGGTTGGGTTCGGTCCGACGGAATGATGCGACCGAACCGAAATACCATACTGAGTACTCACATGTAAACAGCTTCCTGAGAGGGAACCGAACTGAAAACCATATAGCCTAATCGCAAATGTCAACAAATAAGTTTTAAAATGTTGTAGGTAGGTCCTATCTATTTTTAACTTCTGTTCGTTGGGCTCCAACTTCAAATGTAGATCATCCACGCCTAGATCTAGGCCTTCAATCCTACCCGTATGTACGAAAATGACATGAAAGTAAAGTAAGGTTATGTATCAGTGATGTTTTGAGCAATTGCCATAAGATGGCATTGATGCTGCACCAGTTCAGTTCAGTTCAGTTCTAGTTGGGTACCTACTCAACATGTAAACGCTTGAAGGACATTGGGACCATATTTAAATTTCAGTACAGTACTGGACCCAGTCCTCCATGTAAACAAGGTTATTGTTTTTTCTACACACATTTTTCTTGTAGCTTAGAGCTAGGCCCTAGCAGGACTTACGTTTTGGCTCATTTAGGCCCCTATTTATCCACAGGCAAATAAGACTACAAGTTTGTACCCTACCGATGATTGCTACCTACATGCTGAGTAGGCCTAGACCTAGTTAAAGTAATTTTTTTCTGAGTTGGCTTACCGGGCCTCTATACCGGTAGATTTAAAAAAAAAAGTAGGTGGCCAAGGCCTAACTAATATTAAAAGTTTAACGTAATTTGATATCAATTAGCCCTAAAATACATTTGAGATGGAAAATGGATAGGCCTACTGTCCTACATAATATCGTTCCAATAACGGCATCATATTTTTGGCATGATTTCGATTGCGTGAGGTATTTGCTTTGCATTTGTCCGCCCGCCAGTAATTTACATGTGATGGGCCAGATCCGAGTTGCCCCACTTGGTAGGCTACTGTACGAGACGCGGTCTCGCTCGTTGTGGGTGGAGTTACACCTGTATGCTGTAGGCATAGGCCCACATGAAGCTAGGAACGCTTCAGGGTAGATGCGCTGGCAGGTGTTGCTACCAAACGAATTATTACTGAATGGCGCGGAAATTGAATACAGTTGTTATTAATAAACCATTCAAACAATTTCAGATGTGTTTCTAACTATTTTTCTGTGCGGTGCTAGAAATTGTTGGTGGGCACTGCAGGAAACGCCACTGGTGAATGGTGACTTGAAAATATAGCAAGTTTTGAAATCAAAACGTACGTTTTGCCTAGGCCTAGCCTAGCCTACATTTTAAGGTCAAAGACTGTAAGACTTACCCTAGTAAGAAGTAAGTTACCCTAGCCTGCCTAAGGCCTAGATAGGCCTAGATATGTGTGTAATTTAAGATTTTCTGCATGACAAACCATGCTCCAAGTAGGCTATATGGATCCGATACGGTACCCCTATTAGGCCTACATGCCAAGAAGTTACAATTAGTTTGGGAAAGACCAACCGGCTAGTTTAGTAGGCCTATAGATTGGAGAAGGGTTGACAGGTTGGGAAAGTACCGTAGGCCTATAGAGAACATAAAACCCAGCCTGAAGGGATGGGGGCAAAAAAACTTTTCACCTGCTGATGACAACTGCAGCTAATTTAAAGTTGTTTTTTACCTTAATCCATGACAAGTTTCATCCTTCTGGGACTCATCAGGCGGATGGTGGCCACTAAAAATCAGCTAACTACATGCAAACAAAACTCACAACACATAAACACATAACCAAATCTGTGGTAGGGCCACGGAATAAGTAAATTCTGCATGCATGTTGTTATCGTCGGCAAGGTTAGACCTACTTCACACACCATTCATACTGAGGCACACCATCAGCACAACCAGTAAGGGGGCTTCCCTCCCAACTCTGGTGCTCGGGAGACAAAAGCAGCAAGTGATGAACCTGTTAGACCCTATAGGTGGAACCAGTTAAGGTGGCGGTCGACAAGGGATCCCAGCACTGTCGCACAGCTGATGCTCTCGTAATGGGCCAACGGTAAAGAAACAATATGCTAGCGTCCCGGGCGCTGCTCATGCTCATAAAGCAGAACAACCGCTTCTTGAAATTGCCTCCGAAAAGAAACCCGGTTTACGAATTTTTGAATTGCTTGCCAGTTGCCATGAATCATGATAGGCTACAATATGTAATAAAATAATATTTTCAAGGCGAACGAGACAACTTCCATCGGTCAAAAAATCTAGCGTAGGCCTACCCTAGCCGTCAAAATCAGAGTGTGTTGGCAGCGGAAAAGCGGTAAATTTTAAATGGCCATTGCCAACGATCAAAAAAAAAATATTTAGTTAACTTATTTATAAAATCAATATTTTGCTTATACTTTAAGTAGGCCTATAAATCATTACATAGGCCTAAATCTTGTTTAATTATTAAAATATAAGGTTATAGGCCTACTATCAAATATAACAATTGATTGACGAAATCACTTATTAGTGATTGTGTGCAAATTGTTGATGTTTGCATACATTCTCTGGCTTGACCTTGACGACCGCCAGCTTATCTGGTTCCACCTATACTTGTCTTTTCCTTCAACCTCTTCACCTACAGCCAAGAGCTAGCTCATGTGCCTGTGCCATAGCCAAGAGCTTACAACTTGTAGTAACGGTAGTATTATTATTCTGTATGATCCCTGGCTGTTTCGTCGTGTCGATGATGAGGCACTGCTCGACGTGTAGTATTATTATTTCCTTTCGTTTTCGAATCCCAGTCACAATTAGTAGGGCAGCCTCTCTTGTTGTCACGGGTCTTGGTTCAAATCCAGGGTAAGACATGGTTCTTTTGTCGCCCAAGCACCAGAGTCTAGGAGGGAAGCCCCCTCACTGGTTGTGCTGTGTTGTGACTATCCACACTTCCTATCTCTAACCTATTCTCCTAGAATGAATGAAGAGACACCCTGGCCCAGCAACGGCAGGAGAATGATGAATGATGATGATGGAGGAATGATGTTTGTAACGTAAGTCAGTTCTTGGAACAATTGAGTACTACTCCTAATTCCTCATTCTCCCTTTTAAGAGGTTTATCCTGTTTGTTTGGTACGGTGCTTGACTGCGTACTTAACTATATCATTCGTTAGCATAATGTTGTAACGTTTGTTGAAAGCAATACACGAAGCAATGATTGTCAGTTTGCTTCTTACCTTAAGTTAGAACAGACTTGAAGAAACCAAAGATTTATAGCCTTGTTTCTTGCAGTTAGTAAGTTATCTAATTAAGTTAATGGTCATGAAGAAGCACCAGCATGTTCCCAGCATGTTCACTAGCTCACACCACAGTTCACTATGTAGCCTTTGTACGTTGCATTGCAACTAGTGAAAATAACTTAAATGTTAGGAATGCGGCCCGATTTAAAGACCAAAATCGATGAAATTTGTTTTAAAAATAAGTCTTAAAAAATCTACTCATGCTGAAATCGAATCATTATGATATGAATTCAGGAAATAAAATTGTGATGTAATCACCCATTTTTCATTGTTAGACCTAAGTCATTAATACCAACTATGTATGACTTCATGGTGTGAAAAACTTGTTACAGTCATATAATACTTTTGTTGTGGGATATATAGATATACTAAATGCTCTCTTACAGTGCGTTATCTGTACATTTCCCCCGTCTCAAGGTCTGATTTAAATTTCCCTTAACTGAAACATCCGTTGATCTCCATCATAGAATAGGCAAGGCCTAGCGTCTAAATCTCTTTGGGCCAAAGTTTCTAGTCAATGTGTATTCAATATCAAAAACAAAGTCAGTCCAACATATTTTTTATTTGAAAAATTATTTTTGGATGAGCGTAGCGAGCGTAGCGAGCGAAGCGAAGATTCCATTTCACTACACTGGAGAAAAAATCCGGAATGTTTTTTTTTTTTTCTTTTTTTTTTCTGTATTTTTGTCTGTTTGTCCACACGATTCCGGCTAAACCGATAATCCGATTGCGATGAAATTTTATGGAGACCTTCGAAATCTCTGAACTTAGAACTGCCAAGTTTTTGAGCGCAATCGGAAAAAATTTTCTCATGAAAATCGCAATTTTACGATTTTTTTCGATTTTTTAAAAATTTCTTCGACTTATAACACCTACATGCTTTATTCGATTTTAATGATTTTTGCACAGAACCTTTATTTTATGAATTAAGATACTCGTGTGAAATTTGAGCGCAATTGAAAAAATATTTATCATAAAAATCGAAATTTTACAGGTTTTTTCTTTTTTTAAACAATTCTTTGACTTATATCACCTACATGTTTTATCCGATTGTAATGATTTTTTCACAGAACCCTTATTTATGAATTAATAGATAAGTGTTAAATTTGAGCGCAATCGAGAAGTTATTTCTTATAAAAATCGCAATTTACGCTTTTTTTTTTTTTTAACAATTTCAATTAATTTTTAAAAAATTAAAGTTAATTTTTAATTTAATTTAATTTAATTAAAAAATTTCAATTATGTAATGATTTTGCCACAGAACAACAAAAAATTCGCATAACACATGGCTGCTCAATGCACCAATTACGCTCATCCAACAACGCGGCGGGACTTAAGCGTTTTCCTAGTAAATTTTATTTTTATTCAACATATTATGCCTATGGCCTACAGCAGTGCTTGCTAAACTTTTTAGAATCACGACCCATTTTTTAGAATTAGAACGCCAAACATTCATGACCTACCTAGCAAACAATTATTGGTAGGTAGGAGGGGGGAAGTAAAACAATTAATTTTTTTATTGCCGGTAACTTAAATGTATTATTCACATTTAATATAATTTTTCTTACACAACTCATCTATTTATCACTAGGGAAACGCCAAAGTCGTTGTTAGACGAGTGAGTGAGTCAAGTGTTGAGTACCCGGTAACGTTCCCTTTCCTCCTCCTACCTAAGGCCTTCCTAGCTTATCATTGGCTAGAGTGGCGCATTATGGCCTTACAGTTGACACGCCCTTATACCAACTAAACTCGAAACCCTATTAATTATACCTATAATTTAATTATTAGGATCAAACTTAATTGCAAATGTTCCCGGGTACTCAACACATTGCATAAACATTTGTGGTCACAGACCCTTGTTCAACAGATACACCCCAGGCTAAATGGAACGGCCAGCTTTGTAGTGTACGACTCCAATAGATACTGCCTCCAGCGTCAATGTAGGCTTATGAAAAATTATTGACAATTTAGGCCTATAGGCAAACAGAGAAAATTGTTTTTAGTTTATTTGGTTTCCAGGCGCGTCAACCGTTCGTTTATATAATGCGCCACTCTAGCCTAAGGGATATAGGGAAGAAAATCCTATGCTGGTCAGAACCAGCCACGGGTAGGTGAAAGAAAAGGGGGGTTCTCACGTCGTGGTCGTCATCGTCTTTGGCATCGTTCGTGTTATCATGGTCGTCGTCGTCAAGGAGGTCGTCAGGGAAGGGGTAGAGGTCCCCGATGATGACTGCCAGAGGTCGCATCTTTTCGGGGAGTAATATATACTTCTCTTTTATACTTACCAACTGATGTTTGCGACTTTCCTCGTCTTTTACGATTAGCAGAGCCATGCTCTTAGCCAAATGCACGACCATACGGCTTAGGCCTACGTAAAGCATACACATTATCTAAAATTCATGGCGTAAGTTAGATTAAACTAGGTGGTCTAGTCTACGATATTAATAATACCTTTATAGGCGTATTACTGCGTATATATACTGCGGTATTGCACTGTTTCTTGTGGATGGTCATCATTATAAATAAGTTGATAAATCTAAACAAGAATAATGACATTACCTTTAGAGAATGACATACCGTGTTGACAACAAAAACAATTGAAAAGACACCGACTTTGAGATTATTTAAACTGATAGCGAATATCTTAATTGTTTTTATATCGCAGGCTGTGGACTATTTTACAGATGGAAAATCTAAACAAATGCTATCAATATTTTTTTTAAATCACATTTTTATTTATTGTAGGTAGCCTTAGGTTTAAATCGCAATGAATCTAGCTGATTTTGTTAGCAGTTCTCAGTAAACTTGTACCGGATGTCTATTTAAAATTTCAGCGCAATCTGTTCAGCGATTCGGCTGATTTTCGATGTACAGACAGACAGACCCACAGAATCACGGAAGTGCCATATTTCTTGAATGGAAAATCCTCAGTCGCTCCGCTCCCTCGTCTAATAATGAGAAATGTGAGAACAGTGCTTTAGTTTTTGGATTCTGTTGTTGACGGCATTTACGCCAAAGTCGATATGGGTGATTTTCAGGCGCATGGAGTTTGACACTTTGGAGCTCTTTTTCGTAATTAACTTTTTATTCCTTCCATAGGGGGCTAGTCAAAAATTCAACTTCACTACCATTGTACGAAGATGTGCAGCATTCCAGCTACGCAAAAATCGATGGACACGTTTGTTGAACAGACATCGAAAACAATATCGTTTTTTGCGGTTGAAATTTGTTTTTAATTCGGTTTCGGTCAAGTCGTGTTCAGACAGGTCCAACCAGTTGCGTACGGAGAATGAGACAAACTGGTGAAGTTCGCGACTGTCACGGAAATGTTCAAACGTTCTTTAAGTCGGATGACATAGTTTTTGATACCTACACTGCTTCCCTGTGAAGGTTGCTGCATGGAGTATAATGATTGAAGTGCAACCACGACGCATTTGACTTAAGAGTGTTCACGAGACAGACATGTTCATGGCACGCTCGTAAGCACTCAAATTCAGATGTACAGCGCTCTGGAGAAAAATTGAAACGTCATACTTGAATTCTAAAATGCACAAGACATAGATATTTTTATTCTGAACAACATGCAACAAACAGAATTGATGTGTGTAATAAACCCTGTCCCTACTGTATACCATTGTTATGCATAAAGTCGACGCAACAGGAAAAAGAAGAGGTTGCTCCCGGCGTGTTGACTTTACGCTTAACAATGGTGAATAGTAGGGTTTATTACATAAAGGAAAGCAATTCTGTTTGTTTTACAAATGTTGTTCTGCTTAAAAATATCTGTGTCTTGTGCATTTTAGAATTAACGTATGTCGTTTCAATTTTTCTACAGAGCGTTGTACATCTGAATTTGAGTGCTTACGGGCATGTTAAGGTCATATTTGTCTAGTGAAGACTCTTAACTTAACGCATTTGAATCACAACACATTGCCATACATAGCCAGAGGCAGAATTACTACTATTTTTTAATTTTTTTACGATTTAGGTAGTTGTTTCAAATGATGAAAACATTTTTGGGTTTTCAAAGCTTTTTGCGACCCACCAATAACTAGCTCGCGACCCACCAGAGGGTCACACGGGCACTAATAACCTTAGTGTTGTGTGCCCTTAAACCCTAATAACTAACTTACTAACCAGAGGGTCACAATCCACAGTTTAGGAAACGCTGGCGTACAGAATATGTACATGGCCTACAGACAGTGGAGAAACAAACTATGGTGAAATATGGCTCAGTAGTTGGTAACTCTGGCATTAGTCAAGGACTAGGTACTATTTAAAAAAATACAACTCTGGTAAATAAAAAAATTGTATTTAGAGTCTACCCACTCAGTCATATTTAACTGATTTTCAGTAGGAGCGGCCAAGTCAACCCTATAGGCCCTGACGCAATCAACGAGTGAGCGATAACTAGGGACATGGTATTTTCGTGACGCGTGTTATCACAAATTTCTGCAAATCTTGAAATAATGCATTTTATTTTTTTCCAATATTATATTCATAGGCCTATATTCATTTATTTATTTAGCTTCATCAGCTATTACATACATTACAATACATTTTCATACGTAACATTTACTTCTATAACTCTTTCTAATTGTACGGTTGGTGTTTCCTGTTTAGTGTTTACCAACCGTACATTTATGTTACATGTGTTATATATTCAGATTAAAATTTTGCCAAGTTTTGTTTTGTTATATTTTTTATACTTTTGGGCAATTTATCAATAAAATATTGATTTTTGAGTTGCAACTTTGTTGACATATTTAACCTTTTAAGTTCTGAGTATATTTTGCAGTGTTCATACCCCTGTGCTGAGTAATTTTCCACAAAATGCACTTTTCAGGAAAAAATCAGAAAGGGGTGTATAGTTCCCAAAATTTATGACATGTTTGAAAAACCATAATTCTCTTATACGATATTAAACCAACCCCAAAACAACCCTCGCCCCCCAAAAAAAAACAACCCCCCCAAAACTCACAGATATAGGGTATAGTTCCCAAAATCATGTAAAACATTTTGGAAAACCAAAATGTTCTCACCCACGATTTTTAAACAACCCAAAAACCCTCAACCCCCCCCCCCCCCCCCTCAAAACAAAATACAGATAGGGGTTGGATAGTTCCCAAAATTATGTAACATGTTCGAAAAACCAAAATTCTCTCATACAATTTTAGACCAAACCAAAAACAACCCCCCCCCCCCAAAAAAAAAAACTAAAAACAATGGATAAGCAAAATAATTTTGAAATTAAATATTTATTTCTTTTCTAAAACTTTGAGGAATTACAATTTAAAATTTAATGTGAACATTGAACAGTGTATGTTGTTAACTTTTAGGCAATGAAACAATTTATCCCACCCATGAGGTACTGAAAACTTGCGACCGGTGTTTTAAGGAGCTAACCACTCTTCCACAGGCTGTCATTTACATTTAACATTAAGATGAAAGATGAGTTGTCCCAGATCGCCGTGTTGGAGTTTCGTCGGTAAAGAAGGCGCCTATAAAACTCGCAAAAGGGCCGGCTTCAAGTATTTTTCAGATTTTTCTCATTGGTTACTATTGTAACTTGGTTTTTGGGGGGAGACTCACTAGGTGAAAGTGGGGGTAAACTTTTGTTCGACTTTGGAGAGGATTTAGTCGTCTTTCAACCGCATCCGAGGTAGCTACCTGCCCTTTCACAGGCCCAGCTCAAGCCGGAACAATGCACGTGCGAGATTGGAAACCTTTTCCAATCTATTGTGATCAAAGTAATTTATTCATTGGACATTTTTTGTAGCATTACAATTAATTAATAACGTGGTTCAAATATGTAGCCCGAGTTATGAAATGCGTTCTTTTGCTGATTGTCTACGATCAAAACTGACCGATTTATAGACAATTGTTTTTATTGTAAGCCATATCAAATATCTACATTCAATAAAACATTGATCCGTATCTCGGTCAGTTCTGATCGTAGACGCTCGGCAAAAAAAACGCATTTCATAATTTGAGCTACATAATTTTATTAACCTATTGTAGTGTAAAAAAAAATTGTACGATGAATAAATTATTTTGAAGACAACAGCTTGGAAATGGGTTTATAACAGGTATAAACTCCCAAGTTCACTCGTGTACACAATACGTGTGAGAGCAATCCCTGTCCTCACTATCGGATGGAGAAGATTACAGATTGCAAAACCCTTTTCAGTCATCCTAGCGTCTTTGGCCTACCCATCCATTCTTGTCGCATTGTTCAAATGAACAAAAGTAACCACAACGTTTATTACAGAGAGGCTTTTTTATGATATGTTTATATTTTTCTTTCCATTATTAATATGCGAATATTTTGAAGCTCAAATCATTTTGATTTTTGTTCCTACGATAAAAATTACGGTAAATATCATAATAGAGATAAAATACTAGATCATTCTAGTGTAACAAAATAGGCGTAATTTTTATCGTAGAGACAAAAATCAAAATGCTTATCACATAGAAATGTTCACATTAAAATACTGCAAGTAAATAAATAAATAATATTTTAAAAAAAGCTTTGCGTAAAAAGATTGTAGTTTCTTTTATGCGTTTGAACAATGCGACAAGGGTTGAAAGGCTGACTAGTTGAAGAATGAAGACCCCTCGTGCAACTGGTCCCTAGCGCGGGGGGAGGGGGGAGGGGGGGACGGGACAAGGATCCATACCTGTGATCAGAGATCAGGTAATCCTTTATTTACTTCAAAAGATGGTAATGCGATTCGCTAATGGAACAATATACACCACGAACCCTGCATTCCAGGTTCGAATCCTAGCTTGGGCAAGGATGTCGTGTTTATGATCTTCGTTTACGAATACATGAAATACGAATATAATTTTAGAGTACTGGCGAGGTTCTTATTCGAGACTCTAAATCGTCGGTCCGATACCGCCATCGGCAATCCCGACAGAAGTATTTTTCCGATGATTTCCCCAGTCGTGAGCACCCCTCGCAAGTTCCTTTCAAACTATATCTACATATCGTTCTAGTTTTCCATCTAAAGAGGTGCCAATCAGGAAAGAAGGAAGGTGATCATACAACCTAGAATTCTTACGAAATGTTATTATTATTGCTAGTGCCGTGCATTCGCGTGGGATTCATCATAATATACCTACACCATTGCCAACATTCCTTGGTATTTTGAGTTTTGACGTTAGGATAGGCGAGAATACAATCGCATTACAAACAGTAATACATTGTTTGATCCCTCTTTATAGACACATCAAGTAGTGGTTTAGTTATAAAATTATCCAATCACAAATGCATGCATTGTCTGCTGTATAATAGTCTATGTATGAAACATTGAAACTACAATAAACCATCAACACAAAAATAATTAATTCTATTAGTTGTTATGTAGATAAAGAATAAAGAGTTTTATGAAATATGTGTAACGATGACAGATTCATACATAATAAATTGTGTAATCTCTCTCTGTAGTCACAATGAAGTGAAATATTCACAGCCATCACGCCGAATCGAACAGTACCCAAGTTGTTGGATGAGCGAAGCGAAGACTTCAATTTCACTTTCGTTTTTTCCCCACTTCTGTTACCCCTGTTCTGTTGTTGTATAAAAGTTGCTGAGAGTGATTTGTTTTTTGTTAGGTTTTTTTGTCTGTTTGTTCTCTCTCTACCGGGCAAACGGCATAAAATGCGTTCTTGATGAAAATTGGAGGGGACCTTCGAAATCTCTGAACTTAGCCCTGCCACGTTTTTGAGTATAATCGAGGAAATATTTCTTGTGATTTTATATGATGCTATTATGTGATTATATTTAAAGTTGAAAAAGTTTGCAGTAATCCATAGAATAAAGGTCGAGTTTTTTTAGGTATATAATAACAACAAGTAGCAATAGAAACTAGACAACAATCACCAACAATGCGTTCAAAAAGCACTTGCAAAAGTAAAGAGATCCCACGCAAACTAAAAACTTACAAAAAAGCTCATCCATCATCGCGACTAAAAAAAGCAGCATCATAATAGATTTTATATTAAATCATAAATCTGAATAACGGTATGAAACACAATATTATTATAACATAGGCCTAATAATAATTAGAAGAAATAATAAATAAAAACAAATTGGTACATGAGTCGGCCTCTTTGTAAATTTAGTTTCTTTGATGGATTACCAATTAGCACACTCTATATGAGGTATCGCTGTCCGGGTTCCCCTGCGACTACAAGAAACTTTGAATGTTTTTATTGTTATAATCAAAGAAAGCGATGTTTAGTGGCTTATGAGACAGACCATTTTATTGTTTAAATTTGTACTATACCTGAGTTACCTACGGGTATTGTGAACGCGTATACATATAAAAAAATCTGGGGCTATGCGCCCCAGACTCGCACTAGCTGGGGGGCATCACCCAAACTCATTATATTGTAACAGGATTCCTACTTTTCCCGAAATGATAATTTCGTTGGTAGTTCTAGAAGTTTCTCAATATAAACCTCGAAAACCCCCCCCCCCCCCCCCCCCCCCTCCGAATCAAAATCCTGGCTACGCACCTGACTATCTCACAAAAAACGCTTTACACAATAATTGCATTTATAGCAAAAACAGTAAAAAAATAAAATAAAACCTTTTATATTCATTCTCAATATGAGCGTTTATTGGTGCTCCTAGTCCCATCGATAAATTATAAATCACGCATATTTTGGACAATATCTGCTAAAGGGATTGTTCCCTTTAAATTTATAGGCCTACAGTAAAGGCTAAATGAGGGTTCATCAGGGCCGTAACGCAAATTGCCCGGGCCCTTCCGCAAGAATAGTTTTCGGGCCCCCTACAGGTGGTTAAGAACCAAATCGATTACATAACAAAATAAACCATTTTTGAGCTCTAATACCCCCACACAGTTATATTAAAATGAGGTAATTGAATGTAAACTTTTTTCGTTGATTGTTTTGATACAGATTTGATATAGTAAATGTAGTTATCACGACCCACGAGCAATGAGTTACCGCAAGGCCGCTTCGCGAACGCTTTTTCCAATCGCGTTGATGGATGAGCTTTTTCTAAAAATTTATTTCGGTCCAATGATTACTATGTTTTTAGATAATTTTTATAATGTAGTATTAATTGCTATGATACCTTATACCAATTAATAATATAATGTAAAATATATCGATGCAAAAAGACATGCTTTTTGTACGCATTGTACAGGTGAAAGATGGCAGATTCATCAAGTTTCTGTAGTTACTTGTTAATAATTACACCTGTTAAAGGCTTATATTATTACCTTTATTTCTATGTTTTCGTCAGAATCGGCCCAAAAATCCCGAAAATATTGCATTCGAAATCGGGAAAAAATCGATTTCCATGAGAAATATTTCTTTGATTGGCCCCAAAATCATAAAACACCTAAATTCAGTGATTTCAAACGTTCCCATAAAGTTTCATCGAGATCGGAGTAGGCATTTGCCGGTCGCGAGCTAAATATCACCAACATATCGCATTAAAAAACGACAAAAATCGTAAAAGTACAATATTCAAGAGAAATATTTTTCGATTGTACCCAAAAACGTAGCAGGTCTAAGTTCAGAGATTTCGAAGGTCCCCTCCAATTTTCATCAAGATCGCAGGTACCGTTTGCCCGGTAGAGTGCAAACAAACAGACAGAAAAAAAAACAACCGAGCTATTTTTTATTTTTATTTTTTTTGGGGGAGGGGGGGGGTGGGTTGGTGGAATTGAAGTATTCGTTCGTTCATCCAATAAGAACTAACACTATAACACGGGCGGCTATAAATCACGTCTTGTATTAATTTCAAGTCACACGACACGTCTGCACGTTTAAAAGACTAAACTGAAACTAATCTCTGCACCTACCTGTGACACTTGAAAATCTACATTTGACTTAAATAGAATATGCCCATCGCCGTCTCACCCAATTTTTCGTTTAGTTCGTTGCAAAGGATGAAATAAAAATTTACTAACATGTCTTCAAAGAAACAAGAGATGCATGCCTGCAGATATTATGACACAGGCTACTAATCATACCTTTTGATTCATACTCTTTCACTCAAGGAACGAGTGACAAAGAAAAGCTTCCCGCAGCGGACTCTGGAAATTAACTGGACACAACCTAATTTCGGTAAAAATGCGTTATGTTTTCTTACAATCGAAAACGGACAGTTTGAAATTTGATTACATAAACAAGGTCGTACTTCGGAGCCCGGGCCCCCCCACAAAAGTCGCCCCCCCCCCCGCTTCGCGGCGGGGGTTCCTTTACGGCACTGGGGTTCTATTTTTCTTTTGGTATCGGTACACTAAAGCCGTAAAGTTTGGGAAATGTTTTTTAAAACCCACCCAATTTCAAATTTGCATCTGAATGAGAGAAGGTTATATGAAAACTAAAGTTTGGCCCGGGGGCGGGAATCGACTCCGCAACCCCCCGAAGTTTTTATCAAATGGGGAGTACAACATCTGTTGTATGAATGTAATTTTTGTTGAAAAAACTCAATTAAAAATAACTAAAATCAAACGGGTTTTACAATATTGTATGATGATGTTGATCTTCACAGCCCCCAAAGTTTAGGTCTAATTTGTCATTGTATCGCGGGGGCCGCCTAGCCCAAAAAGGGGGGTTTGGTTTGAGTTTTTCGCTTTTTTCCCTCGAAGCCTTTTAGGCAGAAAACCTGTTCGCATACCGCTCAGCCGGCCCCCGCAGGGGGGGGAGCTTCACTGGTCACTTACAGCCCCATCTCTGCGTTCCAACCCCCGCTCGTGAGCGAGGAATTTTCCCGGGGTCAATTATTTGAATTTCTCGACTTCTGACGGGTTTACTAAAGAAGTTTTTGAATAGAAATTTTAAATATTTCTTTTAGATCATGCTTAAGTTTGGGAAAATTTTATTTTTTAATTTGACAGTTTTAATTTTTTTAAAATTAAAAAAAAAAAAAGAAAAACTAAAATTATAGAACATTTTTTGATCTAGCTAACTTTTCACATTTGTTTTCTGTACATTGCAAAAAAACCGCATTGAAATTGACGCATATTTAGTCAAATAAGTGGTAAGCAAACAGGCCAACCACCCGCCCTCTTAATTGTCTAAACTAATTTTTTGGGACGGTAGTGTAAAAATTGGGGATAGGGTCACAAAGAAATTGTTTTTTTAAAAATTTTTGAAATGTGATCATGAGATTTTTGGGTTTTTCTATCTTTGGAATTTTAAAATTAGGACAGCCTTAATCAGAAAATTGTCGTTTAGGGCCCAATAATCATAATCATCAAAATATCGTCAAACAACACAATTTGATTTTTAATTCAGGTTGGTTTTTTAATTTATTATTTTTATTTAGTTAATCGTATTTTGTAACAACGATAATGCCGCATTCCTTTTGCATATTTTATAGGCCTATTTCTAAGATTATTGAAAACATTTGGTTGGGGTCCAAACTGGGAAAACTTGATCCTCGGAGCCAATCCCTTACCGTGTTATTGTTAAAATCTTCACACTAAAAATTATATTTTCTATGGTGCATGCAAACGGGCTGTAGCACCCCTTCAGCTTAAGTTGGCAAGTTTAAAGTGTTCTTATGTTTCCAACGAGGTACTCTGGAGTGAACTGTGGATTTAACCCTTTTGGTCCCCTGGTACTGAGTGGGGTAGTGTATTTTTTTTGGGACGATACTTAATCTCAGTGCTCCCTCCGGGAAAAAAAAATTTAAAAAAAAACCCAAAAAACCTTTGAGTTTAAAACCCCCCACACATTTTAATTTTAAAATGAGGTAATTGAATGTAAATTTTTTTCGTTGGTTGTTTTGATACAGATTTGATATAGTAAATGTAGTTATCACGACCACGAGGCAATGAGTTACCGCAAGGCCGCTTCGCGAACGCTTTTTCCAATCGCGTTGATGGATGAGCTTTTTCTAAAATTTATTTCGGTCCAATGATACTATGTTTTTAGATAATTTTTATAATGTAGTATTAATTGCTATGATACCTTATACCAATTAATAATATAATGTAAAATATATCGATGCAAAAAGACATGCTTTTTGTACGCATTGTACAGGTGAAAGATGGCAGATTCATCAAGTTTCTGTAGTTACTTGTTAATAATTACACCTGTTAAAGGCTTATATTATTACCTTTATTTCTATGTTTTCGTCAGAATCGGCCCAAAAATCCCGAAAATATTGCATTCGAAATCGGGGAAAAAATCGATTTCCATGAGAAATATTTCTTTGATTGGCCCCAAAATCATAAAACATCTAAATTCAGTGATTTCAAACGTTCCCATAAAGTTTCATCGAGATCGGAGTAGGCATTTGCCGGTCGCGAGCTAAATATCACCAACATATCGCATTAAAAAACGACAAAAATCGTAAAAGTACAATATTCAAGAGAAATATTTTTCGATTGTACCCAAAAACGTAGCAGGTCTAAGTTCAGAGATTTCGAAGGTCCCCTCCAATTTTCATCAAGATCGCAGGTACCGTTTGCCCGGTAGAGTGCAAACAAACAGACAGAAAAAAAACAACCGAGCTATTTTTTATTTTTTATTTTTTTGGGGGGGGGGGTCGGTGGAATTGAAGTATTCGCTTCGTTCATCCAATAAGAACTAACACTATAACACGCGGCTATAAATCACGTCTTGTATTAATTTCAAGTCACACGACACGTCTGCACGTTTAAAAGACTAAACTGAAACTAATCTCTGCACCTACCTGTTGACACTTGAAAATCTACATTTGACTTAAAATAGAATACTGCCCATCGCGTCTCACCCAAATTTTTCGTTTAGTTCGTTGCAAAGGATTGAAATAAAAATTTACTACACGTGTCTTCAAATGAACAAGAGATGCATGCCTGCAGATATTATGACACAGGCTACTAATCATACCTTTTCTATTCATACTCTTTTCACTCAAGGGACGCGTGACAAAGAAAAGCTTCCCGCAGCGGACTTTGTAAATTAACTGGACACAACCTAATTTCGGTAAAAATGCGTTATGTTTTCTTACATATCGAAAACGGACAGTTTGAAATTTGATTACAATAAAACAAGGTCTGTACTTCTGGCGAGCCGGGCCCCCCTACATGTCGCCCCCCCCCCGCTTCGCGGCGGGGGTCTCCTTTACGGCACTGGGGTGCATATTTTTCTTTGGATATCGGTACACGTAAAGCACGTAAAGTTTGGGAAATGTTTGTAAAACTCGATCCCAATTTCAAATTTGCATCATGAATGAGATGAAGCGTTATTATGAAAACTATAAGTTTGGCGTGGCGGGATCGATTTCCGCAACCCCCTGAGTTGTATCAAGTGGGTAGTACAAACATCTGTTGTATGAATGTAATTCTTGTGTGAAAACACTCAATTAAAAATAACTAATCAAACGGTTTTGACAATTTGTATGACTGATGTTGATCTTCACAGCCCCCAAAAGTTATAGGTCTAATTATGTCATTGTAATCGACGGGGCCGCCTAGCCTACAAAGGACTGGGTTTGGTTTGAGCTTCTTCGCGTTTACCTCGTAAGCCTTCAGGCAGTAAAACCTGTCTCGATACCAGCTCAGCCGGCCGCGCAGGGGTGGAGTTTTAAATGGTCACTTACAGCCCTCGATCTCTGCGTTCCAACTCACGCTCGTAGAGCGAGGCATATCACGGTGTCAATTTATTTGATATTACTCGACTTCTGACGGCTTTACTAATGAAGTTTTCGAATAGAAATTTTAAATATTGCTTATTTAGATCATGCTTAAGTTCGGGAAAATTTTATTTTTTCAATTTGACAGTTTTAATTTTTTAATATTAAAAAAAAAATATGAAGAACTAAAATTATAGAACATTTTTTGATCTAGCTAACTTCTCACATTTGTTTTCTGTACATTGCAAAAAACCGCATTGAAATTGACGCAATAGTTTAGTCAGAATAAGTTGAGTAAGCAAACAGGCCAACTCACCAGCCCTCTTAATTGTCTAAAACTAATTTTGGTTACGGTAGTGTTAACAATTGGCGGATAGGGTCTACAAAGAATTGTTTTAAAAATTATCTGAAATGTGATCATGAGAGTTGTGGGTTTACTTATCTTTGGGAGGATTTAAAGTTAGGACAGCCTTAACTCAGAAAATTGTCGTTTAGGCCTAATAATCAGTAATCATCAAACATCATCGTACAATCAACACAATTTGATTTATTAATTCAGGTTGGTTTATAATTTATTATTTATATTATAGTTAATCGATATTATGTAACTAACGATAATGCCGCATTCCTATTTGCATATTATTTATAGGCCTATTGTCTAAGATTATTGAACACATTTGGTTGGAGTCCAAACTGGACAATCTTGATCCTCAGGAGCCAATCCTTGACCGCTGTTATTGTTAATATCTGTCACACTAAAACCTGTATATTATTCATCATGGTGTCATGCAATACGGGTTGTAGCACCCCTTCAGCTTAATGTTGGCAAGTTCAATGTGTTCTTATGCTTGCCAGCACGAGGCTACTCTGGAGTGAACTGTGGAGTGAACCCTAGTGTCCCCTGGTACTGTAGTGGTGTAGTGTATGTTAGTTTGGTACATGATACTCAATCTCAGCTGCTCTCCCGAGTAAAACAACGTGGAAATAAAAAGAATTGAGAATGGAACAAAGAACACAATCGAGTTAAACATTTGTAGGCCTACCTGGTGAATCAATCTGGTTAGTGGTTAGCGGGTGTTAGTCTGGCAGATTGTAATAAGTGGTTTCCTGTAAACTTTGTTTGTCTCAAATTTAACTAGTAGATGGGCTACGTTAACTTTTAGCAACAAGGAATGTTGCATTTATGTAGAAAAAACTAAAATTAGCCACATAATTCATCAATCTTACCTCAAAACACATACACGATCATAGTCATACCATAAAAAGAGTGGAAATGAAATATGTATGTACTTTGTTCTATCCTTACTGAGTCTGTGCCTTATTTCACATACTATGGATAAATATGATTGCAAAATAGATACCAACATATTTTATGCTTGACATTTGGGAGTTTGGGTTTTGAAATTTCCCAAGAAAAAAATTACTGACATCAATTACATACATACATACATACATACATACATACATACATACATACATACATACATACATACATACATACATACATACATACATACATACATACATACATACATACATACATACATACATACATACATACATACATACATACATACATACATACATATAGACGGAGAGCCAGTGACAGTTTCTATTGCCTCATAAGGTACATATGTTTTGACCATTGGAATAGAAGCGGAAATTCAAGTCATTTTCAAAAATGCGCGTCTTACGAGTCAAAGCGGGGGCGTTTACCCGTCAGACGCCCCCAAAGTGGGCCCCAAAAAGGGTCAAATCTGCCCCTATTAAGTATACATGATTGAAACATACGTAACTTTATAAAATAAGTTAGCCAAAAAAAGAATATCACTCGTACAAGGGGCTGCGTTGGGCCGTTGACCCGTCAGACGCCCCCAAAGTGGGCCCCCAAAAAAGTCAACTCTGCCCTCATAAGGTATAGCCTACATGATTCAAACATACGTCATTTTATAGTGAAAATTACCAGAAAAATGAAATCACTCGTCAGACGAACTGCGTTGGGCCGTTGACCCCACAGACGCCCCCAAAGTGGGCCCCCCCAAAAAAGTCAAATCTGCCCTCAATAGGTATACATGATTTGAACATACTTCATGTTGTATAAAAAGTTACCAGGCAAACGAATATCATTCGTCAGACGAGCTGCGTTGGGGCTTTGACCCGTCAGACGGCGACGGACTTGGGCCCTAAAAATGATCATATCAAATACGGCATTTTATAGAAAAATTTACCTCTGAAAAGAATATCACTTGTCAGACTGGCTGTGTTAGGCCCTTACCCGCTACTTCCCCCCCCCCTCCCCCCCAAAAAAGTTAAAAAATGTTTATCTTGAATACTTACGAAATTATGTTTTATTTAATCGGATTCGTGGCGATAATATGTAGTCATGATGTTTATGCATATTTTGGATCATTGAGCCCTGCAACTACCACTTTTATTTTTTGGGAATATCTAGATCGATGAATAAATCAGGAAGACATGTTATACTTCGTCTTATGGTAATTATTTAAATAATAATGGTATATGTAAAGTATGTTAGGGTATAAACTGTAAAGAGTGTTGTAATTTTTTTTTTTAACAATGAAGAGTTGTGTTTAATTTACTTCTTGTTGCATGATACTATGACGGTTTCTGACTTTTAAATCACAGATTAGCTTAAACTTTTGCATATTGTATAACGATACAAGATAATCATTGACAATCATTTACTTTTATCAAATAAGTAATGAGATCATAGTCATCATAAGTTCCGTAAGTAATTATCATCATATGATAACCTATAAGCAATAATCTTTGATATGTGTTGAATCATGCAAATAGTTTTTATAAGTTACAAACAATTGAGGGTTAGAATATATAAATTGGTAAGTCATAGTTAACTCCAAACATCAAAACTTCCATACATTCGTTATCACAGTATGTTTGAACTTTTTATCATAGTAATCTTCAGAAGTAATCATCACCATATCATAAGTAAGAATTTTTAATGTGTTAAATCATGCAAATTGTGTTTATAAGTTACAAACAATTGAAGATTAGGATATATAAATTGGTTTGGTATAATTAACTTCAAATATCAAACTTTTTACCACATTCGTAATCACTGTATGCTTGTACCAAATACCTTACTAACTAGCTAGCGCCAGCTAGTTAGTAAGGTATTTGCTTGTACGCTTTAACATTTTATTAGTAATCATCATCATCATATCATAACATTCGTAATAATCTTTTACATGCGTTGAAACATGCAAATACTTTTCATTAAAGACAATTGAGGATTAGAATAAATAAACTGTGAAAAAATTAAAACTGTAATCACATTCGTCATCACTGTACGCTGCTTCCGAAACATCTATGTCAACATCATCCTCATCGAAATTCTCTCCTTCGTAATAGCATTGCATAATCTCATCAAGTGACAAAGGGGACAGATCATAGAGGAACCATCTCGGTCTGTATTTAACATCTCTATATATACATAATGGCATTTTTTTTTTTAAATTTCTGTCTATGGAACCAATTAACAGCGTCATTGTCGCCTACAATAAAACCAAGGTTTAACATATTATATATAAATTGGCCTACATAAATACCAAAAATGATGAAATAATGATGAGTAATATTCTTTTTCATGGTCAATTTTACTATAGAATGCCGAATGTTTCAATTATGAATTATGTATACCTTAAGACTTTTGGATTATTTGGATTAAGGACGCGTCAACCGTTAGGTCATAATACACCACTCTAACCTGGAGGGGGGGAGAGGGGACCATGCTGGTCAGAACCAGCCACAGGTAAGGGGAGGAAAGGGGGTTTCTCACGTCGCGGTCGTCATCGTCTTTGTCATCGTTCGTTATGTCATTGTCATTGTCGTCAGGGAGGTAGTCAAGGGAAGGGGGCAAGGTCCCCGACGACGATTGCCAGAGCTCGTCTCTAGATTCGGGGAGTAATATACTACCCATCTTACTAGCTGATGTTTGCGAGGTGGACTTTTTCTCTTGAATCGCCTTTCGATTAGCAGAGCCATGCTCTGGGGCAAGCTCGAGAAAACCAGGCTTTGACGCAGAGCGCAGAGGTAAAGTCTGGACTCTCACTTGGAAGCTCTATCGGTGGTCCTATCGGGTTGTGCTTTGCACCAAAATGTTAAGTAAGAATGTGTAATGTAATCTAGGCACATTTTCCAAATATTGCTCACTTTTCTTATTAAATGACCGTAAATATGACACCAAACTGTTAATTTGTAGTAATTTACCGATTTTGTGTAGGAGATAATTATTTGAAATCTTAAAATGTGCTTTGATAGCGACATACGTTCATCCTGTCTGAACAGCCTCCCAAAAATACAGATTTTTTGGCTGAAAATTAAAGGTAAAAAAGCGGTACGTTCTGTATGTGAAATTAGAGGGATTTGACGATCAAGCATGCTTTGACGTGGGCATTTAACATTGTAAAAAAAGTTGGTCCGAGCTTGGCAAACAGTCTTAAAGGCAGATTTGACATCTTTGGGGGCCCACTTTGGAGGTAACCTAACGGGTCAAAGTCCCAACGCAAGACGCAACCCATCTGACGAGTGATATTCGATTTCTTGGTAACTGACTCTATAAAAAGACGTATGTTTGAATTATGTTTACCCTATGGGGACAAAATCGACCTTTTTTGAGGGCCCCTTCGGGGGTTATTTAACGGGTCAAAGACCCAACGCAGCTCGTCTGACGAGTAAATTCGTTTTCCTGGTGACTTTTTCTATAAAATTATGTATATTTGAATCATGTATAGCCTACCTATTGAGGGCAGATTTGACTTTTTTGGGGCCCACTTTGGGGGTTACCAAACGGGTCAAAGCTTAACGCAGTTCGTCTGATCGTTTTCCTGGTAACTTTTTTTATACAACATGACGTATGTTTAAATCATGTATACCTCATGAGGGCAGAGTTGACTTTTTTTGGGGCCCACTTTGGGGGCGTCTGATGGGTCAACAGCCCAACGCAGCCCCTTGTACAAGTGATATTCTTTTTTGGGCTAACTTATTTTATAAAGTTTTGTATGTTTTAATCATGTATACTTAATAGGGGCAGATTTGACCCTTTTTGGGGCCCACTTTGGGGGCGTCTGACGGGTAAACGCCCCCGCTTTGACTCGTAAGACGCGCATTTTTGAAAATGACTTGAATTTCCGCTTCTACTCCAATGGTCAAAACATATGTACCTTATGAGGCAATAGAAACTGTCACTGGCTCTCGGTCTAATACATACATACATACATACATACATACATACATACATACATACATACATACAGGTCAAAATTAACTATTTTTGCCACTAGCCTTTCGGGTTAATGGCAACAATGGTCCTCTAGCCCGAGAGCATTTTTACTAGCCCGCAATCAAATAGGTCATATTGATATAAAACGATCATACGTGAATGTTTGGCACAACTCAAATGCACGCACACAGGTGATGGAGATTTCTGCTGAACAGTTGGTAGTATCTTTACCAAATTTTGCATGAATGTTAATAAAGAACTTTTTTTATTTATATCCGCACTTGGTTTCAAAAAATAAGCCTCAATGATCCATTCAGAGACATAAGTCCAAAACGTGAAAAAATGGGAAATTCAAAACATGGATTCCAATTCTGGAAATTAGAAATTCAAATTACCACCAAACCGTTAATCTTACGATAAACCAGTGCGTTCACATTGATTTAAACGTTGATATCCAGTATGCAAATTTGTGTTAAAAAATCTGTACACTTAGAAAAATTCCCGAGGTTGACCAAAATGGAGTAAATTGCAGTGATTTTATTAATTTTTAATTCAAAATCAATTAATTAATTTAGGAATATGCGTACTAGATTTTATTTATTTATTTGTATGTATTTGGTGTATTTATATTTGATAAGTGTTTTAAACCGTTTACCCAAAGAAAAGAAAAGAACAGAAAGCCGAGCGCGTAAACTAATGTCCGCGCCAGCCTCAGCGACATTCGCAGGTTTTACGTGTTTTGTTTACATATTTAGAACGATTTTCCATAATAGGTAGCGCACAACTACTGGAAAGTGGAAACTCATCATGGCCCGAGCAAAGTTTCACTAGCCTCAGGCGAGCGTTAATTTCGACCCCTGCATAGTGCATACTATACATAGGCCTACATAGTTCACATTTAATATTAACCAAGAGCATCATTTGTTTGTTTTTTTCCGCTCAACAATTTGCAAAGGATACACCCTTTGAAAATTCTTGAATTTCAATCAGATTTTTTTTCTCACATTAAAAAAAAATCATATTTAAAGTCTATTCACTCAGTCACATATACCTGATTTTTGCTGGGGGATATTGAATTTAAAGCCTGCCAAGCCAACCCTGTATGTGCGGACAACATCAACAAGCGATCAATGGTCAACTAGAGACCGGCATATTTAAGTTGAAAACACAGATCAATCAAGCTGGACACGATTCCACCTGCGGACAGGGCCAAAATCGACAAGGCTAATTCGGAACAACCTTAGAATTTATGTGCCTTTGCTAGGAGGACGGCTCCAAAGTCACTGTTTACACATTCCTTTAAGCCAAGAACTGATGGACACTTCTGCCTAAAGCGGGAATCGAACCCTGGACCTTCTGCATTGTAAGCAGAGCCTCTAACCATAAGACCAATGAACAACACACATACACACAGTTTGTAGATGGAGTGACTGTAGAACAAACTCATCAGACTAGAGGGCTGGTTGTTACGCGATTGCTCGTCTTTGTTCCAGTTGTTTTCTCGGTGCCACCCGCAGCCTTCTATTCCCCGTTATTGGATGGATCACAAAATCATAACAATAGATTTCTTTTTACTAGTACCAAGTCTTCAACTTTGTGACTGCAGTTATTTATAGGATATAACTTTGCACGACTCTTGAAGTTTTTCCAATTTGAAATGAATTGCTTGCTTTATGCTTCACATTGTTAATTATTACCATGGATAAAGCGATATAATTTTAACATTTCACCAGCGTTAACTCTGGTTTCAAAAATAAAAGCTCTGCCTAAATGGGTAGACTGGCTGACTCAATGTTATTCAAATATAATGCTTTCAATTCATCGTTGGCACTAGTTTAGCAACTGAACGAGTGAATAGGACTATATCCAATGTTAGCTCTTTCATTTTGTAATCCATCCATGAACTTGTGAGTGATGTGCGCAATCCTTTGCGCCTGAAACTTATTCACATAAACAGCATCATGTATGTACGGTGTAGGGCCTACACTGACCGTAGGGACAAATATTTTACATACTAGGAAAACGCTAAAGTCCCGCCGCGTTGATGGATGAGCTTTTAAAAGTTTTTAGTTTGCGTGGGATATCTTTACTTTTGCAAGTGCTTTGTTTTGCTGCCTACGCATTGTAGGTGATTGTTGTCAAGTTTCTCTTGTTTCTTGTCATTTGGTATTATTTACCGTAAAAAACTTATATTAAAAGCTTTATTTCTATGGATTCTTGCTAACTTTTTCAACTTTTTCTTTGATAAGGTACTACACCACCATAACCTTAATGTCCATGTATAATTTGAACGTTGTAGCCCCACTCGTTTAGTCAGAATTGGCCCAAATGGCACGAAAATATCGTACAAAAAATCAAAAAACTTATATTAAAAGCTTTATTTCTATAAATTCTGGATAACTTTTTCAACTTTTTCTTTCAGAAAGCAATACATCATCATTACCTTAATGTCCATGTGAAATATGAACATTGTAGCCCCACCCGTTTGGTCAGAATCGGCCCAAATGTCACGAAAATATCGCACTAAAAATCGAAAAAAAATCGTAAAAGTACGATATTCATGAGAAATATTTCTTCGATTGTACCCAAAAACAATACACCTCTAAGTTCAGAGATTTTGAAGGTCCTGTCAAATTTTCATCAAGATCGGATATGCCGTTTGCCCGGTAGAGAGCGAACAAACAGACGGAAAAAAAAAAAAAAAAAGAAAGAAAAGAAAGGAAAAAAAAGAAAAAAAAAAAAACACCCGAGCTAAATTTTTTGGGGGGTCGGTGAAATTGAAGTCTTCGCTTCGCTCATCCAATTATTAAGCTCAATCAAAAATCAAAAATTAGAATCTCAGATCTAGGCCCATTGGAGAATACTCAGTCATAACTTGTTTTTATCGTTGCACTAAATAAGAACTTTGCGACAATTAATTAATTACGTAATAAATGATTCTTCATCCATTCAGTACATGCAGGTCAATATTAGAACTAGATGAGCAGTCCCTATTCTATGGGCCTACCATGATTTTTAATTGTGATTTCTACCTTCTTAAAAAAATCTTGATTACCTTTTAATTTACTTGTTGGTTGTTATTGGTGCCATCAATTGTAGTCAATTTCAGAAAACTTTTACCCTTTTTGTTTCATAAAAAGGCATGCTAAGGCAGCTAAGCAAAAAGAGGCCTGTACGTGCGTGCTGTATTGTTTTATGTCAAATTCTCACAAAGGTGTACAGTAAACCCACATTAAATCAAACTTAGTTAATTCAAAGAAGGTAGTTTTGGAAGTCCCTACAGAAGCTTTGGGTATAGGCCTAGGACTTCGGTACTGTTATTTTATTTTAGTAATAAAATTATAATTCAAACTTTTTTTGGTGGGTCCCTTGGGTTTCAAATTACAGGAAGACTGTTGTATTTCATTACAAACATTGTGTATTACAATATACTGTATTTATTTTTTATTGTACAAGTAAAACCTTTTATTGCCCTACAAGCTACAAGAGTGCTGTTTATGTCAATAGTTTTCAATCTATCCAAGGTGGTGGCATTTTAATCCCTAATCAGTGATCACAGTCAATTGCAAATAAAAGTCTGGCTTTCAAACATTTTCTGGTTACAATAATCCTAGATTTACGGACACCATGATTTGCAAGTGGCTCTGATTGCATGCATTGTTCTCTAAGGCAGCTCTCTTCATTATGTATCATGTACCACTGATATACTTGCAACCAACAATAGGTCTGTTCAATTTGGCTACAACAATAAACTCAATCTAGGTACTGGTTAAGCCTAGGCCTAACCGAATGGTATAGAAGAATCTAAAACTCTAAATAAAATTTATTTATTTTATTTATAACCTTATTATAAGTCAGTATTCCTCAGGTAAACTCCTTGAAACAGGTTTCGTTTTTGGCAAACCCGATTATATAAAGTGGGACAGGACGAATACATAGAGAAGAGTAGAGTTGAGTAGTCATTTGCCAATTGACACGTACATGATATGTGTAGGCCTCTAGGGTTGTCAAGTTTTGATAGTTTTGACAAGTTTAAGAATGTGCTCTACTCCTACTGTATTCCTATGCAACAATTCAATCAATTCAATTAACGTGTAAGCCATATTGTTGTAGCCATCAACCAAATTATGGAGAACCCTGATTGCATTATTTCTTATGTCCCACTAAAAATGAACAGACCTATTGTTGTGGCCGGCAGTTGTGAGAACTTATACATTGTGACCCAGAAGAACCAAGCTTCTTAGGGTGATAGACCCCCGCAGTTACAGTTTCTTGTGATATCTCGAGAATGATGCAAAATATCTAAAAACTGATCGCAACAGTAATGTGTTTTGTTTGGATTATATAATACACGAAAAATATTCAATTATAATAGTCGGTACGGTTTGTATTTCAATGTATATTTCATTAATCAAATGTCAAATTAAAAAATTACTTATCATTACATTGCAATATTTTTTCATGCAGGCTATAGTTCACACAAAACCACATGTTGGCAGGGGTCTGCCGCCTTAAATCCAAGAGCAATAATTGAGCTCATTGACAACCCTTAAACTCTTCTGTGCTTGTTTGACCTTTGGGGGGGGGGGGGGGGGGGGGGCAATAATGTTAGACCATATTATAAAAACAACAATTGCATGTTTCTGAAAAGAAATGTCAAACATTCATCACATCGTATTCCTTGTGCTTGCGGCATATCATCGCTATTCAATTTGGTATATGATCATGAAGACCTTAAGAATCTTAGTTTAATTTGTAAATGAGTTTTTATAACTGAGTGGTTCAGACATGAAATAAATAAATAAATGCAATTTCCCAAAGCATTGAGGATGGGTACTGTTTATTTTGCAAGCACAGAAGTATTTAAGGGTTTTCAATACTTAATAAAACTAGGAGCAATAATGGCCACTATTGGAGAACTGGTGTATTTTGTTCTCAAAGCTGCTCTGGCCTGCATATTTAGTGATGGTGTTTGCTATTTTCACTCTTTTGCTGCTTTTGCTACACTTAACAGAGTGTTCTCTCTCTCCAATGCACTGACAGGGCTGATATGGAATCTTGCAAGAGGTTCCCATTTTCTGAATATCTTGGTTGAGGTTAAACCTTTGCACGTTCAATCACAACTAAATGTTTGTGAAGTGGACCTTTTCGAGTTTCATCATCAATCCTGTCTAAGGTTTGGGGAGAACACTCTGTTTAAGTGAAAAGTTTATTTGCTAAACTTGGTAGCTCTGAAGTGCAAAAAAGACTTAGGGTATATAAAAAGCGCTTTTTTGGCCCATTTTTAGTGTTTTTTGTCCAATTTTTGCATACTTTGTAGAAATTTTATAATAGTAATTGTAATGAATAAAATTTATATTTTATTTATAATTTATTGTATTATTATTATTATTATTATTATTATTATTATTATTATTATTATTATTATTTCAAATTTAAGGCTTTCGCGGCCCGGTAAATAATTAACACAATTTATTGGTCGGGACATTTCGCCGCGTCGAATCTGCTTTAATTGCTTTTGACGTTTCAGAAGGCGGGGCCTGGTCACGGTAACTGTTTGTTTTGTGATTTTGTTTTTCTATGTAACGCCTTGTCTGGTCTTTTATTTTTGTAAGTTTTTAGAATTAATATCTTGTTTTTCTGAGGATAGCCCACACAGTTGGGCTGAAACGTCAAAAGCAATTAAAGCAGATTCGACGCGGCGAAATGTCCCGACCAATAAATTGTGTTAATTATTATTATTATTATTATTATTATTATTATTATTATTATTATTATTATTATTATTATTATTATTATTATTATTATTATTTATTTATTTATTGCTTGTTGATGACCTTCAAAAAAATTCAAGTCCATAAAGTAGGTCAACCGTTAGTTGGCCTTGAAAAAATTGGCTAAGTCCATAAATTAGGTCAACTGCTAACCATCAGGGTTAACGATGGAAAAAAGACTATCTCCATAATTTGGGTCAAGCAAATCCTAAAGGAATGGGAAGTGGACGTGTTAGAGCTGACGTTTGTATTGGTCATCTCCAGCCAACTTTTAGGAAAGTTAGCTGGAGATGACTTCATACATTTGCTAAAAAAGTACATGGGCAATTAGTTATGGTGCTAAATGCAATGAGTGATAAACACAACAACATGAGTTAAACATTGAATATATTGAGTAGGTAATATTTCCCCACTTTGACTCCTTATTTTCCTCTGTGTTCTCTTCTTCACATCCACCTTGCTCAGGGACCTCCACCTTTTTTAACATTTATTAATATAATTAAAAATAATATATATATATATATACATATGTCTTGACAATAACGTAAAAATGGACAGAATGGAATTAAATTATTGTTCTTGCTAATCTTTTAAATATGAAATCATTTAGTCTAATATAGGCAATGTGTCATGTTTTAGTTTTGGACATGGCCTTCAACACAATACCATCAAACCAGTTCAGTGTCTTCAGACGACAGCAGACCTCCAGTCATCATCAGAGCGCCAACCAGCAAGTGTACCAGTGGTGAGTTGATGCATCATGTTATTGTGGGTTGTGATAAAATAAAATGGGTACTTTGGGCTGTGGGTGGCATAGTAAACACAAAGGAACTAAGCAACGGTTACTTATCACACTAAAAACTCTGTGAATTTTCATTAGTCAATGTGATGCATTCCTTTCAACATTATTTACTTTGTTTTGTAATTGCTTAAGCAACCGTGGTTTTACTTTGTATAGTTTTAGTTATTTAGTTGTCAAGGCCTTGCCATGTTGAATACATTGGTTCTCGATAGATCACCGAAGTTAACCAACATCAGGCGTGGTCGGTACTTGAGTGGGTGACCACTTGGGAACACCACGTGCTGTTGGCAAATGGGGTGAAGCAGATCGCCAAAGTGTGCCCCCGATTGAAAACGGATCTTACATTGTCACCCTAGCCGCGCTGTGGAGAACAATATACATCACATGTTCTGGTGTTGGATAAAAATATATAGTCCATAGTATATAGTATGCTTGGTATATAGATGAGGCCTAAATGGCTAGGATACTTAAACTGGGAACATGAATAAACATGTTTCAGTGGGGGAAAGGTACAGAAGGACGACAGCTTACCTTGAAAAACGTTAGGTAGGTCGCACAGACACAAATAGATGAGTAGACAAAGTTGCTGATACGTTTCGACCAACTAGTGGTCTTTATCACTCAGCGTGAGTAGAGATACTAAAAGTAGTTCTAAAGCTAGCATGGTATGTACAATGAAGGCGCTGTCGGTGGGTGGTGGCAGGTGGAACTAGGTCTAGGGGAGGCAGAGCTGGGCGCGCCTGCTACCTGTTGTTCAGGTTAGGAGGCTCGCGAGATCTGGTGATGTGTTGGTGAGATAGCTCCCAGTTTCTTAGCTCCAACTGCCTGCAGTCATCGGGAAGCGCCTTGATGATTCTCGTTGTGAAACAGTCTTTGAAAGGGAGGCTGTGTTCAACAGCATGCTGGGCCACAGGTTTGTCTGGATCCATCTGTTTGACACTTTGACGGTGGCCTGTCATACGGGTTCTCAGTTCATTAGTGGTAAGGCCTACATACTCTGCCGGACACTGCGTGCATTTGAGCTGGTAGACTACGTTGGAGGTGAGACAGCTGTTGTGGTGATGGATGGGGTAGGTGACCCCTGTGGCTTCAGCAGTGAATGTCTTGGTAGGTGGATGCATAGGGCAGGTTTTGCACCTAGGGCGGTTGCAGGGGTAAGATCCTATTGGAGGAGCTCTCTGCGGACGAGTTGGAGGCCTAGTGGGGTCCCGTTTGATAAGCGAATCTCCTATGTTAGGTGGTCGTCTGAAGAAGACACGTGGTATCTTGTTGGCCAGATGATGAGTCTTAGGGGCAGCTTCAAGGATGGGCAGTCCACTCTTGATTATGCCGTTAAGTCTCTGCAGCCCAGGGTGCCAGCGCGTCACTAGGGGGATGGCGCTATTGTTCGTGTTGGCCACCTGGGTCTTCTGGGTTTGCGGCCTGGAGATCCGCTGTCGAACCACGTCACGTTCGTACCCCCGAGCTACAAACGCGTTGGTGATTCTGTCACAATAGTATATATAATATACTATATAATATATAATATATAATATAATAGGATCTGACTAAAGTGATTGACCCTGCCCTGGCCAAGTTTAGGCCTAAATCTGATTGGGAACCGCCGCCTCTACACCCGGATCACCCTTTGGAACTCTTCATCAAACATGTTGTTACCAGTGCTTCTTCCCAAGATTTTGTCAAGAAACTGCCGCACTCTAACAACATGTCCATCCAAGAGTCCAGGGCCGTGAAATCCCTCCAGCGGAACCAGGACATTATCATCCTGCCAGCAGACAAAGGGTCCACCATTGTGGTACAAGATGTAACCTCTTACATCGCCGAAGCCCACCGTCAACTAGAGGACGCCACCACCTACCGGCCAGTGCAGGAGGATCTCTCGCGCCAACACCTCAACGATATCTCGAAGTTTCTCACTTCTCATGGGAAATTACAGGGCATCAACGAGGCCACCCTCAATGCGCTCACGCCTCAATCAATCCGCACTCCCGTATTTTACCTCCTACCTAAAATCCATAAGGAAGGTAACCCTGGTCGACCCATTGTTTCCAGCTACAACTCGCCCACCGAACGTATCTCGGCATACATCGACAGCCACCTCCAACCATTCGTCACCAACCTGGACACCCACATCAAAGATAGCTTCCACTTCCTTGAGAAACTCAGAGGACTCGACACCCCACTGCCGGACGGTGCCTTGCTAGTCACTGTTGATGTCACGTCCCTGTACACCAACATACCCATCATCCAGGGCCTAGCAGCGCTGGAATCGTTTCTTGATAAGCGCCCAGCGAACACCAAGCCCAGCACGCAGTTCCTCACTCAACTTGCCCACATGGTTCTACGTTTAAACAACTTCCGATTCCAAGATAAACACTATCTTCAGATCAAAGGGACAGCCATGGGGACTCACATGGCCCCATCGTATGCTAATCGCTTTGTGGGCAAGCTTGAGACGGACTTCCTTAAAACCCAGCAGCGATTACCTCACTGCTTTTTAAGATTCAGTAACGATTTCTTTCTAATTTGGACCCACGGTGCTGACAGCCTAGAGCTGTTCCTTAACAATCTCAACGCATTCTCAGTCCTGAACTTCACGTGGACCGTATCTGCGTTTCACGTCACCTTCTTGGACGTGGACATCTTCCTCTATGAAGGCAACATTAGCACCAAGGTCCACTTCAAACCGACCAACAGTCAACAGTACTTGCACAACAGCAGCTGTCACCCAACCTACACTAAACATACCCTACCTTTTTCGTTAGCAGTGCGTGGCAGACGCATATGCTCTGACCCGGAAGGACTCTCATACTATTGTGACAGAATCACCAACGCGTTTGTAGCTCGGGGGTACGAACGTGACGTGGTTCGACAGCGGATCTCCAGGCCGCAAACCCAGAAGACCCAGGTGGCCAACACGAACAATAGCGCCATCCCCTAGTGACGCGCTGGCACCCTGGGCTGCAGAGACTTAACGGCATAATCAAGAGTGGACTGCCCATCCTTGAAGCTGCCCTAAGACTCATCATCTGGCCAACAAGATACCACGTGTCTTCTTCAGACGACCACCTAACATAGGAGATTCGCTTATCAAACGGGACCCCACTAGGCCTCCAACTCGTCCGCAGAGAGCTCCTCCAATAGGATCTTACCCCTGCAACCGCCCTAGGTGCAAAACCTGCCCTATGCATCCACCTACCAAGACATTCACTGCTGAAGCCACAGGGGTCACCTACCCCATCCATCACCACAACAGCTGTCTCACCTCCAACGTAGTCTACCAGCTCAAATGCACGCAGTGTCCGGCAGAGTATGTAGGCCTTACCACTAATGAACTGAGAACCCGTATGACAGGCCACCGTCAAAGTGTCAAACAGATGGATCCAGACAAACCTGTGGCCCAGCATGCTGTTGAACACAGCCTCCCTTTCAAAGACTGTTTCACAACGAGAATCATCAAGGCGCTTCCCGATGACTGCAGGCAGTTGGAGCTAAGAAACTGGGAGCTATCTCACCAACACATCACCAGATCTCGCGAGCCTCCTAACCTGAACAACAGGTAGCAGGCGCGCCCAGCTCTGCCTCCCCTAGACCTAGTTCCACCTGCCACCACCCACCGACAGCGCCTTCATTGTACATACCATGCTAGCTTTAGAACTACTTTTAGTATCTCTACTCACGCTGAGTGATAAAGACCACTAGTTGGTCGAAACGTATCAGCAACTTTGTCTACTCATCTATTTGTGTCTGTGCGACCTACCTAACGTTTTTCAAGGTAAGCTGTCGTCCTTCTGTACCTTTCCCCACTGAAACATGTTTATTCATGTTCCCAGTTTAAGTACCATAGTATATATATATATATATATATATTTATTTTTAAGTTTCTATTTTTATGTCGTGAGTGTATGCTTTAATATAATTTGTGCTTTATTGTCATCATTGACTTTAGTTAGATACCAAAATATTTCAAATATGTAAATAATAATACTAAATTCAATCAAGAAGTATAAACAATGTTTTTACTATTTCACAGATTTTAAAAAATGTAATTGTAACATTACGAGCATAGCAACAAACTCTACGCATTAACAATTTAACAATTTAGTCGTAAGTAATACATTACTTGAATGGTTCTGCGTGATTCGTAGTTGAGCTGATTATTTACCTGTCTGAGCAGTGTTCAAAGCAATCATAATATTACTAGGAAAACGCTCAGTTGGACGCGTTGTTGAGCGAGCACCGGTACGTGCAACATGACCCGAGTACGACATTCCCATAAGGCCCACCACACAGTGTAGGCCTACCTGGATATTGACATTATTTGTACACTTTACTATTCCAACATCTTTGCATTGTACTAATTCACGTCATGCCTTCTAAAGTGTATCTTTGTATCTTCACTGCCTCCTTCATTTTTTAACATCATTTTTCGAATTATGATTAGCAATAAGTCTTTACGGTCTTGACCGATTTAGCTGAAAATTTGGAAAATAGGAGAGAATGTTGTACTTATTGACCCTGCAAAATTTCATAACGATCGGTACATTTTTATTTTTTTATTTATTTTTTTTATTTTTTATTTTTTATAACCAATGATCGGATTTTGTTCAAAAACTATACAGCAACCCGCCTAGGTGGTATGTACATGTGTGCAAAATTTCAGGTCGATCAGAGAAACGGTGCGACCTGTATCGAAGCAGTAACAGAAAAAAAAAAAAAAAAAACAAAAACAGACATTCGAGCCATAAGAGTCAAGTGGAGACGCTCGCTACGCTCGCTCAATTATACACATCTAGAAAGTTTTGTATGTTGATTGATTGTAGAAACACAAAACACGTCGCTGTCCCTTCTGGGTAGGGGGGTGACTTAGTTTGACACAGAGGCGGCTTAGCAAGCTTTCAGGAATATGTTGGCTATATTCGGGGGTAAAAGCATAAAATCACATGTTATGTTGTTGTTTTGTAATTGTTAGTGACAACCTATCACACCAAACGCATCTTGCGTTGTACGCCTGTAAAAGCCAAAACCCATCATGTAGTGATTGGGTCGTGGTTGTGCTTTCCTCACAGATTCGGTGTAAAAAAAAGAGGACAGACACATACATTTAGTTAGTATGTTTTTTAATTAAATCTGAGCTATAAATGAAGGATTATGGTACAAGAAGTAATTAAATAACGCTAAACTTATTAACTTGTGGTTCTTAGTTTGGTCGTGATCCTTATTTATGCACCAGTTGCAGTAGGACTTTGGTACAGGATGATTCTCTTTGTGTTGTCATTGTCTTGTGAGAAATACATTAATTGAAATAAAAAATTATAATTTTGGCTTGACCGAACAAACTGTCATTTTGAATTAGTTTCGCTATATTTCTTTATTTATAGACTCATGGGTGTTTATTATTGTCCAACTAAGTTTCAATTAAATTTATAAATTTATCATGTGGCTCATTTTAACAGTAGTTCATAGTTACCGCTAACTATCAATACTTCTGATGTCCAGCTTCGTTGGTCGGTGTTTCCTATTTAAAAAAGTGGCCTCTCGTTGGTCATTGTTTGATAGTTGATGGTGTTGGCAGTTGGCACAAACAAGGTTATTGGCTTGTTCTGCTTTACTAAGCAGCCTCTCGTTGGTCATTGTTTGATAGTTGATGGTGTTGGCAGTTGGCACCAACAAGGTTATTGGCTTGTGCTGCTTTACTAAGCATGATTGACAAAGTGATTATGCACTCTAATAAATTAGCCTATAACTGATCCTTTTGAGTGGCGCTATGTTAGCATGTCAACACTGTCATATGCAAAGCAATAAAGAAACATAATAGTATTTGAATACAACTCGTGAATGCATGGTGTATGTTTGTGATAAAGAATCAACAATCGATCGTCACTGTCATTCATTCAAGTTTATGACATAGTACAGTGTTTTTTTTTTATTGAAAAAATATATTCAATAATATGAGCACAAATGAATTTCAATATGCAAATATTTCTAGATGTAATTAGTATGTCAGTTAATTGGTCTGGTGCAGGGTGTTTTTGATTTAATTCAAGTGCACTTTTTCTTTATTTTGAGCAACAAACACAAGAGTTCTAACTGATTTAGGCAAAGTTTTCTTCAAAATAATGTTTGAATTATATTTTCTGAAACGCTTGTGAAAGTATTTGATCTGCTCACCAGCTTGGCAAGTTTTGAAACACATATTGTTGATTTACATCGATAGAAATTTGACTTAAATAGAAAAAAATTAATTTACATATAAGAGTTGTAAATCAAATAAATCGCGATTTTTTATTAGACGAGTGAGCGAAGCGAATGAGGATTCTGTTACGCTCTACTCGATCGGGCCTTGGCCGTGAGCATTGTCCAATGTATGTATGTAAAATGTATGTATGTATGTTAAATGTCTGTCGTCCAGGCTCATACGGCCGAACGGCCAAATAGTTTGAGCTGAAATTTTAAACACACATCCGTGACCAGGTAACTGAGAACTGCTAACAAAATGAGCAATATCTGTTGCGATTTAAGCTCGCAAGAAATAAAAATGTGAAAAATGTGAACTTAGATTGCAAATGTTTACAATACCCATTAGTAAAATAGAACACAGCCTGTGAAAGTTTGCGATCAGATGAACCAAGTAAATGTTTTATTATTGTTTTGTTTTTATTTCTTCTGTCATTCTGTAAATGATGCTGGGCCATTGCTGGCTATCAAGGATACTATTATACACTTCGTTTGGGCTGGTGATGATCTACAAGAAACAGTGCGACGTATTTTATCTCGCAAACATCAGCTGGTAAGTAGGGTAGTATATTACTTTCCGAAACTAGAATGCGAGCTCTGGCAGTCGTTGTCGGGGACCCCATATTCTCTAAAGACCTTTCCAACGACGACGACCAGGACAAAACGAACGATGACAAAGACGATGACGACCACGACGCGCCTTTACCCGTGGCTATTTCTGACCAGCACCAGCATGGGATTTTCCTCCCTATATCTCTAGGTAAGAGTGGTGATTTTTGAACCTAGCGGTTGTCGCACCCTTAATCCAAACTAAAACTAAATTGGGACGTATGGGATCAGCCTTTTCATAATAGGACGACGACAAACGGTTGACGCACCCTGAAACCAAAAAAACTATAAACCACTTTCTCTGTTTGCCTAGGCCTAAATATTTTATTTTTTTGGGTTTATTTGGATTAAGGACGCGTCAACCGTTAGATCATAATGCACGACTCTAGCCTAGGGGATGGGGAGGAGTGGCCCATGCTGGTCAGAACCAGTCATGGGTAAGGGGAGGAAGGGGGATTTCTCACGTCGTGGTCGTCATTGTCTTTGTCATCGTTCGTTGTGTCATTGTCACCGTCGTCGGGGAGGTCGTCAAGGGAAGGGGGAGGTGTCCCCGACGACGATTGCCAGAGCTCGCCTCTGGTTTTGGGGAATATAGTATACTTCCCTCTTATTAGCTGATGTTTGCGAGGTGGACCTTTTCTCTTGAATCGCCAGAGCAGCAGAACAATGCTCTGGGCCAATTCTACCCCGAACCCAGACGGAATCGTCTTTAATTTTTCATACATTGACGCTGGAGGAAGTACCTGTTCTAAGGGTCATACATCGGCCGTTTTATTTAGCCTGGGGTGAAGCCTATCTGTTCAACAAGGGTCAGTGACCACAAATGTTTGTATAAAGATTATACTAGGGAAACGCCAAAGTCGTTGTTAGACGAGTGAGTGAGCCATGTGTTTAGTCACCACATTACAACACACACATTATACACACATTACTTTTCTTCCCCCTACCTTGAAATCCTCCTTCCTCCCCTTACCCATGGCTGGTTCTGACCAGCATGGGCCCCTCCTCCCCATCCCCGAGGCTAGAGTCGTGCATTATGACCTAACGGTTGACGCGTCCTCAATCCAAATAAACCCAAAAAAATAAAATATTTGGGTCTAGGCGAACAGAGAAAGTGGTTTATAGTTTTTTGGTTTCAGGGTGCGACAACCGTTTGTCGTCGTCCTATTATGAAAAAAGGCTGGTCCCATACGTCCCAATTTAGTTTTAGTTTGGATTAAGGGTGCGACAACCGCTAGGTCAACGCCAAAGTCGTTGTTAGACGAGTGAGTGAGCCATGTGTTGTGTACCCGCTAACATTACTTTTCTTCCCCCTACCTTTGACCTCCCTAGCCTATCATTGGTTAAAGTGGCGCATTATGGCCGGACAGTTGACGTGCCTTAAACTTAAAAACTTATAATTACCTAACTTAAATCCAATCAATGTTCACGGGTACTCAACACGTGGCTCTCTCACTCGTCTAACAACGACTTTGGCGTTTCCCTAGTTTAAAAAAATATCATAAAATAAAACACCCTGGTCTGGTGCGATATCATAAAGCCACTTATGGTTGTAGGAAAGCAATTATTTCCATACTAAACCAACATACTGATCTGTAGAGAGTGTATTTTAGTGTATATTATAATATGTACAGTAAGAACCCTCTTATCCGATCTCCTCTTATCCGATGTTCCGTGTTAACCGAGCCGCCAAAAAAAAAAAAAAAAAATTAAAGTTTTAAATACGTAAATAAAACATAAAAATAATTACAGACGCCGCGCCGCACTTTTTTAAATGTACTCGCATACATTTGTAGGCATGCCTTACGAGTGAGTGCAAAGAAGATAGATCGGCGATATATCTCGACTTTCGAGCAGTGTGCATCAGTGTACTGAGCGTATAGAGTTCAGTGGTCAGTGTGCGTCGGGCGCATCGCCGGTAAGCGTCAGTGCCACCCACTGAGCATATAGAGGTCAATGTGCGTCGCGCGCCTGCGCGTGCGCATACGATCCAGCCATCTCACACACAGCTGTTCAAAGATGGTCGTTGTGGAACTAGATGCAATCATGTTTCAACCGATTCACGAAATTCGTAATCACGACGCATTGAATTGTTATTCCTGGGCTTATCTTATTTCTTTCCCAGACTTATCTTGCGTCGTGAGCTTCAGCGCGGGCATAGTAGTGAGAGGTTTTCCCACATGAGAAAGAGAGCTAGGCCTAGGCCTATGTTTGCATTGTAGGCCTAGGCCTACTGCGTCGAGTTTAGGCCTAGGCCTAGGCCTAGACATACGTTTTTATTACGACATGTAGGCCTAATTGTGTACGTGTGTTCGTGAGCTTGAATTACAAGCTATTAAATCATTTAGTATACCCTGTATGAAGTGTATCGTGTGTATTTTATGTTCCTTTATCCATTACATGTGTCATATATCATTTTACCACATCAGGCTATGCTACGATAGCAAATAAACAATTGATCCGCGCCATCCGAGTTTTTCGCAAATCCGAGGTGCCCCCGGTCTCATCCAACTCGGATAAGAGAGATCTTACTGTATACGTATAATATTCAATTATTGGTGTGGTAAATGCCTGTGCTGGCACGTTATACCATCATAATTGATAAAATCGTGATTTTTTTCTTTCTTTTTCTTCTGGTGGCAAATTCTTCCTTCTTCCAGCAACTGCAGGAAGGCTGTGACCCGGAGCCAGAACACAATACACGGGTCATGCAAAAATGTGTTTTTTATAAGGTTCCTCTGAATGGAAATTTGAAATTCTTTAACTGTACATTTTATTAAGTGCTGCGCATAGTTTGAGCCATCACGTGAGTGTTTTTCTATTATATTTTAGATGGAATCTGAGTTTTAAATATTTAGTATTTTGAAAAAATGAACATTTTTGTTTTCCATGGATTCACATTGTTTTGAGTTTATACTTCTTTGGAGCCAAAGATATGGCATTCAGGCCAATACTTGAAATGTTGTTTTGTTACATGAAAACAGTCTTAGCCTGGATTTTGTTCCCGGATTGGTTTCACTTAGTATGGCTGGAACAAGTAGTGGACTGTGTTATACTGTGGGAAAGAAGAAGATGGTAGGCCTTATATTTTTTAAACTGCATGGAATATTAAATATTTTGTCAACCATGAAATGCCCCCACTGTTCTAAGTGTATACAGAATTTAAAAGCCCACATTGACAAATGGCATATGGACATTTACTGTGGCCAATCTCAAACGCCAGCTGGTTCTTTAACCACGAAACCAAATGTAACTTTTAACACCTCAACTATTTCCACAACGTCCGAGTCTTCCCGTGAAGTTAATTCTTTGGAATGTTTTCATTGTGGGTTGTTTTTCAAACCACGGGGATTACTAATTCATCAAACTAAAATGCACCCGGGAATTGCAAATAGTTTCATTGAAGAGCAAGACGAAACTATAGGATCTGTGCTGCCCTTTAAAGCAACAGAAAATGTAGAAGTTCAATCAAGCGACACAAATGATGACCTAATGACTCCATGCTACATATGCGGTAAGAAATACAAACGAGTGAGAACTCACATTACCAGAGCTCACCCTGAAACACACAGGGACCTGATAACTGCTAAGTATCAAACAAGTAGTGAAGATACTAATGATACTTTAAACGACGACACTAATACGCAGGCAGAGACAACATCTGTAAATCAACAAAGTGAAGAAACTGTAAAACTCCATGCTGAGTTAGATAAATGGTTCACAACTTTTGAAGAGAATATCACCCAAGAGAGATTTGAGGTATGTGTCATAGAGTTTTCTGAATTTCTGTCTAGTGCTATTACGTTACTTCCTGGCCCAAAACACCCTGCCACGCGATATTATAACGCTAGGAAAAATGGCAAATATAAATCCGATCAGAGATCTTATAGTGATTCAACTAACCCAGAAAGAAAATCTAGATGAGAAAGAGACAAGCGTAGGGAAAACTATCACTATCAAAAGGCACAGTACTATTATTACAACCATCGGCGTAAAGCATTGAACATGATTATCAAAAGTGATGATCCAAGATGCAAAATTGCTAGTTCAACTTTACACGGTGCTTTTAGGGATAGATATTCGGTAGGTACCCAACGATAGAAAACGCGAGAATTACCCGAAAAAGACTACAGATGAAGAGCAGCACTTCAACAATAGCCTTTTCTCTAGTATTATAACACCTAAAGAAGTAAGTGACGCTACAAAATCCATGCGAATTGATACAGCTCCAGGACCCGACAAGGTTGTCATGCGGATTGTTAAATCGGAGCGAGTGATGAAAATACTTGCACGCATCGGTTCGATAATGCTAGAGAACGGATGGGTTCCCACTTGTTTCAAACTTGCTCGAACAATTCTCATATACTACAAGGGTGGTGATGTTAATAGTCCTTCAAATTGGAGACCAATTACTATTTGCTCCGTTTTACGTAGAGTTATTGAAAGGGTGATTGATAAACGAGTAAAGATCTACATAGAATTTAATCAGCACCAACGTGGTTTTACCCGCTCTCCTGGAACCTACATTAACACGTCAATTGTAAACGGTGTTCTTAGTCGTGCAAAACGTTTAAAAGAAAATGTTACGCTTATATTCCTTGATATAACAAAGGCCTTCGATAATATTGGACACAGTCATTTAGAATCGACTATTCAATCTTCTCCAATACCTGAGAAGTTGAAAGCTCTGCTCATTGAATTTCAAAAAGGCAATTCAACACAAATAGAAGCCAACAATGAAAAGACTAAGAGTATCTTATTAAATTGAGGAGTAATGCAAGGTGCACCGTTGTCTCCTACCTTATACAATCTTGCCACAGATCATATCCTGGATGAACTGTCTGAACCAGATGTGACAAACACGTATGGGTTTCGTCTAGTTGACGAATTAGATTGTCTTTCAATTATGGGGTTTGCTGACGACCTAGTGTTAATAGCCAAGGATGAAGACTCAGCTAAAATCCTTTATCAAATGGTATGCACAAGAACTACTGAATTAGGGCTGGAACTCAACCATAAAATCTTTTGCGATATATAACCATAAATAAAGGAAAACTTATAGAAACACCTATTTCAATAGACAACCAGACCATCATTCGTTCAATAAGTGCTGATGAAACTGTCAAGTATCTCGGTGTTAATTTTCGAGATGCTATGATATTTGATAGCAAGAAATTGATACAAGATATGAACGCGAAGTTGAAGAATTTGAGCACATCTCCATTATTAATGCCTGACCAAAAACTTAACTTACTTAATCAGTACATATGGCCAACTTTAGTGTACCCTCTGCAGAATGCACCTTTAACTAACCTACATTTAAAGTTTCTGGATGACTTGGACAAACTTATCAAAAGTACAATCAAAGAAATCATCTCACTACCATTTGATTCCCCAGATGCTATGTTGTATTCATCCTGGAAGTATAAAGGTCTTAACATATTTCGGGCTAAATGGGAAGCATATATACAGAAAATCAATATTTGTAATACCCTTGAAAAAGCAAACAACCCATACGTGTTAAGAACCAGAGACTTAATCAATGAAAAGAGAATATGTTGTGAAAAACTAGGGATTGATGTCCAGGACTCAGCTGTAAAACGGGATGGTAACTCTGGAAGGAAGAATGCTGGATCAGTAGCCAAGAAAATTCGAGAGTCTCTTAGGATAAAAGAATATAATAAGTGGTGTGATCTACCTCAAAAAGGTAAAGGAGTTGTGTTATACCAAGAATATACCCCAGTGAACAAATGGGTATCAAAGAAAACTGGACTTTCAAGTTCCGAATGGCGAGACCAGGCGCGGACTGAGTCTCAAAGGCCCGGGATGCCGGCATGTAGTAGGGCCCGTATGAGGTCGCGTAGTAAAGCAGGGGTCTGGGGCAAAGCCCCAGCCGCCGGAGGCAATTTCGCCGAGGGCTAAAATTTTTTGGGTGGTTAGTTATATTTTATGGCCTATAACGCTATTTTAGGACGTGATTAACAGGCGCCAACTAAGTAACACTACCCGAGCTCGCAATTCAAATCTCGCGAAAATTATATTTGAGGAAGCCTTACAACCAATAATGTAACTCCCAAGTACCAAATTGACACTCGCAAAATGCGAGCTTGGGGGATGAGGATGAGTGTATACTGGACATTTTGATTGAATCATGCATAACTTTCCAATAATAATGTGTAAGCGTAAGCTGTAACCTGTAATGAGACGATTCACGGTACTACTTCTACATCCCCCCGCCGGCGCCGGTTGCCCCCCCCCCCCCCACCCAACGCCATCCCCTTGCTAGTTGGAACTGGCAAACCAAAACCAAAATACTTGCAATCACATCGAAATTTCTTCTCGTAACGCGGCGGCGAGAAAGTCAATTAGCTATACATGATAGTCACTAGTTCCTACTAAAAACTGAAAAGTGAGAACATTGAACAACCATTGTCTTTTGAAGAGCTGCCTAAGGCACCCCATGAGTCATCGTTAATATTATCTAATGTATTTTGTTAGGCAACTCTTTTTTGCAGTAAACAAATATACAATCATATTATATATTTTGTATGAAACTGAAAGTGTAGTGTGTACAAATGTTCCACAGGGGCCCGAAATGTCAAAAGCCCGGGGTGCGATCGCACCCCAGCACCCCCTGCCAGTCCGCGCCTGGGCGAGACGCACTAAAAATGACATGTAATGTGGCTCCAGTTCGAGTTCTCCATGGCAAAAGCATGAACGGTAACCGTTGTCGTCGTTGCGATAGCGAGATAGAAACCCTTCCTCACGTTCTTGGCTTCTGCAAACATGGAGAGTTACTTAGGAACAGTCGTCATAACCATGTCCGGTCTCTAATCGCCAATAAATTTCGGAAACTAGGCTGGGAAGTAGCTGAAGAAGTGAACGGCTTGTCTGCACTTGGAAGTATTCGGCGGATCGACATCATTGCAGTTAATTCAACTACAAGGGAAGGTTTCATACTTGACCCGACGATACGCTTTGAACGCAGTGGAGATCAAGCTGAACAAGTCAACACTGAAAAACAGGACATATACCGACCAACAATACCATACTTTGCAGACAAATACCATGCAAACCCAATACATGTCATCGGATTGTTTGTTGGTGCAAGGGGGACAATCCCAAAGTTTTTTGTTGATTTTTGCAACACTTTTAAGTTAGGCAAAACACTGATACAAGACGTATCGATGGTGGCATTGAAAGGTTCCATTTCCATTCTTAGGAATCACCTTTATGGCCTAAACATGTAATTTTAAATTGTATTATTATGAGTGACTAATTTCTTGAATTTGTATTTAAATTTTAAACCTTTTTTAATTGTTATTAATCAATGAATGTTATTTTTATTCTGTGTCCTTGTGGCAATTGTATTTGTACAACAGAGTTTTGTTTTGTTAAAAAAATAAAAGTTCTCTCTCTCTGCTTGTTATTATTTGATTTGTTTAATTTATTTCTGATTGAATTTCTGTAATTTAATTGTGATCATTTTTTTTATATATTTTATAATGTTGAAATTATTTTTATTGTTCGTTATATATTTTAAATTTTTAATATTACAATGTACATAATGCTTAATTCCCTTATTTGTTGTCATATTTGTAATTCTTTTATTTAATATATATGTACTTTGTAGTTAGTACTGATTAGTATGCTGGACCCCTGTGGCCATCCAATGTAATTTGGCTAGCTGCTGTTTTATATATATATATATTTTTTTTTACAATTTGTTTGATAACTATTTATTATTTTGTATGTATTTATGAAATCTTAGCTTGAGGTATATTTATTTAATCATTTTTAGGGCGTGAAAACTGGCCTTATTATAACTGGATGTAGTATATGTTAAATGAAATTAAAAAATATATAATATTAATACAATAATCTTATGGGTGGGGGATGGGATAGGTCCTTTAACATTGTAGATATGTTATTTTTTTGTTATTCAAAACAAATTAGTAGTTTGCATTTTTTACAACTGCCACTCATTAGTGCTTGCGAGCAATAACGTAAATATATTGTAAATAGTACAATAATACACAATATATTAAATTTATCTTTTTCTTTCTCCTAGAAGGATCTGCTTCATGATCTGCTACCGACGATCTTTGCAAGCTAGACGAGTCATCAGGCAGTCAGCCAGTGGAGACCAGCCATCGGAGAAGAGACGACGCAAGTAGTGTACTCGACCCGGATGATGGTGAATGCATACCATTGCAGCAAATCGTCAGATGAGCTGGGGTAAGTCAAAACCACAATATGATAATTTTGTATCGCTTTGAGAAGTCCAGGGGATTGTTTATAAGAACATATACAAAAGTGACAAATTGCAGTGATTAAAGGTATAGCATAGGTAATAGGTATATGATATCGCGCTAAGCTATTAATTGTTTAGAATTTGATGTTTACCTTTAATGAGGCAGTTTTTGTACACATTTACGCACAATATATTGCTCATAGAAAAAGGTCTGATTGTTAAACGAATATAGCCATTTAAGAGTGGAAGGAAAGCTTGATAGCAACAATTATATACTAATCACTAATCAGTTTTCAGTATTTTTGAATGAGTTTTGAATATGGATTCTTTCAAACGTGTATTTTTAGTTTTTTTTGACATTTATTATGTATTATTGGTATATTTTTGTATAAACAAATTGATTATACAACTTAAGGGCATAAAGCATAGATAATAACTTTATAAAGAACTACGTGTAAAGTATAAAACATATTAAATCGTTCGTCAGTCAGATGTTTTATATGAGAGTGTAACAAGTTTGTTGACAACTCATCACAACCACAATATTATTTCATAGCCATGCTCATGCACCCCACTCCACTATGACTCATACACCCATGACTATCTCTTCCCTCACATTCCACACTTCCATAATAACCCTACCTTATCACCTGACCTTGTTTATGTATGTATAAATCCATACAACTCAACTCGGAGTTTGACTCATGTACATTGTATAATAGGCTAGTGATTGTGACCTTAGTTGAAGGCATTGAGCTCAGAGTGCATTGAGAGACGATCACTTGTAGCTAGTCAACGGTCTAAGGTTCAGTTTTGTAATACCTAACAAAAGTGCATTGTTTAGTGGTTGAACTTTACATGGTAATTTAGGCCTCTTATTGGATGAAGACAGTGTCGCGTGTGCGAGCCTTCCTATCCAGTCAGCATAAGTTTAAGAAGAATTCTTAAAAGCTGGAAATATTAAGAAGTATCTCAACCGAAGGACAAAGCAGGCCCCCCTGGAATTCTGGCAGTTACAATTGCCAATCATCAGCTACCCTCACTGTACGCCCTACACCCCCCCAAGAGTTTTGGACACCCCCTGTCAACTCAGGACTGCAATTTGGTATGGTATGAACTGATATACTTTAGTGTTTTGGTCATAATTCTTTGTGCTTCGCGCCTACCTTCGATTTTGCGGCGTGGGCACGGAATCATAGTTGATTATAAATTGACGTACGTCGTAGTCTGGCATGATTTAGGACATTATAGAACAGAATATTGTTCATAAACTCAAGACATTTGAGTCTTAATTTAAGGAACGATGAAGTTGTTTTCTATTGATTTTCAGTTTGCTAGGTTATGGTTATAATTACTCATTTCTTATGCAAGGTATTGCTACAATTAGTCATCAACTATTGCAAGGAATTATATTGCACATAACCTCAAGGCAGTTAAGCCCTAATTAAAAGAGGGAGCGGAGCGACTGAGTGTCTCCATTAAACTCGAACGGCTCTGATTCTGTGATTCTGTCTGTCTGTCTGTACGTCGAAAATCAGCCGAACCGCTGAACAGATTGGGCTGAAATTTTAAACAGACATCCGGTACGAGTTTACTGAGAACTGCTAACAAAATCAGCTAGATCCATTGCGATTAAAGTCTACAATAAATAAAAATGTGATTTTAAAATATCGATAGCCTTTGTTTAGTAGCAGCTAGTGGGACGATAGGTACGTGGCTTACATTGCCTATTGGTAAGCATTTAGACTACCGCACGGAGGGTTGGGGTTCGATACCCGTTTGCTCGAACTTTTTTATATTTTTAAACCCACATATTATTTTTGAGGGGTGTTAAATGGGAAATAAAAATTAGGTGATTTTGTTTTATCTTGGAAGTTTGTTAATGTTTCACGCTAATACGTTTTGACCATGATTCACATTTTAAATGTTTAATTTAAATAACAAGGGAAACGCCAAAGTCGTTGTTATACGAGTGAGTGAGTCATGTGTTGAGTACCCGGTATCATTTCCCATACTGGGCTAGATCCAGCCTTAGGTATAGGGGAGGAAAGGGGATGTTCCCGGATACTCAACACTTGGCTCACTCACTCACTCGTTTAACAACGACTTTGGCGTTTCCCTAGTTAAGGAAACATATGTTTGCTTTTGTGTTAATTTAAGGCTGTAAGGTTCTGGAACAATTTCTGTATCCCTGGATATTTCCATGTATTATATCATTACCCTTTAGCATTATATCAAGGTCAATCAGAGGACAACGTGGTGGGTTGCCCCTCTGCTTTCTCATGACTAAACCCTCCTGCTCATCTTTCTTTGTTTGTATCAGCCGTGAGATGGCGGGTAATGATTGACTAAACAAAGTGGCGCCCTATTTATTTATTTGAATCACATTTATAATTTATGAATTTTGTTAACCCCAATCCCACGCCCCACTCTACCAACCCCCACCTGCCCTGAGCACCGGCAATTAGGCGTCGCAAGAGTATGTATTTTAAGGCTGTTCCACTCTGTTTTTCTGTTTTCTAAATTATGCAGCTATGTAAAGATGTAGTGAATTAAATTGAAACCGCACACTTTTAGAACACAATGCCAAAACAATTTTATTAATATTTTCTGATTGGGCAACTGGCAAATATTGCATCTTCAATATAATTTCCAACTGCAATTGCATCTAGCACATCGTTCAACGTAGATAGCTTTTTTTCTGTGACAATAATGTTTGATTGTTTTTCTTCAGTTTAACAATGAGAAAACATGGGATTTAATTTAACCTTTTGGTATGTTCCACATATTTTTTAGATAACCATTATTTTTTATCATTTTGTGTGTATTTTTTGTACTGGAAAACAGAATAATTCGCAGGGGACACGGTTTCGAAAAATCCCAGGATTTCTCTTTGTTAAGTGGATAAAATTAGTCAAACATTAGTGTCACAGAAACACAACTATCTACGTTGAACGATGTGCTAGATGCAATTGCAGTTTGAAACAATTTTGAAAATGCAATATATACTGTGTGCATCATCAGAAAAATTTTAAAAATTTGTTTTATTGTCCATATAGTCAGTAATTACAATAGTAATAATACAGTAACATATAATTAATAATTTCCTCAATATTATTAATTAGGGAGTTCTCTCATTGACAAATAACCAATTCATTGTCAAATTTTACAGAAATGTACAGATTTACGGAAGGTTATTTGACTTTGAGCCGGATCTTTAATTTCGGTTGTCTTACTTATTTATGGACCAAATCAGGAACTGTTACTGTCAATCATCACGACTATCTTTAGAGTACACGTGGGCAGTAATGGAATTGATCTGTTGTGTAGTTGAATGTTTTGCTAAAAAATTTGCAAAGACTAATTTTTTTTGATTTGGGGTCTGACTTAAAATCAATATTTTCTTTAGCATCATTCACAAACAGTTCTAAGTCGTAAGGCGCAAGGCCTAAGGCGTAATAATTTGTATTGCCGAGTATGTATTTCAATCAGAACGTTCACAACACGTCGCAAGTCGCAAGGCGTATGGTTTATGTCGTAACGAATTGCCCAAAATCCAATTCTTACGACGGTTTCTTACGACGAGCCAATCACGAACAAGGAAACTCCACAGCTGACTGTACGCGCATGCGCAATACACAGGAGCAATGAAAAATGGTATGGTTGTTGTAAACGCCTAGCATTTCTTACGACTTGCGCCTTACGCCTTAGACCTTGCGCCTTACGACTTAGAACTGATTGTGAATGATGCTTTTGATATTATAAATGCTGGAGTTCTCTCATTAACAAATAGTCAATTCATTGTTAAATTGGAGTTAAATTGTCAGATTTACCGAGGGGTATTTGTCTTCGAGGCTGATCTTTGGGTGCGGTTTTCTCACTTATTTATGAATCAAACCGAGAACTGTCACTGTCATTCATCACCACTATCTATAAAGTGCACATGGGCAGTAATAGAATTGGTTAGTCGTGCAGTTGAATTTTTTGCCAAATAAATTCTCAAAGCCCTTTAAGATATGTTGATTTAGGTGTCTTATTCGAAACCAATATTTTCTACAATATAATTAATATGGGAGTTCTGTCATTGTCAAATAACCAATTCATTGTCAAATGGGACAGAAATTGATAGATTTACAGATGGTTATTTGAGTTTGAGCCTGATCTTTAAGTTTTCTTACTTGTTGATGAATTAAAGTGGGGACTGTCACTGTCAATCATCACAACTATCTATAATAGAGTAGGCCCTACATCATGGGCAGTAATAGAATTGCTCTGTGGTGTAAATTAATTTTTTGTCAAAAAATTCACAAAGGTACGTAACTCCTTTACAAATGTGTTGATTTAGGGTCCGCCTCGAAATCAATAATTTTCTCAATATTATTAATAAGGGAGTTCTCCTATTAACAAATAACCCATTCATTTTCAAATTGACTGACATTGACAGATTTACGGAAGGTTATTTGACTTGGAGCTAGATCTTCGGGGTCAGTTTTCTACTGAACCATACCTGGAACTGTCTCCGTCATTCATTGAAATTATAATATATCAAAATGTTATTATTTGTGGCAATAGTTAGTTTAAAATGTAAAAAATATAAACATTTGAAACAAAAGACTGAGTCTTCTATTAAGACTATAAAAGGGTTAGTATGGAAGCGCCTAAAATATTTTTGGGTTTTCATATTCGCATTTAATGATTGGGCAGCTCCATCCACTATGTTTATAGGAATCGGGACGAATGTACAATATATTCTACCCGGCACCTGCATCAAAATCATTATTTTTGTTGAAATTTCGGTTACTCCCACACCCCAAATCCCACCCCTTCCCCTAACCCTTTATCTAATATTAATTAGGGTTGGAGGCACCCATTTCTTGGTGTTAATTCTTCGGTGCTTGCTAGCAGGGTTTGACGCAACATATTCGACTCCTTCCTCAATCTACCTCTGTTAACCAACTGGTGCGACTATTGTTGTTCGACATCAACAGCTTTGTAAATACAATAATTGTGTTTGTGATAACTTGTCAAATGCCAGTGCCTACTTATTAAATAGAACCCCAAGGTTAACCTTTAACTTTACTGGCTCGCAAGAATGTCAATACTGTTGCACTGAGCATGACTTAATTTACAAAGTTGTCGCTGTCGATTGACAAGTTAACGTTTCCTCCATCTCTCGCGGTCTTCCCACACTCTTTCTGCTTCCACTTCGTTCCTTGTTATTCCTCTTGAGTCAACAATGTCTTCCACCCACTTGTCTCTCTCTCTCTCTGTCTGTCTCTCCACTTCCGTCTTGTGTCTTTCTCGTTGTTAGAACTCTCTTATTGGTATCCTAGCCGGGTCCATTCTTTTCATATTTTCTTCTATTATATTATTCTTATTCTTTTCTCTGTATAACCTTCTTTCTTTCCATCAAAGCATAACTCTTGATCTAGTCATTCTTCGTCACTCAGTGCACGCCTCTCTGTAGACTTATCAATAGACAATTTTCAAAATCACTATATATTACGCTATATAGCTCGCGCAAAGCATTACGGGAGAATGAGTATTTACACGCTAAATGCCATATGCTCGGGTGTGTGGCGTACTGCGTTTACATCACAGTCAGTGCAGTCCGCCTTGAGCCCAATATATAGCATTTAGCGTGTAAATGTCCTTTTTCCTGTAATGCTTTGCAACAGAGCGCGCATGCGCAGTTAATTCTGAAAATGGTCTATTACATCATTTCCGCTGCCTCATTTCGACTTTTGCTTTGAACCCAAGGTTTATATCACTGTGGCATGTCACAGTATCGGTAGAGAATATAGTTTATAAATTAAAATTTTACATTTCCTTGGGATTTCTTGTTTCCATTGTATCTTTCTGACTGATTAGTAGAAGCCCTCCGCCAATGCAAAATAAGTACTTATATGGAATGCCTTATTTTTAAAGTATAGTTTCCGTTTAGTAGCGTTTTCAACAATATACCTACGTTTACTGATATAGTATCAAAAATCTAAAACCCTAAATTTACACATCTTGACTGATGATCCTTTTTAGTGAAGTGTATTTTATTTTTGGGGTTTGTGCAATTTTTGAACCTGTTTTGGGTAGAGCCTACACTTAACTTAAATCATTTTTTAAATAATATATCTGTTGATTTTAGTTTTATAGAGTGAAAACTTTATTTTTGTACTTTATGCGATGGGATGGGATCTTGATGTAATATATGTTTAATTCGTTTCTTGGTTATTCAAAACAAATTAGTCTTTAGTTCATTTTTTTACAATTCACGCTCCTACGTGCATGCACAGCAATATTGTAAATACAATTTTTATTCAATAATATACACAATATATTAAATTATGATGTTTTTTGTCTTGTAGAAGGATCTGTTTGGTGATCTTCACAAGTGAGACGAGCCTTCAGCCAGTCAGCCAGTCAGCCAGTTTGAGACTCGTCATCAGAGAGACTATCATAGCACGGCCCGTAGTTTAGTCGACCCTTGAAGATGGAGGATATGTATTACACCGAAACGTCAGATAAGCTGGGGTAAGTCAAAAGCACATGATTACTTTGTATCTTTTGTAAAAGACCAGTTAATTGTGAATACATAGCGACATGCATACAGAACAACGACAATAGGGAATTTTATAGTACTTTTAGCTTCAGGCAGCCTTCCTTAACACAAAAGTAACTTATTTTGATTGTTTTGAAAATATTTTCATTCATAAAATTAAGTTTTAAAGTTTTCTTAGTATTTTGGCGGGAAAAACGGGCTCTACGTCACCAGCCTTCATGTTACTAACCCACTAATCACGTAATTATTAATAAAAAAACTTGTTTTTGGAGATTATCTCCGTTATAAAAGCACATTTTGATATATTGTTTGATCTATTATGATTACTTTTTGCATGTAATTAATATTACAACGCTAATTTTTGTCTGTATATTTATTAACTAAGAAAACGCTTAAGTCCCGCCGCGTTGTTGGATGAGCGTATTTGGTGCATTGAGATGCCATGTGTTACGCGGATTTTCTGTTGTTCTGTGAAAAAATCATTACTAAGTCGAAGTTTTTTTTTAATTAAATTAAATTATATAAAAAATTAACTTAATTTTTATAATTAAATTAAATAAAATAAAAAATTAACTTAATTGTTTTAATTAATCGTAATTTTTTAAAAGAAAAAAATCGTAAAATTGCAATTTGCATAAGAAATAATTATTTGATTGGGTTCAAATTTAACACGAATAGATTAATTAATGAAATTAAGGTTCTGTAAAAAAATCATTACAATAGGTTAAGCAGGGCTGCCGTTTTAACGGATTTTATCCGTTTTTTACGGATATTTAGGGTGCAAAACGGATAAACGGATTTTTAGTCTTATTTACGGATATTTCGTTAATTACGTTTTCTATGCTTATTTTCGTATATTTGAATCTGCGCGGGCTAATTTCGATTGTAAACATTGAAGGCGGGGCGATAATCGATTCGACTTTCGATAGGGGGCGGAGCAAGGGCGGAGCCAAGTCCTAGACTCCTAGACATTGTAGGAACTGCTTTTGCCAGAACAGTTGCTTTTGGGAGTGGGAGGAGCCATGAACAAACAATGAAGATTGGAGCCTACAAAATTGTTTTCTTTCGTTTTTGTTTATAAAGTTTGGATTATGTTATCGAATTGGTATATGATTAAAATGTTATTAACAAGTTCTGCAAGACTGCAATGTTATTAATAAACACAACACATGGGCCTAGGTCAAAATTGTGATGCAACATTCCTAGGGCCTAGCCTAGGCGGCTAGGGCTAGGCCTAGGCCTAAGAATTTTTTAACCAGGTCAGATTTAAAACAGATTTTCTGTAAATAAGTAACATTTTACATTTTTATGCAATTTTAATTAAAGCAACCACGGGCGTTTCTGGCTCATTTATTCTCGTCTGTGCATAGGCCTAGGCCCTAGCAACTTTTAGGTTATGATGGTAACAAATATAAACATAACATTTAGCCATTTTCATAGTTTGATCAATGAAATTAACGTTTTTAGACTTTTCACGGATTTTTGCGGATTTTTAATGTCCTCCAACAGGATTTTTTTTAAATGTCAGTGGCAGCCCTGGGATAAAGCATGTAGGTGTTATAAGTCAAAGAATTGTTTTAAAAGAGAAAAAAAAAACGTAAAATTTTGATTTTCATGAGAAATAATTTTTCGATTACGCTCAAATTTCACACGAATATCTCAATTCCTTTAAATTAAGGTTCTGTGAAAAATCATTACGATAGGATAAAGCATGTAGGTGTTTATAAGTCGAAGAAATTTTTTAAAAATCGAAAAAAATCGTAAAATTGGGTTTTTTTGTGTGAAAAATTTCCCGATTGCGCTCAAAAACGTGGCAGTTCTAAGTTCAGAGATTTCGAAGGTCTCCATAAAATTTCATTGCAATCGGAGTATTGGTTTAGCCGGAATCGTGTTAACAAACACACAAAAATACAGAAAGAAAGAAAAAAAAAAAACATTCCGGATTTTTTTCTCCAGTGTAGTGAAATGGAATCTTCGCTTCGCTCGCTACGCTCGAAAAAATTTCCCGATTGCGCTCAAAAACGTGGCAGTTCTAAGTTCAGAGATTTCGAAGGTCTCCATAAAATTTCATTGCAATCGGAGTATCGGTTTAGCCGGAATTGTGTTAACAAACACACAAAAATACAGAAAGAAAGAAAGAAAAAAAAAAAACATTCCGGATTTTTTTCTCCAGTGTAGTGAAATGGAATCTTCGCTTCGCTCATCCAAAAATCAGTAAAACATAGTTTTGATAATAATTCTTGAAATGGAACTTCTACAACAAACCATTGTTGCATGAACAAAAGACTAAAGCTGAGAAGGGGATTTCACAGTTTATCTAAGCGGCCATGTCAAATTATATTACAGCATAGAGGCAAGAGACGTAGGAGGGTTTTTAAAAATAAATGTGCGTGAAATATAATAGAGAAGATTCTTTGGCCCTCAATAAAAGTGACAAAATTGTATTTAAATTATTTTTGTCAACAGTAATTGGTATAAATAAATGGATGACTTATCAATATTCTCTGGTCTCAGCGCCCATAAAAGTTAGCCTGGTACGAAAATGCAACTTGGGTCTTGATGTATCTTTTGACGCGCGCAAAAGAAATTAAAACTGATAATACCACAAGATGGAAAATTTTGTGAAGTTGATGATGGCATCCTGTAAAGTTCGATAACGCTTCCTAAATTCAAACTAATCCGAGTTGAATGGACCCATGTTTCACACACAGAAGACCACACCCACACCCCCACCCCTCCCGCTCTCGCCCCAGTGATACTCTTGAGCAGACTACATGTTGACGTTACTCGTTCACGGCGCTGATGCCTTTTATGTTAATCATGAAGTTATCTACCTTTAGAACACAATTTTTTTGACATTATGCTTCTTTAGTGCTATTCAACATTTTGTGATTGAAAGTGTAGGGTTTTTGTTTGGCTACAAAGGATAAGATAGGGAATTCCAGCACATTTCAACACTCATTAAATAAAAACTAATTGTGTTAGGCCAATTTTGTTCTGGGCATTATTCACAAGCTCAATTTCATCTTGCAGTACCTGCAATCTGAAGGATATCTATTACATGTGCAGTTTTCATCGATATACTTTAACGGGTCAGTTTCCAGACACATTTGAGCACAATACATTGCTCATAGAAAAAGGTCTGATTGTAAAGCAAAAGGTCAACGTTGTAACTGCAAATATTTTTTGTTATTCAAAACAAATTGGTAGTTTGCATTTTTTTACAATTGCCACTCCTAGGTGCATGCCAGCAGTAAAGTAATGTAAATAGTACAATAATATACACAATATTATATTTGAATTTTTCTTTCTTTTAGAAGGATCTGCTTCATGATGTGCTACCGACGATCTTTGCAAGCTAGACGAGTCATCAGGTAGTCAGCCAGTGGAGATCAGCCATTGGAGAAGAGATGACACGTGTAGTGTATTCAACCTGGATGATGGTGAATGCGTACCAATGGACACAATCATCGGATGAGCTGGGGCAAGTCAAAACCACATGATTGTAATAATATATCACTTTAAGAAGCCCAGGGAATTGTTAATAAGAACATACACAATAGGGACAAATTGCAGTGATTGGAGGTATAGCGTATATGATATCGCGCATGGTATTATTTTGTTTGAGATTCGAGGTTTACCTTACATTGCTCATAGAAAATGGTCTGATTGTAGGCAATTTAAGATAATTTAAGGCACCATTTAAGAGCGGAAAGCTAGATAGCAACAATTATATGCTAATCAGTATTTACTATTTAGTACTTTTGAATGTGTTTTGATTTGGGATTCTTTCAAACATGCATTTTTAGTTTTTTTACCATTAACTATTATTATTTTATTATTATTTATTTTATTCAACAAGTTAAGATACATGGCAAACTTAAAATGTTGAAGAGAATCAGAGAGGGCATAGCTCCATAGCAAGTTATGCCTGATTATCACATAGTATAACATCATTCAACTATTTTTCTATTACGTATGTTTGGTGTATTTTTGTATAAATATTTTGATTTTGTATATATAATTATATAAAAAGTGGCTAAAGCTATAAAATAAAACTTAATGAGGAAGAACCACGTGTCAAGTATGAAACATTATCTTTAATCGTTCATCAGTCAGATCTTTTATATGAGAGTATGTATTTTTTTAAAGGTGGTCCACCCTATTTTGCCATTTTCTAAATTATGTAGTTATTTAAAAATCAGGTGATTGAAATTGAATCCTGACACTAGTAGAACACAACACAAAATAATTTATTTCAAATTTTTCAGATTGGGCACCTGTCAAATATTGCATCTTCAATATAATTTCAAACTGCAATTGCATCTTGCATCTAGCACATCATTCAACAAAGTTGAGTTTCTGTGACATTAATATGTGACTGTTTTCCTTTAGTTTAACAATGAGAAAACATGGGATTTTACACTTTGGTATGTTCCACAATTTGTTTTAGATAACCTTTATTTTTTGTCAATTTGTACTGGAATAGGGAAAAATTCGCAGGGGACACGGTTTCGAAAAATCCCATGTTTTCTCTTTGTTAAACTGAATAAAAATAGTTGATTGAACATTAATGTCACAGAAACACAACTTTCTACGTTGAACGATGTGCTAGATGCAATAAACTAGGTACGTACATAAAAACATAAATAAAACTACAATTATTGTAGTTTGAAACTATTTTGAAAATGCAATATAATAATATGCTGTGTGCCCCATCTGAAAAATTTGAAAAAAATTGTTGTAGTGTCTTTATAGTATAGTGCTAGGTTTCAATTTCATTTACTATATTTTTTAGGGGTGTGCGAGTACTCGAAATGTCGAGTTTTTTCAAGTTTTTTTTTATACTCGACATCGAGTCGAGTTTGGTTTTAGGCTCGAAGTTTTCGAGTCGAGTTTTAAACATATGAGATCCTATGAAAACTGAAAAGAACCATCATCACAGTAGGGCTAGGCCTACGTACAGAGACCTGGGCCTAGGCTTATTACAACCTAGGCCTACTACGTGTGTACTGTGACGGCAAAAAAGTAGGCCTTGGCCCTAGAGACTGCGTGCTTTCAAAATTATTAGATAAACAACAACGGAGACTTGGATGCGGGAACCGGGAAAGAACTAGGCCTAACCTAGCCTACACGGCGTCAAAAAACAAATATCCTTTTTGGGTTTCGTTGCGTCTTTATCACTAATATTTCAGATCAACTATCTGAGAAGAAAGAATGCCAGTGAACATTCCATTAATGCACTTTTACGTATTTTAAAATCGTAGTTGGCGACGTAGTTTGACATGTTTATGTCTCTTCCTTCAATCTTCCATCTTTGCTTTGATGCCAGTGTTTGATGACGCGAGCGATGCGTGGCGCGCTCCGTCGGCCATTGCTAGAACTAGAGTCGATAAAGAAGGTTAGGTAACTTCTTATCGACTCTGCTGGAACCATTCAAGGGTGCGGAATATTCAAATATGCTGAAAGAGCATTGGAGATGCCTAGACCGCGAATGTTATAATGCAAGTGCGAATTTGGAGGATTTTTTTTCGGATTAAAACATCGCAGCAGTATTATTATGGGGCCAGGAACAAAAGATAACACACTGTATAATTATAATTTTATTGAAATTGACTAGCACAAAGGGCAGGAAGGCCTCAATAGCCTGATACAAGTACAATGATGTATTTTTTATATGTTTACAACAGAAAAATCGTTGTGTTCCAAGTGGACCGACTAAATAAAAAAATTAAATTTTGAAAAGAATACTCGACTCGACTCGATACTCGAGTATTTGAAGGAATACTCGACTCGACTCGACTCGAATTCAAAATGTGCTACTCGCACACCCCTAATATTTTTACATATTTGCATATTTTAGGCAATGGAGAAATGGTGGAACAGGCTAAAGGTAGAAAACATGAGCAAGATAGGGCGAACATGCAGCTGGAAGTGTTTTTTTTTTTGGGGGGGGGGGGGGAGAAGGGGTTATATTAGTTTAGTTCTTTGCGTAGGTATTGATAGCGCTTTGGTTCTGTAACAACTAGGAATGGTATGTGTAGTTCTGTTATAGTTTACACGATGCATTTGTTTTTCTGCTGCAACCGGAGGTGACAATCTTCTCTTCCTTCCAATGTGATTTAACTTATCTTTAATTAGAAGACTACATTTAGAATGTGGTGTTTATGGATAAAACAGTTATAATGAAGAATAATGATGAGTTGTAGTCTACTGAGTACAGCAAAACAATTTCCCTGTTAAAACTTGTCGTAGTCGTAGGCTTTCACTGTGCGAGTCAATATTAAAATTTGGGTTTTGGGATACGTATTCGATTGTCATTAGAATCTGACAACTTTAACAGAGACGATGGGTTAAAATTGAGTTGGTCATGGAGGCCAACATTAGAAGGCCGTTAGTTAGCACACACAGAACATACTAGAAATATCAATGATGTTGATTAAACTCCTTTGCGTCATGGTTTTACATAATATAAAGGGGGTAGCACACCATTATAACAATTGCCATTCACTGGGTCAAGCTGGATTGAGTACTGACTACTGAGTAGGTTCTACCCAGTGATTTCCTCTTCATATCTCTGACGATGAGCTGTGCAATCAGTTTGAAACGTCAGAATTTTAATGACAATCGACACGGCGTATCCTGACAGCAAAGTTTTATAATTTTCCGTTTGGTTGATGCATTCTCCCGCTTCACATTCATTTCACATTTTTGTGGTCATTAAAGTAGACGATTTTGAAAGAAAAACTTTCTTGAATATTGCTTACAATGTTGGCTTCGAATTGGGGATGAATATTTTGGAAATTGTATCTTAACTTAACGTGTTGAATTCTAGGGCTACGATTATTTTCGGTTGTCGGTAATTGTAATATTGATTTAAATTTTAAATTACATTAATGGCTAATCACACTGATCAGTACAAAGTACATGTCACATGATACAATTACCCTTTTACAAATTTGTCGATTTAGGGTCTGACACAACATTTAATTAGGGCTTTTTTCACAATATGATTATTGGTTAGGTAATTTACGTTGATTTCTTGTCAAGGTTTTAAAATCATAGAAGCCTTACGACCTTGGTTTCTGATTGAATATATCGAGCTAAAAGTTGTATGCATAATTTGTCTGGGAAAATATGGGTACGATGTTAAGTTTATTCCTTGACAACTATCAGTCATACAACTTTTATGAATTTTCATCTAGATATATAAATAAAAATATTCTTATTTTATGTTAAAACTCGAATTAGTATGTATTGACTGTGCTATTTTATGTGGTGCAATAGTAAATTACGGTCATAAGGCTTACCACCACCGCCAGCGGTGTGTGGGTTGTATTAAGGACAACTGGACAAAAATAAGGGATATGTATTAATAAAAAAGATATAGGATTCAATAATTATTTTATTGAAAACAGTTTACAAGAAAGGTAAATAATCCATTTTTTTGGTAGTTGGTTGATGCGTTACCTTACTCGAGCAGTGGTGAACAGTGACGCAAGAGTTCAGAGATCTGTAAAGAGAAAATAAGTTCATTATTGTATGATAATTAATAATAATTCCTTGCAACTTCTGGGATGGGCTAGGCCTACTATATCTTGAATGGTGGTTGTACACCCCAAGTGCGACTTTTGGTCGATGGCTTACATCTGTAGCATGAATATGGTATGTGTTATCATTTTATTGAGATGTATGATAACTGTCTGAATTTTTTCAACAGGTTGTCAATGGTACCAGGGCATCTAGACCGAGTTACGAATCATCAACTGGTACGTACAAGTTAATTTGGAAAAGGATTTGGTTTCGTTTCCAAATTAACCAAAAACCCCTTCCCTCACTCAATTAGTTTTTCCCATACCTGTCCAAAAACATTTTCCTTTCCTTTTCATCATCCTGTTGCTGTTCTCCCTCCTTCTTTCCTCCCACTCTTCCTCCCTTCTTGTTCCTTTAATTCCTCCCTCCTCCATCCGCCCTCACTTCCCCTCCACTCCCCCAACAACGTACTCCCACCCCTCCAACGTCCCCGTCCTCTCCACCCCTCCCCCTCCCGCCCTTCCCACCCTACCCACCTACAACCACGTCCTCCCCTCCCCCTCCCACCTCCACTCTCTTTCCCTTCCATCATCCCCCCCCCTCCCGCTCGCCTCTCTTTCCCTCTCCCCTCTCCCTCCCACTCCCCTCCCTCCCTCTCTCCTCCCTCCCTCCCTCCTCCCTCCCTCCTCCCTCCTCCCTCTCCTCTCCCTCCCACTAGGCCGTCCTGGCCCCACCACGTCCCCCTCCCCCTAAAAGACCATGATAATGATAATGTTACTTACTTTAAAAAGACCATGATAATGATAATGTTACTTACTTTAAAAAGACCATGATAATGATAATGTTACTTACTTTAAAAAGACCATGATAATGTTACTTACTTACTTACTTACTTACTTACTTACTTACTACTTACTTACATTTACTTACTTACTACTATTACACAGTAATTACTTACTTACTTACTTACTTACTTACTTACTTACTTAAATTACTTACGTTACTTACTTACTTACTTACTTACTTACTATACTTACTACCTTACTTACTTACTTACTTACTTACTTACTTACTATTCTACTTACTTACTTACTATTACTTACTTACTTACTTACTTACCCTTTCTTACTATTACTACTTACTTACTTACTTACTTACTTACTTACTTACTTACTTACTTACTTTACTTACTTACTTACTTACTTACTTACTTACTTACTTATTACTTACTTACTTATTACTTACTTTACTTACTTTACTTACTTACTTTACTTACTACTACTTACTACTTACTTACTTACTTTTACTTTACTTAATTACTTACTTACTTACTACTTACTAACTTACTTACTTACACTTACTTACTTACTTACTTACTTATTTCTACTTACTACTCTACTTACTTACTTATTACTATACTTACTTACTTACTTTCTTACTTACTTACTTACTTCTTATTACTTACTTATACTTACTTACTTAACTTACTACTTACTTACTTACTTATTACTTACTATTACTTACTTACTTACTTACTTACTTATTACTACTTACTTACTACTTACTACTTATACTTACTTATTTACTTACTTACTTACTTACTTAAGCAAGTAAGCTAGCAAGCAAGCAAGCAAGCTAGCAAACTAGCAAGCAAGTAAGCTAGCAAGCTAGCAAGCAAGTAAGTAAGCAAGTAAGTAAGCAAGTAAGTAAGTAAGCAAGTAAGCAAGTAAGTAAGTAAGCAAGTAAGTAAGTAAGCAAGTAAGCAAGCAAGCAAGCAAGTAAGCAAGTAAGTAAGTAAGTAAGTAAGCAAGTAAGCAAGTAAGTAAGTAAGCAAGTAAGCAAGTAAGCAAGCAAGCAAGTAAGTAAGTAAGTAAGCAAGCAAAAAAATTCTTCGACTTATTCGCCATCTCAAGGTCGTCTGCGCGTGACGTCAGTTTCAAAGATGGCGGCCGCCTTGGGTTCACCCCTAGAGGAGGTATAGGCTCACCTACTTCAAGCATGCCTAGATTCTGTACTGTAACACCGCGAAATATGACGATTTTGTTAGTTATTTCAATTTAGTGGTAAAGAAGAAAGCCTAACCATGCATAGGGGGCAACGCATTGTCAATACTGGTCAGTGAAATATATTTTTAAACGTGCGTTATTTAATCCTTATTTAGAGTCAGCTCGCTCACTCTCAGCTACAAGAACTGATTTTGAACGGGGGTGAAAACGAGTTACTACTGCTGTTCATTGCTAGTACGTCTCAGTGTATTTAAATTTAAAGGTTTCATTCCAGTATCAGTAGTCGGTACATAGATAATTTTATTCAAATGAAATAACACTAAATGCCAAATTCATTTAGGCCTACCAACCAATACGTCATCCTCATCTATCACCACTCATCATCTCGAATAGCCAAAGTGCAATTAATCAATCAATCAATCAATCAATCAATCAATCAATCACCAATCACCAACCAATAAAAACCAATGCAATATTAGCTTCAATGTTTTCTATTCCCTAATAAACTATATTGTTAGTTAATTAATTCAAGAAGCTAAAACCATTTGCCTAAAACGGCACAGCATGAGACCATAAAATATTATCACATATTTTGTAATCAGTAATCACGCAACAGTCTTCCAAAAATAGCTAGATTGTTGAACCATGCCTACAAAACAGTGCTGTTTCTGCAGCCATTTGTCATCAAGGCTCGTTATATCTATCTATTTAAATAAACCAGAAAAGTTCAATCAGCAGCATCGAATTGCGTACAACGCTTTTTGCCTTGTGATAAAAAAATAATTCTCTATACAGCATCTCTCTTACGTAGGTCTTTCTCATTTAAAAAAAAAAACATAAAATTATATTGCGAGTTGAGATACACGATTGAAATAAACAAATAAGACAATAGTAAAGCAGATCCACAGGTAATCCTTCCCTAACGTATTATACTCTTACTCACATGTAAATAAATATCGAAACATTTTTAAGTAAGTATAACCCAGGTTATAGTTCAGTGAGTGATTTTGTAATAGATGACTAAAGGCTATAACATCATTGAGAATAGAACGTTCTATACTCAATGGCAACATCCTAACTGTAGAGTTACTTGCTAGCTGTGCTATATTTCAATAACGCTAGTTATTAAAAGTCCATGGTCAAGGACTGATCTTGTTCAAGACATTTTATTTGTGTATTGGTCCATTCGTCATTTTTGCTAAGACTGAAACCATATTATCCCAGTTTCACTTTCGTGTTGCTCGCACATGTGCACCGTTCATGTTTTATTGTTTGCTTTTGTTTTACGATTGATAATATTTATCATATTTTTGTTTTGTATTAAGACGAAGATCACAATGTCAAAACATAACATGAGCATTAGCCCATTTCGTAAAAAATATTCTCTGGCGTCATGCGTGTGAATAATAAAACTTTATCTGTAATACAATATAAATGAATATAGACTACACTAGAACTGGGACTAGACCTTCGCAATAAAAGGCCACCGTAATTTTTATTTCCATTATGCTTATTAATTTTGTTACCATAGTTACTATGGAATGGTATGGTATGGTATGTTATAAACACATAAACATGAACAAAACCAAAATCCTAAAACAGGCATGCGAGTTGAATAATCGCCAAATTTCTCTATTATAGTTCGGGTTGTAAAATATCATGTTTGAAATTATTATGTCTATACTTTATAGAGTAGAGAGTAGTGATTACCGTTACACATAATGACAGTAAATAGCAATAATACAATAGCTTGGATTAGTTTTTACACGACTGATATGTAATGTTTGAACTATGATTTCCCAATATTGAACATATATTTTATCCTTCGTTTTCTGCAATGTTTTACGGTATTACCAAACATTTGTATGATTTATGTTTGTGTTCCTGATTAAGAAATGTATCAGACGAATAAGGTTCAACCAGGTTCATTGCGGCTTCTTTCACGACGTTTTATTTGACGCGTTTATACTTTTTCGTCTCCATTGAATCTCCATTGAAACACGCGCTAACCGCTGACCGGCCGTAGCAGCTAAACCCAAGGGCTCTAGGGACACGGGCGGCCGCTAGGGGCGTATCGCTTGTCTGCGATGGCGAATAACACCTACATACTTTATCCGAATGTAATGATTTGTTCACAGAACCTTTAATTTATGAATTAATACTAGGAAAACGCTAAAGTCCCGCCGCGTTGATGGATGAGCTTTTTAAAGTTTTTAGTTGGCGTGGGATATCTTTACTTTTGCAAGAGCTTTGTTTTGCTACCTACGCATTGTAAGTGATTGTTGTCAAATTTCTTTTGTTACCTGTCAATTGGTATTATTTACCGTAAAAACTTATATTAAAAGCTTTACAGTTTTTTTCTCTGGATTCTGGCTAACTTTTTCAACTTTTTCTTTTAAAAGGTACTACATCGCCATAACCTTAATGTCCATGTATAATATGAACGTTGAAGGCCCACCCGTTTGGTCAGAATTGGCCCAAATGGCACGAAAATATCGCACTAAAAGTCAAAAAACTGATATTAAAAGCTTTATTTCTATAGATTCTGACTAACTTTTCCAACTTTTTCTTTCAGAAAGCAATACATCACCATAACCTTAATGTCCATGTGAAATATGAACGTTGTAGCCTCACCCGTTTGGTCAGAATTGACCCAAATGGCACGAAAATATCGCACAAAAAGTCAAAAAACTTATATTAAAAGCTAATTTCTATAGATTCTGGCTATGTTTTTCAATTTTTTCTTTCAGAAAGCAATACATCACCATTACCTTAATGTCCATGTGAAATATGAACGTTGTAGCCCAACCCGTTTGGTCAGAATCGGCCCAAATGTCTCGAAAATATTGCACTAAAAATCGAAAAAAATCGTAAAAGTGCGATATTCATGAGAAATATTTCTTCGATTGTAACCCAAAAACGTGGCACGTCTAAGTTCAGAGATTTCGAAGGTCCCTTCAATTTTCATCAAGATCGCATATGCCGTTTGCCCGGAATCGTGCAAACAAACAGACAAAAAAACAAACAAAACAAAAAAAAAAAAAACAAACAAACAAAAAAACAACCGAGCTAAATTTTTTGGGGGGTCAGTGAAATTGAAGTCTTCGCTTCGCTCATCCAAATATATTTGTGTGAAATTGAAATTGAAATATTATGGTCGACAAAATAGATCGTGATGACCAATTCTGGGATATGCATGTAAAGGAACCACTTGAAAAATTCTATTTAAATTGTTTTTTTTATTTACTACAATTCAGAAATTAAAAAAGTCCGCCCCAACCGGGAATCGAACCACGGATCTCTCTTTAAATTGTCTTCTACCCGAACTTATTGACTCACGTCATAAAAGAAGCTTGCCAACCCGAGATCCACCATATATCTTGGAAGCTCAATTAAACAAGAAAAAGCGCCAAGATGACATGGCAGCGAAGAAGGCAAATAAGGGGAAAACACTCATTTCAAAAACAGTATTGCAGACACCAAAGAAAATAATGAAGTCGAGGAAAAAGGGAAAGAGAACAGTTGAAACCTCCGATGAAGACGATAACTACTCTGTTATTTATTTACAATCTCAAGGAAGTTCCGATTTTCAAGTAGGCCTAGTGATATTCAACAACAAATTATTGTTGTAATTATTATTATTTTTATTAATAAATAAGAAATATTATATATTAATTACATTAACGCGTTTCTGTCCGTGTATAATATCATGTGGTTAGGGTAAAATGATGTGTATGTTCATTAGGTACATATTAGAAGTTCCGCCGCCCCAATGATTTGTTTATTATTATTTATTATTTAATTCAGAAATTAAAAAAGTCTGCCCCAACCGGGAATCGAACCACGGATCTCCCGCATTCCACACAGGCGTCTTGTTGCCATAAATTATTTAGGCTAGGTAAGGCAATAATATGCTATTGCCTATAAAAACGTGTTCAATTTTGTTTCACTGGACATGCCATTTGTACACTGCCTAATTTACCAGATTTACGACATATGTGTGTTTTTAAGTTATAAAATATTTTCACATTTTATACTTTCGCCGCCTGTTAATTTTGATTCAAAATAATAGTTGAGGGTTATTTTGCCGCGTAGCGAGTTAACATTTTGTGTACGTCTACGTACCTCGACGTTTCGTTGGTTACATCTGTGGTGTGAGTATAGTTTATTATAGTATAGTATAGTATTATCTAATACTGTAAATATGAAACTAGTAGAACAGGTAAATTGATTATTAAAATGTAATTATTGAACATACACTGTTCTTGTAAGAAATACTTTTTTAATAGTAATATTTCACACAATAAACACAATTTAAGTTTAAATGAAAAAAAACTTTTTTTTATCACAATAGTCAATAAAGTTTTACTTGACGGCGACACCCTTGAAACATGAACACTTGGCCAATCAGGGGCTAGTTGTGTGATGTATGCAAAAACATAGAGTCGGTGGGGGGAAGGGATTTTACCCTAAGCCATTTAAATCCACACCACATCCCATTCCGTCACTACAATGAATAGTCGAGTGTCTTTCTCAAACTATGTTGAACAAAGGAATATTTTAACAATACAAATAAATATTAAAAAACAACAAATACGACCATCGAACATGCATGCCAACAAATTATGATTAGCATAATTTATTAAACATTGCAAAAAACTAATTGTGTACAAATAATAGGTGAGGACAAGAACATAAACACCAAATCGTAATAAATAAATGTGTAAATAAATAAATGTGTAAATAAATAAACAAATTTAAAAAAAAATGTAGCAGGCACCTGAACGAATTTGTAATCCCAATTTTATTATTTCGACTTTTCTTCCAATCTAAAAGTTACCGATTTCGCTTTTCGGGTTGACTTTATTATGATCACGGAAAAATTACGATTTTTTTAGCCCCCTCCGCGTTTGTTCGTACAAATTGTTGAGACACATCGCATATCTGTGTGTCGAAGAAATGAGTATGACGCAAGCCTGTATTTATCGCCAGACTGTGCATTCGTCTGTCGCCGATTAGCACCGTGGAGGGGAGGGTGGGGTGGGTAGGCGCAAGTGTTAGCCGCTAGCAGACCGCGACGAGCCGAGTTACAGTGAAGGTCATTTCAAAAACCATTAGGTCGACAGTCGCTTGAATTCCCGCATGTGTTACATTAGTACTATGGCATTAATAAATACAATAGATTTTTCGCAAATATATTATTTCTGAAACTACAAGTTGTTCAGCTCTTTATAATTTCACTAGACTTTAGGAAGTTCTACTGAAAAATAATAACAGAAAACTAATTATTAGCACCGAACTATTTTCTTAGCGCGTTATAAGGCGCGGATGATTATACCAGATTTATAAGTCACGTGATGAGCAGGAGCCTTAAGACTAAAATGTAAACAATTTAACACGTATTTCCTATCCCCTTATAACTAAATCAATTAGTGTGAACGCAGCCTTATGGGAACGAAACTGTATTTGGATTCAAAACTGTCCGTTGCTATGCGTTGCTATGGGCGGCCATGATTGAATGAAGTCATGCTAATACTGTCTATTCCCCCAATGCTTCAAGAGCTCCAATTCATTTCAATTTACATCTTTTCTTGATTCAAGATTTCAGGAAACGACAGCATAATGCCATCTGCAAACTGTTTTAATTTGTCCTAGCTCCTTCTTGAATATAATTTGCTACATTGTTAAATTAATACAGATCAGGTAAAAAGTTAAAAGTAGGACTTGTGGCAGCTCCCTGGGGAACTCCGGTCTTGGTTTGCCAGAGATCTTTTGTTTCCCATATCTTATGTATATTTCTGTTCTTTTTTGTATTTTTTTTGGTTCATTCATTTACATTATGTCATCATTCGTCTAGCCGCCCAGAAGAGACATGCCTTCCTTTCATTACTGTCCATGCCCTCTGGCTATCGCCTTATCGCTTCCTTTAATGTAGCATATAGAAGCAGGTGCCGTCTGTCCTGGACTCCGTCGTTACATGATCCGCATTCATCAAATTACAAAATTCCACATCTATGGAGTTTGCCAGTAGGTTATGCCAGTCTCCAATCAAAACATTGCTGGTGTTTACTTCCTTCGGTATATTACATTTTTAGTAAAATTAATAAAATTCCTTTTGATGTTTGTGTAGCCCCCCCCCCCCCAGCTTTTATTCATAGACTCCTCTTTCCATCTTTCCATCTTTTTGTTGTTGGGAGCTGATTTGAGAAGTGATTTTAATGTGCTATAAGACGCATGTTTCACAGTTTGTTTGTTCTTCACGGTACATTTCTGTCTAAATAAATTTGTACTAGTTCCAACTGTTGATATTAGGTATGCTCAAGCATAATACATTTAAGCAGAGAACCTTTCATATTCCTTCATTATTTATTAAATGCAAGTTTGTAACTTATGACATCATCACAAGACTACTGGAGCTTAATTAGTCATATTCTATCTTGTCGAGTTTAATCACAATGTGTAGCCCAATGATAATAGTTATTGACATCATGGTGACCATAACTTAATTTGTTGAAGAGTCAATGTTACTATTCCAGAAATCCTTCAGATTTACTTGTCTATTCTCCACAAATCTGTACCTACTTCGACAAAGAAAACCAAGGCAGTGGGGGTTCCAGTATCTTCATTCCAACCGTCAATCGAACAAGTCCAGTCGCAACCGCGTTACTCGTCATTCATGGTTACCGTAGTAAATAGTCTAGTGAGAACCTGGTTTCTTCGGCGAGTGGGAAATCTTAATTGGAATTTTTCTTTTTTCTGAAGCCTGCATGCCATCAGTAGGAGATCTTTACTGGTATGGTACGGCATATTATGTTGTCACATTTGTTGAGAATAGTTACCCGCGTAAACAACTACAGATAAAACTTCTGAACAGTTTTAACTTTACTTTTAGCTTTCGCTTTAAAACTGAAATCTGTTATTTCGAGAACAAAATTCATTCTTAAAATAAAACAATTTTCCTGTGCCTCTATCCAGATCAGTACTAATTATTATTTGACATCCATCCCTACTAATTCGAAAATTACCGTTGATGAAGTGGGGCATCTATTTTAATTTTAATTCTAACCACTTGCAGCGTGTGGCGTACCTACGAATAAACACTAAAGATATTTGAAGCAAAATCACTTTGTAGACATTTTCCAGTGGGGGTGCAATCTACTGTTGAATCAACAGGGATGTATGCAAAAATGTAGTTCTTGTTTGAGAAACTTTGGAAAGGCTCCACTACTAGTTAAGTTTCTTATGGAGACTGGAAAATTCAAGCTTCATTTCATAGTTTACTAGATGGGACCAAGTTAAGATCAAGCTGCCAGCAGAAATAATTTTCACGTGGGAAATATTCCGCAGTGGCGGCGGCAACTTGTTGATAAATGTTATATGAACAATGTTCAGTTATGTTATAATGAGGGCATAATAATGAGATTGTATGGAAAATTAATAAATTAGTATTTATTATTATAGAGCTTTCATCACCATGCCACCAGCTCACAGTAAAAGTTGAACTTGGGGAAGATGTCTTAAATGAGACTAAATTACAGCACCTATTGTCCAGGACCTACAATAAATAAATAAAATAAATATATAAACTCGTAGTTAGAGACTACCATCTCATTAAATATGCGTACTATTTTTGCCTGAACACTATTACAACAACTTATTTTAAATGGAAGATATAATGTATCTTTTACAATATATTGTGTGGCTCGTTGCTATGCCGGCTCCAAATTTACTGCTAACGTTGTATCGTGTTGAGAGTTGTAAGTTCATATCAGATGCCAAACTAAACCCGCGATTTGAATCGCAGACTTGCTGCACTTAAAGCAGGAATACACTCGCAGGATCAACAAGCCACACAATACAACGTTTGCGGCTGAAGGTGTTATAAACTATACAGTAGAACTTCTCTTGCACATTATTGGATGAGCGTAGCGAGCGTAGCGAGCGAAGCGAAGATTCCATTCACTACACTGGAGAAAAAAATTCGGAATGTTTTTTTTTCTTTTTTTCTTTTTGTATTTTTGTGTGTTTGATAACACAAATCCGGCTTAACCGATACTCTAATTGCGATGAAATTTTCTGGAGGCCTTCTAAATCTCTAAACTTAGAACTGCCACGTTTTTGAGCGCAATCGAAAATTTATTTCTCATGAAAATCGCAATTTTACGATTTTTAAATTTTTTAAATTTTAAAAAAAAATTTCTTCGACTTATAATACCTACATGCTTTATCTGATTGTAATAATTTTTTCACAGAAACTTAATTTTATAAATTTATATATTCGTGTGAAATTTGAGCGCAATCGAGAAATTATTTATCATGAAAATCGCAATTTTACGATTTTTTTAATTTTTTAAACATGTTTTTGACTTATTACACAACATGCTTTTATCGATTGTGATGATTTCTTTACTGAACCTTAATTTTATGAATTAATATATTCGTGTAAAATTTGAGCAGAATCAAAAAATTATTTCTTATAAAAATCGCAATTTTACGAGTTTTTTTGATTAAAAAAAAATCTTTGACTTATAACACCTACATGCTTTATCCAATTGTAATGATTTGTTCACAGAACCTTACGACGACGACGTGAGAAACTAGGGCGCTTCAACCGGTTAGGTCATATTGCGCCGCCTGTGAATGAAAGTAAATTAGAAGAGTTAATGCAGGTATGTTTGATGATTAGATTGTTTTCTAAGTGTATAAATAACAAAATAAATTGAAGATGAAGAAAGTAATAGCAAAATATAAGTTATGTATGTAAATAAAAATAAAGAAAAGAAAGAAATGTGTATGAAGTTAATTAAAGTTTGTTAAGAGTGCTGTTTTAACCCGTGGGAATTTACGTAGAGAGAGAGAGAGCATGCTTTACCGGACTCAAAAGGCAGGACTAGCGATATTCCAATCAAGATTTTTTAGCCAATAACAGCGCGGGCGAGCTATATGACTCACAGTCACCCGAGATACGTGTTACGCTGTGCACTCGCTGACTGACTGAGCGGGTCCCACTGCGTATAGACTTTGCACGAAGTTACATGCGTGAATTGTAGCTTGTTAGTTGTTTCAAACACAATTACTTTGCGATTGTCTACGATATTTTATTGTACTGCACGTCTTTAATCTCTAATTCCCAATAGAATATGATCATTTTATTACACATATTATTAGGACACTATTAATCGTTATTCTGGAAATACGAGTAGGCAATTAATAAAACAACGAATAAAAACTAAAAAAATGTAACCTGGTACTGCGTTTGTCTTGAGCGACTTATTGTTGAATTACGACTGAAGGAAACGTGGAGACACAAGTGGAATGGTGGCATCCATGTCAAGGTGAAGATAAGCAGTGCTAGGAACTATCAAATTCAATTCATTTTGCAATCATAAGATATGTTTTGTTTCCCGCTTCTTACATCGCGGTTAATAATCAATCGTACTCAGCCTACAGAATTAACTAACTTCGTTTTTATGACCAAGACAAGAGGACGTATAATCAAAGATTAGTAAAAATTAAATCGAACACTAAATAAATTTGATTCTCAACAATAAGCTATGAAGTACATAACGATTACGCTATAGAACGAGAAGCTATCATGTGCATTAGGAAGATGATTGTTGATACCCCAACCATCAAAAACCTACAATAAAGAAAAATTATTGTTAACATTAACATATCATTCAATATTATCCTATTTCAGCTATAGCATAATCCACCATCAAATGTCCTGATTTTACTACATGCCTCTATGTAGCGAAGTTTAAATCACTTTAGGTATCGCATTGTTACACACACCACAGATAACATCACTTGCACACGTATTATACGGGACGGTTACATAAACTTAAATTCTATACATACACGGCCATACATTTTTGTAAACTAGAGCATAGCTTTTCGAACAAGAGAATAACTAAACCTACTGACACGACAGAGAACTTGATGTCGAATGACTGTCAAGTGTCAAGCCAGATCTTCCAGAGTGCAGGTGGTTCGTTCGGGTTCGTTATCTACTCTGGAAAAGATGCGTTCTGGTCGTTTGTATGGTGTAGGAGGGGGATAGTGCTGCATGGCTATTTACAATAAACAGATCCTCACATATACATTGCAGATATAATTTTTGTGCTGTGTGTGAATTTTGTGTCGTATTTGAGAGATTGAGAGTTTTCACTTACATCTTCTTCCCATAGTATCCAAAAACGCATTTAGAGGTAGAGTAAAAATTACACACACACGTAATTTTTTTTGTCACACGCCGTAAACTTTCTCACATTTTTCACTAGCAATACTCGCACTTTTACAATTACATTTACCACCTTACCTTACCAAACTCAAAACAGTAGGTGAAGATAATAAACAAGTGCACAGTCATTTAATCGTATAAACGTAGCTCATATGCCAAAGAGACCAAGTACTCGATCATAGATAGAATAATATATTATGCTCCACCGGTCGGAGGCAGAATCGCATTTTTCAACCGCTTGCAGACCTTCAGTGCTCCCATGATAACATCGAAATGACTGGCCCGAAAATTATGCAATTTTGGGAGAAGCTAGATAATTGTATAGTGTTTGCAACATATTGAACAGAATGCTAAATTTTTTCACAATTTTCCACCAAAAAATCAAGAAATACGACAAATTTTATAAATTTTACGTATTTTTACGTATTTTCTTTTTTTTGGCAGAAAATGGGTGAAACAATTAACGTTCTGTTCAAAACGTTGCAAACATTATACAATTATCTAACTTCTCCCAAAATTGCATAATTTTCGGACCAGTCATTTCGATGTTTTCATGGGAGCGCGGAACCATTACGTTTTGGTCAAACTTTAACCTGAAAGAGACACATCGGAAATAAAGTAGATTTGAATAGATTTAAATAAATTCCCATGTTCAATACCACATCGATACTTAAACCGTTGAGTGACTACGATACGAAACTTATTATATACATCGTGAAAATTCCACAACAGTCGTTTGTCCGGTAGAGAGCAAACGAAACATGAACACACATACTATTATACAAAATATAAACAAAACACGAGCTATTTTCTCAAGATTGTCATATTGGAGTGTTCATAACGCAATTTCAATCATAATAATAATTTTATTATTACTCGATGAACGTAACTAGGGAAAGGAACACATCAATAATTGTTGCAAAATACAGCTGCTGTTTGAAATGGATTTGCATTCGAATCAAAACATAGCCAATTTCCATAATGAATTGCTTGATGATGGCTTGTTGGCCGCTCGATTTAATTACATTTGTATCATACTATATCCGATATTGGAATCAAGATTGCACTTTTCTGGAAATCAATCCAAAAATTAAAAAAATTAAAATCCACACATTTTCTACATCTGCGTCATTGTAGAAGCGTAAATGATGGATTAGGGGAGAAACAAATGACGAAATAATTAAGCAATATGACAATATTTTGACTTATGAGACTGATTGAAGGAAGGAAGGTCATCAATAAAATCGTAACATATGCAATTACTATTAAACTTAAAAAATTTAAATTTAAAAAATCATATCATGGCCAAGGTTGAAAACGGAAAAATGGAAATAACACAATTTTGACAGCAACAAGGAAATTTATCTCAAGAATGTGTGTAGGACGTCAGTGTGACGGTGCGACTGTGTGATTCACTTATTGGTGCGACCCAAAGTATTACATTACAACGCGGGAAACGGTTATCTGTGTTGGCCTCGCACAACACTCATTCAAGGTCAAATGCAAGTGCGTGAATTGAGTTCGACTCCCGCTATCGAAAAACATCACTCCGACGTCGTCATTGTAATAATATTCGGAGTTCGGACATAAGTTGAACAATTAGAATGAAAATGTCAATATCCTCATTCACCTTCCGTCAAAAAGTTCACATACTTGGTGGAAGGAAAACTGAACACACACTTAGTGACCTCGAATTTTTGGTATATGAGAGGGTTTTTCATGTATGCTTGTATTGGGTTTCTTCGGGCTTATAACAATACTATGAATATTATAATAACCAATAGATAATACGCACTATAGACATGCACGATTATAAGATGCCATGTAATTGTTAATAAAAAAATACTTCGAATTTCGTTTACATAATATTACACTCCCATTAATCGAGATAAACGACAAATTTAAACCCTGAAAATAAGTGTGCCACAGTTACAAGATAACTATAACTGTCTTGATCGAGACCATATCATTGAATGCTATTACGTCTCACAAATGTATCTCAAGTGAGTGGCTCGTTATCTACTGGAGAATAGATGGTTGTTGATGTTTGCGAGAGTGATACGCGGAGTGTGAGGGGAACTGGTTGCTTGACGATAAACACACAAGCTAACATCACACATGTCTTCATTTATTTATTCTCATTATGCTTGTTAGCGAATCAAAGGCGCCAAGGATTTCCCCACATATTTTATTTTCACCTTCACCACCACCACCACTCGTCGTCAACATTGTCTCCCACCGAACGGGATATTCCTTAAACAAAATTTATAATGCCAAAGCAAGCGCTATAGGTGAAGAAAAAATCAATATTTTCTAATCAGTTAATGAACTCAGTTTATATACCAAACATATCCAGTTCATACACCGTCTTATGAGGTAGATGTTTGTGGTTCTAAATAGATGATCCAATGCAACTCAAGACGATGAGTATGGTGGAATGGAGAGTAGGCCTACGTTAGATTATTACTTATAATGGCATCGAACCCGCGTCCCTTTGGTGCCATAATATGCTTATCATACCTGCGCACTATGTGTGAACCACCATGAATGGCAATGGCATCTTATATTATAAATGAAATAAAATGCATGCTGGATAAATAAAATTACTTCCTAAATGATCAAGGCTGTCCGCGGCTGCGACACAGATCCGAAGCGCACGACTCCAATAAATAATACCGGTAATTATATCGAATTCTAGGTAAGATATGGAAATTTTGAATTGTTATGATCTTGATAAATCATGATCATGTCCAATACATTCAAAGAGACAGTATAAGCATCAAGCTCAACTCCAAAAGTACCAAGAAATCATAATAATATAATAGTATTAAAATTTCTCGTTTAATCCTTTACAATATGACACTGACTGTACAATAATGGCTTCTCGGCATGGGGATTGTTTAAAACACGCCCTAGACCCGACTTGAAACATAAAACTGCAGAGAGCGCCACCGGTCGGAGGCGGAATCACATTTTTCAACCGCTTGCAGACCTTCCGTGCTCCCATGATAACATCGAAATGGCTGGACCGAAAATTATGCAATTTTGGGAGAAGTTAGATAATTGTATAATGTTTGCAACGTATTGATCAGAATGTACTTTTTTCCCCCCATTTTCCACCAAAAAAATCAAGAAGTACGTCAAATTTTCCAATTTTCACGTATTTTCTTAATTTTTTTGGCGGAAAATGGGTGAAAAAAAGTACATTCTGATCAATACGTTGCAAACATTATTCAATTATCTAACTTCTCCAAAAATTGCATAATTTTCGGTCCAGCCATTTCGATGTTATCATGGGAGCACGAAACCATTATATTTTGGTCAAATTTTAGCTTGAAAGACACACCTTAAATAGATTACTTTGGATGAGAAATTTGGAAAGTTTGTCGCCGTTATCATATGATATGATGAAGTTCTTCATATGATTGGGAGAGATCAAATTGCATGCGCAAGGCATCATATTTGGTACATTCTGCTAGTATATGATGTACGGTTAAAGGTACATCACATGTGTCACATATGGGAATAACCTTTTCTCTGGTTAAGAGATATCCGTGTGTTAGGCGTGTGTGCCCTATACGAAGTCTAGACAATACCACCTCTTCTCTACGTGAGAGTCGAGACGTAGGTGGACGAATTTTTTAGTCAATGTGGGCATCACACTACGCAATTTGTTATTTTGCAACACATCCCAAGATGCTTGTCGCAAATCCAACAATCTTTGCTTGAATCCACTCTTGACATCTGGAACGGGAACTAGATTGAAATCAACGTCGCGACGCTGGGAAGCTTCCTTAGCAGCCCTATCAGCGTGTTCATTTCCCTCTATGCCCACGTGTCCAGGTATCCAGCAAAACTCTATTATATAACCCTTAGTGGTTTCGAATTAAAAAAAAATCGAATTATAACACCACCATGCTTTATTCGATAGAAATTATTTTTTCACAGAACCTTAATTTTATGAATTAAGATATTCGTGTGAAATTTGAGCGCAATCGAAAAATTATTTGTCGTGAAAACCAAAATTTTATTGTTTTTTTCTTTTAAAAACAATTCTGCTTTATCCGATTGTAATGATTTTTTCACAGAACCTTACTTTAAGGAATTAATATATTCGTGTGAAATTTGATCGCAATCGAGTAATTATTTTTTTATGAAAATCGCAATTTTACGATTTTATTCTTTTTTTAAATTACGATTAATTAAAAAAACTAAAAATTAAAGTTTATTTTTTATTTAATTTAAATTAATTTTTAAAAAATCTTCAACTTAGTAATGATTTTTTCACAGAACAACAGAAAATCGGCATAACACATGGCAGCTCAATGCACCAATTACGCTCATCCAACAACGCGGCGGGACTTAAGCGTTTTCCTAGTTAGTTTTTAACCCATCAGCTTTCCATTAAAAATCGCTGCGCGGTACCCCTGAAATCCATTTATTTTTTAAGAAATGGGGTGCGGAGCGCACCTCAGCGAAAAATTTACAGCTCCTATAAAAATAAACAGATTTACTTGAAATAAAAATTAAAATACAGCCTAAATAAATGTCTAGGGTGTATGAACTTTCCTACGAATTTTTCTTGGTGTCAAAATATGACACTCCTCATCTTCGTCAAATCCTTCAAAATATTGCAAATTGCCGTCGTCGCCATAGCGCGCGTGCCGTCCATTGATATTAAACCCCTATTGTAGGCTAGATTAGCAGTCGGTGGTCCACTTCCATTACAATTAGAAGCCATCTTGAAATCCCTGTTTGCATGTTAATTAAATGGGCGCTATTTGTAGACCGAATATTTTTAAAGATGGCCGCCAGTTTGATAGCTGAGCATACTAGCCTTTAACATTAGATGATTTCTAAATTCCCTTATGCAATAACGTCTTATTGTTTCCGTTTGTTCAATCCCATGCTGCACAAGCTAAAACCATATCAAACAATCCAGTAAAATACTTTATTGCTTTAAAAAAGCATTAATTAAAACGCCAAATCGCCATCTTGAACTGAATTTTTGACGCTTCAATTTTCTACGCTCGTGCCCAGGGTTGGGTAGGTATAATACTCAACGTCGAAAACAGGTATTATACCTAGTATTATACGCGTCGAATATACATGTCGTAAATTACACTTTATGACATTAATGACACGTCGAAAATTACTGGGAGGTAGAGCTTAGGTAGGTCTATGATGTATTGTTACTTTGAGCAAATCAGTGTGATTTTTTATTTTTCATTGTGCTTATCTAGTTAGGCTACCTTAGCCTACATACATTGGCAATATGTAAATTATAACTAGAAATGTTACTATTAAAGAAGTTTAGAATAAGGGATGACTTTGGTTAATGAAACGCAAGGAAGAATTATCTGGGGAGGCTTTTGGCTTTGTCCATATTAATGATCGGGAAAGCAGGTGACCTTGGTATCTTGTGAAGATGCCGGTTTTCTTTGCTTCAAGTTCTTTATGACAATGAGTTATTGATTCATCAGCTCGCCTTGTAATAAGTACAAACACTTGCTTACAAGTTCAAAATATAATGTTGAGTTCATTTGTTTTTAGGGTTGATGAAAATAAGGCTGTACAATAATATTCCTTATTTAATTTTCGACGCCAATTTTCTACATATTCTACATATTTGACGTATTCTACGCATATTTGCGACGCGACATGTCGAATATTATTTGCGACGCGTCGTTACCCAACCCTGCTCGTGCCTGTGCGGAAGTATTGGACACTGCTAACTAGCCTACAGTAGTTAAATATCAATGGCGCCGCTATTCCGCCTACGAATGCAAACTTAATCTTTCCTTCAAGCATAGACAGGCTAAAACTTGACCGAAATACGAGCCAAACACATTGTTGGATGCAGCGAAGTGCGTAGAGTACATTGAGCAAAATCTCTTGGTGATTGGGCAAACCATTCTCATACAACGACCGATAATGTAGTGCGCTGTTCCAGCCCGTCGATCCGACAGCCAGGTAATTCGGCGGTCATTTCAAACAGCCAGTCAATTCGACCGGCGAGTAAGCCGATGGGTTAAAATAAATTTATATTTGTGTATATTTCTTATTATATTTTATGTTAATTACAATTAAGTCGCATAATAGAGTTGAGGAGCATTCCCTATTGTAGATACAGATCTGACTGATATAGATAGATATTCAGATCCGTCTCGGTAGCTTAGGGGTCAAAGCACCCGACCGGCAATTGGTAGACCGGGGTTCGATACCCCGCTGAGATGGATTTGTCAATTTTTGGGTAGATTTCCAAAAAAAATGGTTGCTTGATTGGCCTAGAGTTGACGACTACTGCTATGAATAATGGATCTTGATACCGGCTACATGCACTAGGTCTTTATTTAATTTATAACTATTATATTAATAAACTGTATCATCTAGTAAATAATATCCTTTTATAAGAGAATTTTATGTTAGTACTTAATTATTTTATAATTTTTTAGAATGGGACAGGATCACTGCGGTGGATGGGTCACAAAGGCCTGCTTTCCCGTCGCAGCATTTTGTAATTTTTATATCGTGTACAATAGGGGCATGGAGAGGATCCTAAGATGAGACCTAGAGGCAGAGGAGGGAAAAAGAAAAGTGGAGAGGTCAAGAGAGATCGATTCAAGAAGACGTTTGAGAGAAAGATGAATCATAGGAGCAGGTGGTGAATGTGAATCTGTGAGAAGACAGGAAGGAGTGGAATACACTGAAGGAGGGGCAGGAGGAAGATGAGGATTTGAGTCTGGCTTGGTTTGGTTTGATTTGGTTTAAATGTATTGATGTGTTTCTATCGCTATTTGTGTGTTTCTATCGCGGTGCACAGCTTCCACTACAGAGAAGGAGTTTAAACAAAACTTTATTTTCTTATTTCCAACTTTGGTACCTACTAGAGTTTCTTGCATTTTACATTATTCTTATTCTTTTTAACAGAATTTCTTCATTTGTACAAGTTATTCTTATTAATTTGTATTCATAACCTACCCATTCAGTCTCACAACTAGTTTTTTTAGTGGGAAACTTTTAATTTAAAAGAGACCAAGCCAACTATGTCGGCACTGACGCAATCTTAACACAAACAATGGCCAATGAGGGATCAATATTTGAAATGTTTAACCTAACAAGCTGGACACTATTTCCCTAGTGTGATTTAAGAATCAACAAGGCTGCTTCCTTACTTGCGATTTGTTACTAGGATGGCTCCAGTAGTTAAAGTTACAGTAAAAGTCTGTCTGCAGCGGGATTTGAATCATGTACCTTCTGCATTGGAAGTAAAGACTAATCACTGAACCAACAAGCTATACAAAAAAAAACTCAAGCTCTCTCCCTTGGTGGTGTGGTGTGATGTGAATGCCTATTTTAATATTGGTTTGAAAAATAAATTTCAAATTATTAACAAAGAATGTACTAGGGAGGATCTAGGTGCCCGTTAGGGCGCCGCAGTCAAGCCGTGGCGCGCTACACTCTCTGGCACCTAATACAGCAAACAGAGTTGGAGTGATTTCGAGGTGTTACCCAGCCGTCATAAAACGTGATGTGAACTTGAAAACTATCAAAATCGAGGGGATTTAGGTTCCTGACAACACTTGTCAAATTTGGTTGGGGTACGAGCATTCCTTCTTGGTGAAAAAAATGGCTTGAAACATGCTCAAAATCAAAATAAATCAAAATCACTAAGGATGTTAGCTACTACTAGGAAGCTTCGCAAACGCTTTTTTTAGTCGCGTTGATGGATGAGCTTTTTAATTATAAAATGTTAATATTAATTTAAAATAATAAAAACATATAAACACGGCCCATACAAAGCAATCATTAGGTCTGTTGGATCTTTAATTGTTTGTAACAAGGCTGTGAGTTAGGTATAAAATCTCCTGTGAAGTTTTCATACAAGGTTTCAAGGGTGAGAAAGATCTAAAATCTATATTTTCGTGCTATTTGGGCGGATTCTGGCCAAACGGGTGGTAATCCTGTCAAATAAGAATTTTTGGAGGAAAAAATTGCGATGTCGCTGAATTTTCGCAGAGACCTTCCTTAAAGGATACTTATCAACATACTAAAACTCCCCTACAATCGGACTGGAGCTTCGGCCGCCATATTGGAAAATGGCGGCCGAAAAGTGATTGTTATCGAATATCTCCAAATTTGTTTGAGATAGACAAAATATCTCAATGGTAAAAATATTCCCCATTTAATTCCCTACAAAACAGGTGTCTTCTATAGTTTTGGTAGGGGCAAAGGTTACGTCACAAAATCGTGGTTTTTATGTTGCTTATTGGAGTACCAGCTAATTTCCAAATTTTCACGCCCAGCATCAAACAATGCCCGGTAAATCCGTAAGAAATCGATTTAAATACAAAAGGACTTTTGTACGGGGTTCATGAAAGCTTCCATTAGTATTTTAAAAAATCAGTTCTGCGAAATCGGATTTTGCATTTACCCGGAATTTGAGTTTTTCCATTGTTGGCATTTCCTAAAAAATGCCATATTTTACTGTCCATTATTAAGCACTAAATAGCATTGGAGGAAAAATTATTTTTACGCACATTGAAATGACTTAAATAATGATCCGATTACAACCAAAATTTAAATCCAATATGGCTGCTAATCCTAACATTCACAATATGAATGACTGTTTTCGTGCTGTTTTTACACTCTTTTTGCTACATAATTCACTTGTATGTTGTGAATATTAGGAATTAGCAGCCATATTGGATTTAAACTTTGGTTGTAATCGGATCATTATTTGAGTCATTTCAATGTGCAAAGAAAGAATTTTTCTTCCAATGCTATTTAGTGCTTAATAATGGACAGTAAAATATGGCATTTTTTAGGAAATGCCAACAAAGGAAAAACCCAAATTCCGGGTAAATGCAAAATCCGATTTCGCAGAACTGATTTTAAAAAATACTAATGGAAGCTTTCATGAACCCCGTACAAAAGTCCTTTTGTATTTAAATCGATTTCTTACGGATTTACCAGGCATTGTCTGATGCTGGGCGTGAAAATTTGGAAATTCGCTGGTACTCCAATAAGCAACATATAAACCTTGATTTTGTTACGTAACCTTTGCCCCTACCAAAACTATAGAAGACACCTGTTTTGTAGGGAATTAAATGGGGAATATTTTTGCCATTGAGATATTTTGTCTATCTCAAACAAATTTGAAGATATTCGATAACAATCACTTTTTGGCCGCCATTTTCCAATATGGCGGGCGAAGCTCCCGTCCGATTGTAGGGGAGTTTTAGTATGTTAGTAAGCAGGGTCCACTAGATACCTAACAGCTGCTGTAAGGTGGGTCTTCGCTTGTACTTCCACAATGTATAAGCGCCATCTTAGTTCCCTAAGTCAAGGCCTACTTGATAATGTGTCTACTGAGTGCGCGAACACATTATCCAATGGACCTTACAGATATTTTGTAAACAAATAGCAGACTGCAGCTAAACGTCAATTTCAAAAGTCGGTTGTACATTTGAATGCAATAAATACATAAATAGGCTACCACCTATATAATCTTTGATTCTTATGTTGGCAGGTAACATTATGATGTAAATAATTTTCATATCTTTCAACTTCATATGCCAATTTTCATTTGCATAATATGGATATTAGGACCCGAGGCAAACTGTCCAGATACCGGTAGGCATAAGGCCTATTAGCATTGATGATGTGGTTGGTAAGATAAAGATGAGTCCAAACCATAGGCCTACTTGCACCATGTAGGCCTATAAACCAAAACCTCATGAGGTAACTTGAACTCGAATCTGATCTTTCTAGGGCCTAGCCCTAGGCCTAAGAACGCGAGACCTAAGCTCTACGACGACTTCTACAAGGTCTAGGGCTAGGCCTTTGTCTATGAAAAAAACCACACAAAGTCAAAGACGAGGGCCTAGCCTAGGCTTTTTGCACATACAATCTTTTATCGTGGAGTTGTAACTACATTCTAAACACAAAGGTGGGCCTAATATCAATGGTCATATTGATAATAATCCACAATGCCAAATCCTTGCTGTCCATGATCTGTCAAAACAAAACAAAAACATATCGTATTCTGCTACGGATAATATTACAGAGCGTGTTCGGAGCGCTCCAGATTTTTTTTTAAAACACACGCAGGGATATAGATGGTGGTTTGTTTACATCAGGTGAGAAGACCCAACTTACAGCAGCTTAGCATAAGTATCTAGTGGACCCGGTTAGTAAGTATCCTTTAAGGAAGGTCTCTGCAAAAATTCAGCGACATCGCGATTTTTTCCTCCAAACGTCAATATACGATCTTATTTGACAGGATTATGGGGCTACAACGTTCATATTTCACATGGACATTAAGGTTAGGGTGATGTATTGACTTTTGAAAGAAAAAGATGAAAAAGTTAGCCAGAATCAATAGAAATAAAGGTTTTAATGTGTAACACCTCGAAAAACTCAAATTAAAACCTTTATTTCTATGGATTCTGGCTAACTTTTTCAACTTTTTCCTTCAAACGTCAATACATCACCATTACCTTAATGTGCATGTGAAATATGAACGTTGTAGCCCCACCCGTTTGGTCAGATCGGCCCAAATGTCACGAAAATATCGCACTAAAAATCGAAAAAAATTGTAAAAGTACGATATTCATGAGAAATATTTCTTCGATTGTACCCAAAAACGTAGCAAGTCTAAGTTCAGAGATTTCGAAGGTCCCCTCAAATTTTCATCCAGATCGAATATGACGTTTGCCCGGTAGAGAGCGAACAAACAGATAGAAAAAAAAAAAAAAAAACACATTGGAGCTAAATTTTTTGAGGGGTCAGTGAAATTGAAGTCTTCGCTTCGCTCATCCAACTACTACGGTCTAATTTGTCATGTTTCAATCGACCAGCGATTCTGACCAAACGGGTGGGGCTACAACGTTCATATTTTACATGGACATTAAGGTTATAGTGATAGTGTCTTTTGAAAGAAAAAGTTTGCTGGAAGGCTTCCAAATAAAGGTTTTATTATAAGCCTTTTACAAGAATGTAATCAACAAGTAACTATAGTTACTTGACAATGATCACCTACATTGTTGTCTTTGGACCACTAGATATTTTAAATTCTATTGTTAATTGGTAATACCATATAAATTAAATCGACTTTGATAAAATGATTGTATTTTAAAAAATAGTTTTGTAATGGAACGTGAAAAAGTAAAAAAATCCCACATATAACAAAAAACTTGTAAAAAAAAAAAACAGCCAAACCTTACAGTCAAAAGCAATGAGATCTAAAAGAAATGCCAAGCTTATGTACCCTCCTACATTTTCGCAATCTTAAGCCTGTTCCGTATATATCAGTGCCAACAACTCTCGCCAGAGCGCAGTCTCTGCGGAGACCTCGTCGAGGCAACATCATGTCCGGCTGCCGGCTCAGCTCCCGGCGAGTGTGCGGGGAAACGCCGCGATATCGAGCGGCGACCGCTCGTAGTCTTACTAGCAAGAATATTGTATTCTCCACAGATACAGACAAGAACAGAATGTCAAGCTTGAGTCATGACCACACATATTAACAAATCTGAGGCACACATTCTTATCACTGGTGGTGATAAAACGTCAAAAAATATGGAGAAAGAGTGAAGATGTTATATGTTACTCACTTTATAATCATGATAGCAAGTTAGCATTAGATTATCTTACTTATTATTATCCCTGAGTGGTACCCTCCCCATTCGGCGTTCAACTTATGTGACCTTGATAAGACACGAGATGCCAAAGCGATTGCAGTGACGTGTTTCCCTCCACGAGCGTGTTCTTGACAGGCCGCCGGCTTGAGACTTCTTACTCTGCCTCTCGCTTTTACAAGTCGAAGTCGCGATTGTGAAATACCGATTCAAGTCATTACACATCAGTATTTATAGGACATAACATCTTGGTTATTATGATGAATAAGAATAATACATCACTCAAAATAAAAAGAACGACAAAATCAATCAAAAAGAGTGCGACAATTTGAGCAATGGTGGACGGCTGGCGATAAGTTTTAGTTTCACAGTCGGATAACCGATAATCAAGCTTTGCAAATAAATGTACATTGCACACCATAAGTAAATCGAATAATCCATTTTTTAAATTTTCAATTTATCATTCGTTGCTTAGTTAGCTATAGAAACAAGCGACGACTTAGGCCTATATGATATAGCCTCAGGCTTATTTTATTCAAAATATTCTTGATTCATATAAAACAGTTTTATAACATTGACAACTGAAAAACAGCTCCATTAGAATAGAATTAGAATAGAATTAGGATAGAAACTCCGAAAAACATTGTGAGAAATTTTACTACAACCAATAACCATACAAAACATAATTACGTTCAATAAATATTTTCGGATGAACAAATTAATAACAACAACAGTCTAACAGTGACCTGAAGAAATACAATATTTTTATCATCGCTCCTAACGGCTCCTAATTATGTCTACCTTATCAATTAGGCCTACATATCGCGTATATACAATTTATATTATATAAGCATACGTACGCTTTCCTGTTCCGGTATAATATGTACCGAGGTGTGACAAACTTGCGTAGAAAAACTCTTATAATAACAGTTGTATTAGAGTGGGAGTAGGGTGGATGCAGGCTGGATAAACAATCCCGACCATTGACATTCATCACGTATTGTATTGGTAGTGAATGACTCATCGCAGGCAGTGGCGGCTTTTACGGTGTGCAAGGTGTGACAGTTGCACACCTGATCAATCAGGAATTTAAAAAAAAAATCCTTACAAATCCAAAATTAGGCAGTAAGCGGGAAATAGACGTGTTAATACGCGAATAGATTAAAATCCCGCCATCGAGCATTGTCATAACGATCTTCTTTCAGAAAAAACGAGTATCTTTTGTAGAAATTATCGATCACAGCCTTCAGGATTGGACACTCGTTTTGCTCAAGAAATAGAAAAAGTTCTGTCGAATTTCGCGACTGTTCTACTGAAGTCTCCATCACGAAAAGAAGTTGAATCAATAGCAGAGTTCTGCAATGTGAACTATTTCGATCTGAAGAGTGATCTTGATTTAATGAAAAGGGACCGCAAATTCAAAGAGAAAATGATCAAACCAACAATCACCCAACTAATAGAAAGTGTAAATCACTTGACTGCCAGTACAACGCTCTCATGGATGTTCTACGCGTGTTTCTTACTCTACCCGTAACTTCGGCAGGGGTAGAAAGAACATTTTCAAAATTAAATCTGGTCAAGAGTAAATTAAGAACCACAATGTGCCAGGATCGTCTAGAAGCACTGCTGTCAATGAATGTGAAAAAACGTCTCTACCTTACAGTTGATATTGACAAAGTTATCTATCGATTACTTCTAAACAATGGTAGAGGGCAATAAGAATCTTCGTCTGTAACTCAACATACCGGTAAATACAATGTGTAGCATATGTGTAGTTATTAAATATATAAAATCGTACAAAACTACAAAAAAAACTTTTATTTTGCTCTAGAAATGACCCGAATCCACATCCGGTTAAAGTAAAGTGAGAGCTTAACTTGTGCATTAATAAAATTACGCTGTTTTAGCTGCATATTTCACCGTTATTTAGAATACAACTTCACCTTAGAACTCGTTTTAGGTCATTAAAATTAACAGACCCCCCAAAAAAATCCGCCTTCGGCGAATTTGCCTCCGGCGGCTGGGGCTTCACCTCAGACCCCAGCTATCCCACGCAACCTACCTTATGGAAATTGCACACCTGATATTGGAGTCAAAAGCCGCCACTGATCGCAGGGGGCAACTCCTCGACGAGCCGGGAGTCGACTCAAGTCACACGATTCCTTGCGTGATTAGCGTATGCAAACATTTTGTCCTGACTTTCGACTAAAAATATCGAAACAAAAATGTACTTTTGCAAGTCCAAGCACACTCAAAACGGATTATCAATTAATTAATTTACAATTTTATGTATGACCTACTTACTCCGAAAACGAAACAAGAACTCTGGTGTCCCAGTTTTATTTTTTAAATATGGTAACACTATACATATTATGCTAGACGGAAGAAAAGGCGTGGGTATATTAAATAATACAACGGCTAAACATCTCTGTCAACCTAAACGTAATTTGTTCTGGGTGTACACGCGGGGGCAGACGGTGAAATAAAAGTGATATTTTTATCACCTAGTACGAAACGTATCGACTGTTATTGTTTCTTTCGTGTTAGTTTTAGAGCTAGATCTGCATCCAGAATTGTATGTTCATTGTTAAAACTAAATATTAATAAAAAAATATTATAATGATTAATTTCGCGTACTTTTGATCGACTCGATCCAAGGTTTTTCGTCTTCTGCGCCTGGCTTGATTGGGAGTTGGGACTCGAGAATGAAATGTGGATCACGAATCCTCAAACCTCTTGTTATCCGTGGATCCACAATTTCCGGAAGAATACACTCCATATAAAACTGCTTCAGCTTAGGAAGCATTTCGTTTTTCCAAAGAAGTTCATTTCTTGGAATTCTTTATTAGTATGGCTAATTATTTCATATTTTGTTTTGATATTTTATGTTATTGACTTATTTTACGAAGTCAAACCCAGGGGCGCCGGGTTTCCTAAATTTCGAGGGTTCAGTGAATTCAGTGGCGGAGAGCCTGATTCATGGGATTCATTTTCAAGATGTTTACATAATTATAAAACGAAAAACTATATAAGCATATAGGGGTGGGGGGGGGGGAGTGAGTGAGTTCGGTTTTGCAAAACCATGGCATGTTTGAAAGCTGAAGCTTTTGGTGCCCGTTATCGCCGAAGGCGAGAAAATGTGTGAATTTTCGTAACAAATCGAAAATGCCACAAAAGGTGATAGTAATCATTATTGTCTGTGCAATCAAAATAGAAATCTCAGAGGTGCGGGAGAGGAAAATCGTCTCACCGATTCTCCCCTGTATCCACCACTGATTTTGTTGAATCAATTTAATTCTAGAATGATTTGAAAATATATTAAAATTAAAATTTCCTTTTCAGATCAGGCATGAACAGGAAATGTCTACCATTATATTTTATGGTTGTTGATTTGTTATTTGCAAAACAAGAAAATTTCAGGACAATTTCGACAATTGAGTCACAATCCGATTCAGCAGACTGCAAGATTTACTAAAAATAACTAAAGGATGAAAAATATTATTAACCCATCCAGTCCAATGCACTACAATGTAATGTGAAATTCGAATACTGAAAATGAAATCAAATCTTCAAAGACGCGACGACGACGTGAGAAGCGAGGGCGCTTCAACCGGTTAGATTTAGGTTATATTGCGCCGCAGGTGATATTGTTAGTTTAAAAAGTGATTTTATGGAAATCAATCCAGACATTACAAAATCCATCTCGGCGGGGCGGATTTTTGGATTTCTCATATGGATTTTGTAATTTTTGGATAAATTTCCATAAAATCAATAACACCTACGGGAGTATTACCCGATTACCTAATGAAATTATGAATTTAAAAAATAGTTCCAATGTGATTTTAGTTAGGTATGAGATGAAACTAGATTGATAATATGTGAACGTTTCTAAAAAAAAAAAAAAAAAAACGCACTCCTCCAAACAATCTGAGGGTGAAAGTCACAAGAGAATTTGAATAGTTGTGTGAAAACATACGCACACACTTTAGGATCTACTATCGGAGATATTACTTGCTCTAGATTTTTACCATCACTATGATAGAGCCTATGACAGAGAAAAGCATTCGCATGCGCATTTAATTTTACTAATCACTAGGAAAACGCTTAAGTCCCGTCGCGTTGATGGATGAGCTTTTTTGTAGGTTTTTTAGTTTGCGTGGGATCTATTGACTTATCAAGTGCCTTTTGAACGCATTGTTGATGATTGTTGTCAAGTTTCTATTGTTACTTGTAAATTGTTATTATAAAACTAAAAAAAACTCATACTAAAACCTTTATTCTATGGATTCTGGCTTACTTTTTCTACTTTTTCTTTCAAAAAACAATACATCACCATTACCTTAATGTCCATGTGAAATATGAACGTTGTAGCCCCACCCGTTTGGTCAGAATTGGCCCAACAAATGTCATGAAAACATCGCACTAAAAATCGAAAAAAATCGTAAAAGTACGATATTCATGAGAAATATTTCTTTGATTGTACTCAAAAACTAACTTCCTAACTAGTCTAAGTTCAGAGATTTTGAAGGTCCATTTCAATTTTCATCCAGATCGCATATGCCATTTGCCCGGTAGAGAGCGAACAAACAGACAGAAAAACAAACAAACAAACAAAAAAACAGTGGAGCTAAATTTTTTGAGGGGTCAATGAAATTGAAGTTTTGCTTCGCTCATCCAATAAAAATTATTTTATATCATAATGTATTATATATAAATAAAAAAAACATTGTCCACTGTCAATTTCATTTTATTTATTAAACGTGATGGGCTTGTAGTCAGTGGCGTAACATCTCGAGTATTCTGTGTTCTTGGTCATTACATAAAAAATAAGGTTGAAAATTACTAAAATGGTCCACTTCACGTTCATTTTTCGAGTTTTTAGAATCACAGATAGTTGCTGTAAAACATTGTTCACAGAGTCCGAGTGCAGCTAAAACATGACGAAATAACTGTAGGATGGTGAATTTGTTTTTCGCCTCCGGCAAAAGGGCCTCCGCCGGCTGGGGCTTTGCCCCAGACCCCAGTTACCGCCCTCAAAACCTGCTGATGGATTTGACCCACCCCCAACTTTCAAAACGTTCCTTCGCGCATGTTTGGTTGATGTGCATAGAAGTCGCTTCAAATACTCTTTGTAGAAGTTTATAGTAAGGTTCAATCCAGATTTAGGCTACATGCAGAACTAGACACGTTCATATTACGTTGTTTATAAGTACGACACTCATTTCCTGGCAAAGAATGCGTCACATTGTAAAGAATTATTGCTGAATTAAAAAGAGGTCTTCAACAACACAGCAATTGTTTTTTTTTCTTTCTAGTCGAGATCGGCTTTTAGTCAATTCAAATACAGGGCAGTGTTGTAACAAAATCCCTCCTCCCAACCATTGATCAATGTTTTATTATATGTGTCAACTTACAAGCAAGTAGTGTAAATAATATTGGAAGTGTTCGTTTAACTTCGGGAAAAGAGGGGTGCATTACTGGTCATACCCAATTGTCCAAAGTACACTTTCAATCGACAATGCTCACTGTTTCAAATAAGGAGATCATTTGGTCATCAAATATAGTTGTGACGAGACGTTCCGGTTTTACCCCAAGAGTTTTGTTTATTGGTCTGACCTATATTTCATTTAATAAAATAATAACAACGTTACTACTTACTACACGTTTTCAAATGTGAATTGACTGCATGCACAGAAAATACGAAAGCACGGCAATCTGCGACTGCGGCGTACTTCACAAGGCAATATGACCTTCAAGTCGAGATCCTTGCTTGCGACGGCAGTGCTGTCCAGCGTTTGTGTTTTGTTTTTGTGCAAGAGGTCGTTAGTACAATTGAGCTCCGCTCCGCTCGAGTCGCGAGGAGCAGCACTGGTCTGCCGTGTTCCGAGCTCGCCGAGAGGAATATTTCGATCAAAACGGGAGCTTTTGCAATACACTCGAAATATCAATTGCACTTTGAAAAGTTCTCAACCAATTTTATAGTGCGATAGCTCGTTGGAAAGTGCAGTTTTGCCACTATGCCTTGAAAGTAGTACTTATTAGGAATATGGCTTTTGGTAGAAATGACAGAATTTAAAATCTGCCAAAAATTACAGACAAAACGTAGCGGTACGCGAGAAAATTCACAGTTTAGTATCAATTGTAAAAATTAACAATCGGTCTTTTTCAAAGCAATCATGAAACTTCACTCTAAAGGCACACCAAATTGTGTCGGGTTTGAACCAGTAGTTTTTCTATCGCAACTGATGAAAAATGGAGTACTTTAAACTACCGGGACGCCTGCAATTTAATTTCAAAAAATCAAAAATTTGACTTTTATGTCACCATATACACACATAACATAATTACAACGAAATAATTTTTTTTGGTGACTTACACCCAGCGTCTGGAACAGCCTTAATACATAAATTCACTTTGCCCTGTGACTGTATCCTTGCAAAGCTTGGCAAAATAAATTTGCACAAACTTTTATATTTAAAGTCGATCGATGAAGTGAACTACTCTATCAAAACAACAATTTCTTTAACATTAAATAAACTTAAAACACCTTAAAATAATACTTTTATCTATATTATTATCATCTAGTATTATTTAAAAAGGTATTCAACACAACTTCATCAATTTATGTATTTTATACAAAGTAAATAATAATATTGTTCCGTTCTAAATGCGCATGTTGTATTTTGACTCCAGTAGTATATCATGCTAGGTACAATCATAAAACTAAATATTATACAATAATCGATGTACAAATATTTGTAGCACTTGAGTAAGAAATGGTGAAGAGATGCAAAACGAACATAAATTCTCTCTATATATGTATTTTATCGACATTAAGATAGTCAAAACCACAAATTAATATTTAAATTCTACCTCTCTTGTAGCAAACAACCACATGTTGACTTGGCAACATAGCACTGGTTTGTTATGATGGCAGTACTGAATGTCCCAAAGGATGTAGCAAGCTACCAGCGTCCACCTCGAACTTATATTATATACAAATAAATAGTAGTTGCGTACATCTGCAGAATATGGCTGTGTATTACGATAAAGAAACATTGGCTGATTGATTTGCAAGTGTAGACAGCGCCCGCATTGCAAACAAGGAGCTTTTACGCTCGTTTTTTCTTAGCGTTCCTCAAACGTCCCGCGTCTGTCTGCGGGAGTATTCATCTGAGCCGCCCCAAAGCCGTGGACTCGAGTGGCATGAGCGCAGCGTGTTTGCGTAGCATGCAAGAGGTACCCGGTTCGAGACCTGGCCTGAGCGTTTTTTTCCCTTTTGTTTTTTCGGAAATAATAATTATTTATATCTTTATCCGTGATAGATTTAATTTTTGTAATCTTTTCGTGGAAGTTACTCTTTTCTTTTCTTTTTATATTTTATGTATATTTGCCACAGCCTCTGTTGGTAATCTCTTGGTAAGAACAGGTGGATTTGAAAGTGGTCTCATCTAGGCCTAATTTAGCAAATGTACCAAGGCCCCAAGCATGTCTTGCAATCTCCCGTGCACGCTTGTAGATTTATAGATGAAATGGAAAATGGAATAAATAAATAAATAATATTAACAAATAAAATATAAATAAAAATAAATGAACAATAAGTACGTTCACATAACCGTCTACTAGTCTACCGCCTAATCTATTTGGTTTACAAATTAGAGCAGCAGATAACTAAATATTGATATGAATGCTGAGCCGCGAGCAGAATATGCATTGAAGGTATAGGCCACACCCACCCCTGTCTCTCGACATCGAAAGCAGACTACGGCGTGCGACGTCACGGCGCTGTTGCCGTAATTCTTGTAATCGCTCGGCCGTACGAGTTGAAGTTGGACCAAACATCTCAAATATCTCGAAAACGAACCCCGTTTGACAACATTTTCAAAAGCAAATAATGTTAGTCGTGAAATTATCTACATTTTGCACGTAAATTTGTTAATATTCATTAACGGGTCACGATGTTACGCAACGATATGCGATTGAAAGTGTACGTTTTTGTTCAGCTACTATGCATAAGATAGGGAATTCCAGCGCATTTCAAAACGCAATAGATAAAAAAACTAGTACCGTTAGGCCCAAAAAGTTTTTTGCTATACTCACAAGCTCAATCTCATCTTGCAGTACCTGGAATCTGAAGGATATCTATTACATGCGCAGTTATCATCGATCGACTTTAAAACAATAGTTGCAAATAAAATGTAATGTATGACGACCCAAGTGGGTAGACTCTAAATACGGATTTATATATTATTTATTCAACTGAATGAGACAGCTCTAATCCAACAATATTGGAATTTAAAGAGAATTATTATATGTGCAGTTTTCTTACCTAAATGGAGCTGCGTACAACTTTGAGGTAAGCAGAGTCTCCGCTCGAGGTAGTGCGGGCAGGGCTGGCGAGAGTCTTGTGCAGTCCAGTCCGGCAGGCGAGCAGAGACACCAACCAGTACCGCTCGGTACCTGAGAACAAGGAGATCAAAACAATTATGTATCTATTTTAATGTTCATCCTATCTAGTTATTATTTCCAAAGGACAACCAAATAAAATAAAATAATGAATTTAACTTTTTTTTACAAATGTGGGTTAATTTGCCACCTTAACTACTTGACCCCTAGCTTGGAGGCAGCAGGAGCTTTAGTATTCAGGTATTGTTTTAAGCAGTGGACTGTACCATACAAGGTAAGATGCATGCTTATAGTGTATAATATTTTATTCTTTATACCTAATGTATTTGTGCATAAAAAAGTAGTGGATAGGCTAGTTCACACAGAATAAAGCATATAAATAAATAAATTGTATTTAGAGTCTACCCACTCAGTTATATAACGGATTTTCAGTGGGGGACAGTATATCAAAGCGACTTAGCCTACCCTGTAGGCCCCGACGCAATCGACGAGTGAGCGATAACCAACCAAAGATCGATATATTTAATAGGAAATATAGCGATCAGTGGTATGGGGAACAAAGGTAGTATGGCGGAATGGCTAATTATGCACCAATTTTTTTTTGTTGTTGTTCAAAACCATACAAAACCACTAGTAAATTAAAAACAAACACGCGGAAACCCACTTTCACGGACAATTAAAAAAAAAAAAAACATGAAAAACGTAGCGAGGAGTGGTGGCCTAGGCCTAAACCTATCTGCTGAGATGTTGTGCTCACTGCAAATAACCTTACAAGAACATAATAAAAAAATCCAAAATAGAATAATCACGTTTTTGCTGTTAAACGTACTTTGTATAAATGTAAATTAATTAATTTTTGTTATTCTGTGTCTTTAAGGCAACCTTAATGTAAAGGCAGAGCTTTGTTTTGAAAATAAAGTTGTACTACTAACAAAAAAAAACTTCAAAACCTTTAATGTCGCTATTTTAAACGAAAGTTCTTTTGTGGTGAAAGTCCTTTATATTTAAAATAGCGACGTTAGGCTTTGTAGGTGGAGTATTTTAGTGAACAAGGTTGGTAGACCAAGAAGTAAAATAAAAAAAATCAAGACGTAGGGCCTAAATAGAAAACATGCCGACCAAATGACAGTGAAATGAGCGAGTGTGTTCAATCTGTGTTCATTTTTCTATATAATTATTGGTATATTTTCAGAGTGATTAGTAAAAATAAATCGTTAATGAGTTATTCATTTATTTATCATTTAAAGTTGTTTTTATTGTTTTCTTTGAAATAAACAGTGTTGAAAAGTTGGACCACACCAACTAAACTAGTACCAAAACAACCGATTCAAGCAAACTAAAAGTGATTGAATAAATCCTGAATCTACTTTCTGCGGCCAAAAACCAAGTAAATAACAATAATATTCAGTTTAGAAAAAGGAAAATCATAAATTTAATACAAAATAACATTTCCGTCAAATTACCCTTATACTACCGTGGTATGGACAGCGCGAACATCCGCGGATCAACGCCAGAATCAACAAGGCCGATTCAGAACAACTCTGAATTTATTTGCTTCGTTGCTAGGACGGCTCCAAAGTCACCGATTAAAAACTCCCAAGACAGGAACTGATGGACTTAAGTCCAAATCAGAAGTTAAAAAACTTCTGGCTTTAGCGGGAATCGAACCCTGGACCTTCTGCATTGGAAGCAGATACGCTAACAATAACATATGTATGAATATGAAGAATATGTAGACGTACATCATTCTACTCACCACTTAAAAGCTGGCCCATGTGGATTCATGCGACAAGAAGCAATGCGGGTGAAAGTATCCGTGTAGATTACGATGCAGTGCGTGCTGGTTCCATGGTCCGAGGTAGGTCCGGCCAGTACTGTTCATGAAACAATACAGGTTCCGTTAGCGTAGGTGGGGGTGGGGGGCATATGCAGTGGATTTTTTTAGTGGGGGGGGGGTCACACTAAAGTTGACTGTGAGGTTAGGTTGGTAAACTGGGTTCTGGGGCAAAGCCCCAGCCGCCTGAGGCTTTTTCGCCGTAGGCGAGATTTTTTTCAAGGTGCCCTTGATAGGTGGCTAAAACACGTTTTCAGGCGAATTTTAATTATGAATAAGGGTTACATTTTGAAGCTTATATTGCATTGAAGATTGATTACCTGACTGAAATCGGTCGACAGTCTGCTTGGGAGTGAAAACACTGCACACATAAAATATAATGAATATTAGTCTGAAATCAGATGGCTAGTCTAGTCTCGTAAATCACGTCTCTACGGAATCTTTTTAAAAAATGTTAACAAAAACCTTTCTTTTTGTTTGCAAGCCTGACTCTAGTAAAAATCCTAAAAATCACCCAACAAGCTATATAAGTTAGCAAATGACACCCATACCTTGACACCCCCCCCCCCCCCCCCCACTAGGGGGGTCAAGCCAACAAGTGGGGGGGGAGTTTCCCCCCATCCCCCCCGTTCCTACACCCCTGGGCATATGACTAGATTAGAATTCAAGTGAAGGATTGCTACGTTTTTATTTATGCAATAATATTACTGTGCATGTACATTGTTGTTGTGATTCCATCGTCACAATCAACGCATACTTGGCAGACTTATTAGGAATCGAACCTACAACCCTATGCACTGGAGGAATTGGTAACAGAAGCATCTGACAATTATTTGAAAATAACTACAATCAATTAATTAATGTTTAACGAAAGTAAAATCTATTTTGTTTTATGACATTAATTGTAGGGTGGGGTGTTATGCAACGTAAGAGCTCACCTGGAATCTCGTCTTGATTGCGTCACTAGTTGTAGCGCGAGATAAGACGGCGAGAGTCCCCCCCCTCGCCCCGCAGACAGCATGACGTGTTGAGTGACACTGACAGACGTCTGCTGGGAGCCTGGAACACAAGATAAACCAACTGTTACAAACTACGCCAAGCTTCATGACAGACTCAAGATCATGCTTTGAGACACAATGTGGAGAGGTGTTGTGGCTACTCCTACCGTGTCACAAGAGTGCACGGGCTACTCAGGACAGTTTCTCCAGAAAAGAAATTGATTGTACAGTCCCATCCTGCCTTTCATTAATCATTCGTTCCAAAGTACGTGCGACATGGGTCATCGGTAGGCCTATGCCTTACAGTATGGTATCTCCATGGCCTATGCACGCAGACACAATCTCCCCTACCACTACCGGTACCAATTAGTTTTACTTCAAGTGTTTGTGGTCACGCACGCACTTAACCGTGTGAGCTATCGCGAAGAATATGAACAAAATTAAAATTAAGTATACCAGGAATACTCGGTATTTATCCACAGACTATTAACCGGGGCAGGGTCACGGTTCACCCTTGAAATACAGGCAAGGCGCTAGCAGTGCAGTTAGTCAACACACGTAGAAAAGCTAATTTTCGGAATGTGGATTCGAAATAAACGCGAAGAGGAACTGATAATCAAAGTTATAATAGTAGAGAACTTGAGTTATTATGATCGAGAAGCTGCGGATACGAAGGCTGTTGACGAGACACGTTTTTTGAATTCCAAACGGTTTAAACGAACAGAGAAAATAATCAAAATTATTGTGTTTCTAGAGCATTAATTATTTCACGAAAAGGAAATAGCAACTAATTAATTCATAATGGATGGTACGATGCAATAATAATAATTGATAAATGAGTATGATGGCTGGCTAGATATAAAACAAGATGGCGAGACACGTTTTTGTATTCCCAACAGTTTGAACGACCAGGTAAAATATTCAAAATTATCGTGTTTCTATAGCGTTATTTATTAAACGAAAAGTAAATAGCAACTAACTAATTTATAACTGATGGTACAACGTAAAAATAATAAGGTAAATGAACAGGATGGCTAGAGCTAAAACAAGATGTAATGTAGAGTATGCAACGAGGCAGGCATTCTTACCTTGCTGGTGTGGACCGACCGGTGTTATCTGCTTCAAGCGAGTCTGGCAACTGAGGATGGCACAGACAGAGCAGCTATCACACAGACTCGATCGCAATCTACTATGACGTCAGCCCGAGTGAAACCTGCTCAGCCAATCACAGTCGCTTTGTCTACAATGTTCCGAGATAAACAATGTAGGTCGAATTTGAAGATAATTCAAGTGAAATGGAAATTAAATTTGAAAACGTCGGTCATCACAAAATATAGTTTATACTTTTTTGTGTATGATCATTGATTATTTTGATTATTTTGAACTAGATTATGTGACAGGTTGGTTTGTAAGGAAGTGATTTGATTGGTCGGAAATGCCGTCATCTTCGTGCGAGTATCTAGTCTGTTTTCGGCGACTCCGAGGATGACGTACGCGCCGGTCCGACCAGCTGACCAGGGCTCGTGGGTTCGAGTCCCGGATAAGACTGATTTTATCATCCTCTTAGTGTCTTGAATAACAGATACAGAGTCGTAAAATATCGACTACAATATAGAAAAGCGTGTTTTAGGAGTCAGAAGCCACCGTCATAAGTTAACATAAAAAAGGCGCTATTAGTTTAGTTTGATAGGTAAAAAGTTAATGTTAATGAATGAATTATTGATTTTCATTCGATACGATGCGTGGACGAGAGACCGAAGGCCAGGCAATATAAAGATAGAGCTGCGTCTCAATCCAACACTAGGGCGTAGACTAGTCAGATTCCCAAGCCGGGGATCGAAGTCATGACTCACGAGTGAAGCGAATTGCTAATATTTGTATACAAAAAAAACTACAAGAGGGAGTGTGACACTTCCACGTAATACCTCCTGTTTTGGGTAGGAACGTGTTCCTTTTCAGGGATCGTTTATGGGTTTTAGGGAAGATTTATGGGAACGCAACAGTAAAAAGTTGTAGCTTAAAAATTACTATTTTTGGGTGAAATCATTTAGTTTTAGTTTTACATTTTATTGCCTCCGATGCAAACTGAAACGGGACTTTGTCTGCTTCCGAGAATGGATTCAGCTATACTCTTCAAAAACTCATTTACGGGGGATGTGGTATCGATTCAAAGTATATTAATTAATTTTGGCATTCCAATTTTTTAAATCCTCATGAAATTACTACTTTCCCGCGTCATGTCTCAAGGCTAGACATCTGCGCGACTGTCTGTTTTGATTCTCAAAGTTATTTATGTTAATAATGTATTAACGAACATAAATATAGGCTAACATCCAAATCAAATACGGATTATAATTTGAAAATAAACCGTTCAAACAAAATTCACGAGATTTTTAGAAACGATCTTTCTCTCTCTCCCTTATAAATAATTGGTTGAAGAGAAACTATGATAACTGAGCAAACTGAGATTCAGAAGATTGTACAAAACGTCTCTCTAGCTCAGCCTTTTTTTTAAGGCTTGAAAGCTTCAAAACAGCTCTAAAAAGGTAAGACAACAAAATTAAATTTAAGGGAGGGTAATCGTGAAATTATGAAGGCTACAGACCTTAAAGTTCCGGCCAAAAATGAACATGGCAATTTGCTGTCAATAAGATTTCCCTAATAATAATTATAGCTATAAGATAGTCATTCAAATAGACATTTATTTAGCTGTAATTATTATTAGAAATCTATTACACAATTCCATTTCATTTAGCTGATCATTAATTACGAATATGAAAATATCAACATAACTAAAATATGTCCCAAACTTAATATTAAAATGAAATGAACGATATAAATGAAATGCTACGGTTTCGTTGGCTCACAGGTTGCAGGCTCGAGACTTAACATGGCCCACAGCAACAAATGAACGAAGCACACGTGTTTTGTGCGAGACTGCTTCGAGAGGCCGCAGGTTCGAATTCCGCCACCGTCACTTTTTATTTTTGTCAATGTTTTTTATTTAGTCGTTAAAGCCCTATTCTTTTAATACACAAACATTCAAAGTTTCGTGTATATCTGAAAATACCTTACCACCCTGACAATGCCATGTGCTATCTACTCATGTAACTTTAAAAATAACAAACCAATGCTTTAAAAATGTGATTTAGTACAAACATTCTATGATTTTGAGATCCAAACATCAAAATTAATTAGTGGGAATTTATTTTTACGTAGCAAAACAAAACACAAGCCATGACGAGCAAGGAATTTTCGGTTATGTAACTTATGTTACAAAGCTCAATATTGTTATAAATTTGTAATTCGGATTTCAGCCAGTGTTTATCAACCATTATTATTACCGCGCTAGTCATTTTGTATATATAACCGATTGCCTTCATCTAACCGAGGGTTAAGTGGAGATCGCAATGAGTTAGGGCAAATCGATCGTCAGATCTGGGTATAGGGGCGAAAGACTAATCGAACCATCTAGTAGCTGGTTCCCTCCGAAGTTTCCCTCAGGATAGCTGGCACTCGGAGTCTGTACAGAGTGTCGCCGCGAGCGATCGTGGGCACACCACCAGTCTCATCTGGTTAAGCGAATGATTCAATCTCAATGAGGTGCATTCCATCTGGTTTCTTATCCGTTGGCATGCTTATCAGGGCTACAATCCAAAGATCAATATAATTTGTTCGGTGTTTCTGCTAGATATAGAAAGTATAACTCGCAACCTTCACGTGCTTTGACCTAATGTACTGAAGGAATCTACACCTATGATCTAATAACAGAACCCGTATTTTAAAACTTCTCGGCCCTTCCAGCTTCATGCTACGTAATACATATCCTAATTCCTAATCAACAGCTGAATGATTTACGTAGATTTGTACATTATAAATGAAAATAAATAAATGCAAGAATGACAGAAAGAGCATGAAAACTCTTCGTAGGACCAGCTAATTAGAAATGAGTGGACTGTAGTAATAGTTAAACCCAAATGCCCATTCCCCCCACATCAAATTATGCAATTTAATGGTGTAAATACGTTCTCCCCTCTGGATATATTATAATTACTTATAAGGGTAAATACCAAAAAATAAGGAAAAAAGCATCAAAAGTTAAGGCAAACTAATTGCACTGAAACTATACTGTACTGTATCTAAATAAGCTCTTGTTTTGGGACTCCGTAATAGAATAGATCCGATGGTAAGTTCTGATTCTTGTGCAAGGTAAAAATGTCAGACTCGGAAATCTTTTATAATTAAACGGTCGTTGATTAAATAACAAATAATCATAATCTTAAATTATTCTTACTCTATTACGATGGAAAACACTGTAACACTACTCTGTAACTCATAATTCACTGTTCAATCTATTGCAGTAACTACAGCTCGGTGGGAGGGAACCCCTCCGCGTTGGCATTTGTTGATTAAAAATCCACGGAAAACGCAAAAGTACGATATGTGTCGACGATTGTATCTAAAATGTTCGTGTATCTAAGTTCAAAAGTTTAGAAGAATTCCTGAAAGGATGTTAAATACAGACACGAAAATATTGTCAAATTAATAATCAGTTGGGTTCATAGAATTTCTGACCTATTATATTAGTAACAAGTTTATATATATGACGAAAACCATATTTGTACAATGTATAAATTTACGGACGAATAAAGAACTGAACTGAACTGAACAGCATTATATACGACAGCAGCAGCATAAAAAATGATTACGCCCATTATTTGTGGATCTTCTTATACTAGTCAGCAGAGTCGTAGAATTATGTACAAGTCTGGGTACATGTCCACACACTCGTGTATTTCAAGACAAACTCAATGATAGTGCGGTCGAAATAACACGAAACAAAATTATGTCAATACAAAATTTGTTTAGCCTCTTCTCTTGGTAGTCGTATTGGTTTCTTCCCCTCACGGGTTCGGCTTCTTGCGTTTTTTGGGGGGGTGAAAGTGTATCGCAAAGTCTGTGGAAATGGAGACTATCTTTGGAGTGAGCCCAGAAAGTACAAAATGATTGCGAATCGTATTGGCCAGTGCATTTTAGCCACACCGACATTATATACTATTTAGTAAGCCACTTTTAAGTAATGAAAGCGTGCTGAAAGATTTAAATAAAACATCAAAGAACATTCATTTTCTCGATTTGGTTATTCGGGAAACATTCCCGAAGGTGATTGATACTATATTGCAATCAATGCAGTTTCTCTGAATATCAGATGGTTTAAAATATATTCAATATAAATGCACCGTATGTATATTTCAATTTATCTATCAAATAACAGTTTAAAATAAGTTCTTATTAACAGCACCAGCACCCTGCGTTTTTAGATGTCCTCTTCATAATTATTTTCCCGTTCTCTTTTTTTCCACCTCTACATCTATTTTATTCATACACTCATACGCTCACACACATACACGAGCGCACAGTTTATTCATATTATCGGTTCAGAACTTATTATTGTTTCTTAACTTTGATTTATTATTCTGAGAACGCACTGTTTACTGTAACGAGAACAAAATACATACGTGCTCTCCAAGGTCCATTATTTTCTTATCCGTACATCGCATTAAATCATCAAAGTATATTTTCCACCACGTCCGCCAGGTGACGTCAACGCAATGCAACGCAACACGCATCGCATACAAGTCATGCAAGTTGCCTAAGCAGACAGGGGCAAGCTGTTGCTCAGATTCCATCAATCAGATGGTGCGATCTTCTTAAAACGTTATTTATTTTTAAGGACATACACCTTTAAGGGTAATGTTCTACCAACTTTTTATACACGTTCCTTACTTCCTATTTGTCTGATTAGTCACTTGCAAACATCAAATCATCATCTCAAAGAAAAACAGTCGAAACTTTGCGCAGAGACAACGTTGCACATGACAACGTTGAAAATAATTGGACGGCCTATTTAACAAAATATAAACACAGCGATCGTCTTTTGATCAAGATGGGAATAATTAAGATAAGATGAAACAATTTATTTCACAACAATGTTCACGCGGTGCCGCAGGAATACTACACAAAAATAAACGGAAAAGACAAATACACAATTGGAAAACTATCATTAAAAAAAGTTTACTTAATAACAAACATCATAATATTATTAAAATAAATATTTTTACCCTCCATAATATGAGGGTACCAAAATGAAAACGAGTTCAAAATTATGAACTTATTGGATGAGCGAAGCGAAGACTTCAATTTCACCGACCCCCCAAAAATTTAGCTCGGGTGTTTTTTTTTTTTTTTTTTCCTGTTTGTTCGCTCTTACCGGGCAAACGGTATATCGATCTTGATGAAATTTGAGGGACTTGAAATCTCTGAACTTAGACTTGCTACGTTTTTGGGTACAATCGAAGAAATATTCTCATGAATACGTACTTTGTTTTTAGTGCGATATTTTCGTGACATTTGGGCCGATTCTGACCAAACGGGTGGGCTACAACGTTTATATTTCACAGGACATTAAGGTTATAGTGATGTATTGCTTTCTGAAGAAAAAGTTGAAAAAGTTAGCCAGAATATATAGAAATAAAGCTTTATTATAAGTTTTGATTTTTTGTACGATATTTTCGTGCCATTTGGGCCAATTTTGACAAACGGGTGGGCTACAATCGTTCATATTATACATGACATTAAGGTTATGGTGATGTAGTACCTTTTGAAAGAAAAAGTTGAAAAAGCTAGCCAGAATTTGTAGAAATAAAGCTTTAATATAGTTTTTTACGGTAAATAATACCAATTAACAAGAAAAAAAGAAACTTGACAACAATCACCTACAATGGTAGGCAGCAAAACAAAGCACTTGCAAAAGTAAAGATATCCCACGCAAACTAAAAACTTTAAAAAGCTCATCCATCAACGCGGCGGGACTTTAGCGTTTTCCTAGTTATTGAAACGAAATTGTTGACCATTGGGTGGGCTATCATAATCTTGACACCTTTGAATTAACGTATATACATCCGCATCCATGTGGGCTAGATGAGTGTTGTTAATCGTAGCGCGTAAATAATTTTATAATAATTTTTGTGGGAAGCCTGCCCAGGGTGCAATTCATGCCCCTCTTCAGGTGTATAACTAGGTATGTTGCGGATAGTGTGAAGGGATGTCCGAGGGCTGTTTAAGAGGACTCAATCCCTTGCATTCACATTTTTTTAGCGACTGAGGAAAACCTTGGAAAAAACCTTCAGTCAGGATTGCCGGTCTCGACGGGACTTGAACCCGAGACCTCCCGAATCTTGTCGGCTAGCGTGTAGGTGTAAACTGTCAACATTGGAGTAGCAGTGTTTGATTTGTGGTGGTACGCATATTATACGCGTACTACTACCTTTTTGAGAGGTCATACGTTTTACAGATTATCTTTTATCCAAGTTGATTTAAAAATAAATAATTTCGCATGTCAAGATTAACGAAAGCTTTTAGGTATTTTTAGTCAATAGGTACATAAGGAGACAATAATTCAAAAACGAAAACCGCGTCACACGAGTTATAAATACATAATTGTGTATAAAATGTGTCAAACAAAAGTAATACGTCTTATAAAACACGAGAGCAAGAACAAATAATTCCAAAAAATCCATTGGTGGGGGTCGAGAGTTTGTAGATATCAAGTCGCTTGATAGGTTACCACTACCCTTTTCAATACAAAGTAAGCACTACGTTATCATATATCTTGCTGAATCAAAGAAAGCGATGACGCAAAAAGCAATATATCCATCGAGATAAAAAAACAAAAACATGTAGACTTACAAAAATACTAGGAAAACGCTTCAGTCCCGCCGCGTTGTTGGATGAGCGTAATTGGTGCATTGAGCTGCATTGTGTTACGCGGATTTTCTGTTGTTCTGTGAAAAAATCATTTTAGTCGTAGATTTTTTTAAATTAAATTAAATTAAATTAAAAATTAACTTAATTTTTTTATAAATCGTAATTTTTACGTAATTTTTAAAAAAGAAAAAAATCGTAAAATTGCAATTTTCATAAGAAATAATTATTCGATTGCGCTCAAATTTAACACGAGTATATTAATTCATGAAATTAAGGTTCTATGAAAAAATCATTACAATAGGATAAAGCATGTAGGTGTTAAAAGTCAAAGAATTGTTTTAAAAAAGAAAAAACCCGTAAAAATTCGATTTTCATGAGAAATAGTTTTTCGATGACGCTCAAATTTCACACGAATATCTTAATTCATAAAATAAAGGTTCTGTTAAAAAATCATTACAATCGAATTAAGCATGTAAGTGTTATAAGTCGAAGAAATTTTTTAAAAATAGAAAAAATCGTAAAATTGCGTTTTTTATAAGAAAAAATTTCCGATTGCGCTCAAAAACGTGGCAGTTCAAGTTCAGAGATTCGAAGGCCTCCATAAAATTTCATCGCAATCGGAGTATTGGTTTAGCCGGAATCGTGTTAACAAACACAAAAAAATACAAAAAAAAAAGAAAAAAAAAAAAAAAACATTCCGGATTTTTTTCTCCAGTGTAGTGAAATGGAATCTTCGCTACGCTCGCTACGCTCATCCAAAAATTTTGCATTTAAATGGTACAAATTGCATTTTTGGATGAGCGTAGCGATCGTAGTGAAGTGAAGATTCCATTTCACTACACTGGAGAAAAAAATCCGGAATGTTTTTTGTATTTTTGTCTGTTTGTTAACACGATTCCAGCTAAACCGATACTCTAATTGAGATGAAATTTTCTGGAGGTCTTCGAAATCTCTGAACTTAGAACTGCCACGTTTTTGTGCGCAATCGAAATATTATTTCTCATGAAAATCGCAATTTTACGCCTTTTTTCGATTTTTTAACAATTTCTTCGACTTATAACACTTACATGTTTTATCTGATTGTAATGATTTTTTCACATTCCCTTTATTTTTATGAATTAATATATTGGTGTAAAATTTGAGCGCAATCGAAAAATTATTTCTCATAAAAATCACAATTTCACGTTTTTTTTTTAATTTTTTAAAATTACGATTTTTTTCGTTTAAAAAAAATGTCTTCGACTTAGTAATGATTTTTTCACAGAACAACAGAAAATCTGCATAACACATGGCAGCTCAATGCACCAATTACGCTCATCCAACAACGCGCCTGAAAAGCGTTTGCGAAGCTTCCTAGTGTAACAAAAATAAGATTCTTCATCAAATAGCACAGAAGATATTGAGTTTTGCTCCAGCAAAAGTTTGTTATGATGGTATCTTGATTTTGAGAAACTTCAGCAATTTATATATTATTTTTTATATCTCGATAGACATTGTATTTTGCCTCATCGCTCCTCCAATGTCAACGCCTGAACAGTATGCAATACTGGAAGCAGTCCTTCTAACTTAGTAGCCTAATGCATCAGGGGCTACAACGTGCAAGCATTCGTTCGCGCTTCACTGTGGTAACTTGTTTGTGATTCGTTAATTTAAGGTTAGGGTTCAGTTAACTTTATTTACGTTAAATTTTTATAATTTCAAAACCCGACTGCATGGTGTCATCGGGAGACGTGTCAAAGATTTAAAATAATCGCCGAACTTTCCCCTTCCCTTTGACTACCTCCCCGACGGCGACGACAATGACAACACGGACGGATGTTGACACAGACGGAGACGACCACGACGTGGGGGAACCCCTGCCCTCCCCATATGCTTGTGGCTGGTTCTGACCAGCACAGGCCTGTCCACCCCTTGTCCCCCCGCGTCGCCCCTTACGTCCATCCCTTCGTCTCGATTAGCCAAGTTGCATAAATATGAGACGTTAAGCAATATCCAATCAAAACCAATCAAATATCGTTTTTATTCAAGACAACTAATGCACTAACAGCTTACAGCCTCACATAATGCATAGGAAAAAAAAAATTTACAAACAAAAATGATAAGTAGCTCAGCACTAAAAGTTTATTTTGTACATCGTATAGTATGATTTAAATCCCAAATATTTTTAAAACCAGTCTTGTCCTGTTACCTTATGGGATAACGTGCCGTAGGTCTAGGGATTATCTGGAAAAGTAAGTCGAAAAATCATTTTTTATAAATGTTTACGATGCTTCATTATGAAATGATTTAATTTTAGGTTGTACATAGTGTAGTCTGACCACATACAAATATCGAAAACCTTTTTTTGCAATTAGTAGATTGGATGTAGAATGTAAACCTAGATAAATTCTGGAGGTACCAAGCCTCATTTTGTACATTGCATTTTTTGTTCAAAAGAAGAAAAAACAAAGTTTTTTATTACCACTCTAGGCTAGTTTTGCAAGGGATAATGTGCTATAGTTGAGTGTAAAGAATTCAAATGCTGTTTTATTGATTGGAAGTTATGTACATCAATTTATCCATGTCCAATTTCTGCATCAGGAGATGGGCTTATAATGTAATGAATTATTTCGACTGAACACTGCACTTGTAAATAAAAAATAATATCAAGAATGAATATAGACGACTGAAAAGTCGTCGAAATATTGTTTCATGCTATCTTTTTGGAGATCAGATTACTTTTTATTAAGTTTTAAGACTCTTTAGTGTGACAAATTGTAAATCGAGTAGACTGGCCTAAAAGAATTCTCCAAAGCTGGATAATTTTGCGTTTTTAAAAATCAATTATTGGTAGATGGGATGTTGAAAAATTCTGGAGAGGTGTCAAAATTAAATGCAACTTTTATCAAAGTGCATAAATCTACCATAATTAAATTTGTGATGTTAGTAAAGGTTTGTTCAAAACAAATTTTATCATTGACATCATAAATCAGATCTTAAATATAATTCATCTCACATCAAAATCTCGATCTTGTAACAGTCACGATAATCAAAATGATATGTGTTCTATGGGTCCCGACGTAAGTCTGGAAAGATATGTCGTCAAAAAATTAAATGTTCTTTGCATCAAAGGGCTCTAATGTACTTTTAAGATTTTATCATATCTATGATGTTATATATTAGTACAGTTTTTCAAAATTCAGACGTGTGAAAAAAAATCGGTCTAGATTTCGCACGGATAGATGAAAAAATATGTAATTTTGAATAATGTCTAAAGATGCTTATAATGAAATGCCTAAAAAATCTGTTCAAACTGAGTCTAAATTTTATGAATACGAAATTATATTTTAGGAAACTGGGTCTGATGAAGGGTACATTGTACATTAGTTTTGAAATCAAGTTCGTAATAATATTGTGGGTCTTACTTTGCAATCAGTTAGAAAATTCCCGATTTTTGGCACGATATCTTTTACCCCGTTCAATTCAAAATACATAATTTCACTTTACCATTAGTTTTTTCGACAAAAAATTCACCAAGGCTATAGTTTATACTCTTTGAAATTTTTCAATTTTAGTGTCGATTTTTTCGTTTCATGCACATGGTGTAAAATGAAATAGAGATTCTGTGGTTACCCAAGCAACGGATCGCTTTACCTGACTCTGCAGGGACTTATATATTCCGACTTCCGGCATTCAGCCGCCGATCGCAAGCCATTAATTCGAGTACCAAAATGTTGTCGGAATTGGTTGTTAGATGATATTAATTATACATCACTTTTTTAATAAACATACGCTCAAATTTCTATTTTGTTAAAATAGTTAGAAAAATAATTCAACAGACAAATTGTGCTTTATATAATCAATTCCTCCTACGAGAGCGTTTATACATCGACTAATTTAATAGATAACTGACTGTAATTAGTTGGAAAGAGTGGTCAGCACACATACATTAAAGGAACGTTGCATGCAGTCATGCGCATTATTGATACAAACTCTGCATGGCTATTGGTTGGCAAAGATAAGCACATAATTACATATTTTAAGCGTTGATTTTTTATAATCACAACAAATAAATCCCAGTTGAACACACGTTGAATTTGATTCTGCACGCGTCTGAATTATCAAAATTTTACATTCACAGTAAATAAATAAATAAATAAATAAATAAATAAATAAATAAATAAATAAATAAATAAATAAATAAATAAATAAATAAATAAATAAATAAATAAATAAATTCGTATTTAGTGGCTGTCCTAATTTTCAGTGGGGGACATTAAATTTAAAGCATACCGAGCCAACCCTGTAGGATACCCTCTCTCTGCAGACATAGTCAACTACACGTGCAGTGCGGTGTCGTCATGCAACCATTGAGTTGTGTAACAGTTTGCGTCAGCCTGTTTGAAATCCATGCCTCTTTGGACGGAACTAGCCATATCACGTCCCGCTAATGTATGCCACTTGTATTGTATCATCTATTGGCATAACTGGTGTGGGTTGACGCGGATTAATATTTTTATGCAATCATTAAAAATACTTTGTCTTTAGAACACAAAATAGAAAATACGCAACACAAACAAACAAAGATAATGTATCAATGTTTACAGTAAAAAGAAATAAAAATGAACACGTTCTACTAATGGCCCATGTCAAATCCGTGCTTTTCAGTACTTGTTTATCCTGCACGTTTAATTCTTGCATCTAAACCGTCCAAGAGTAAACTGGTACACTCATTTTACGTATCTACACTTCAAAAACTACAATTACTTCATCAACCAAAAATAGCTCAAGGATTGTTAAAGAGTTTCTCAATAATATATACTCTGTCATCTCGCTGTCAATTTAATAAATCGTCAATGACGCTTCGTGACAGTCCAAAAAAAGTCAAGGAAATTGTAGGTTATTTTATTATATTTTGGACTGAGTCTCTCTGATAGAGAATTCTTCTACATAGCACCTTTACTATGATCATATATTATTATGATGAGGCGATTTGTAGTGAATGTCACGCAAAAGATTACGATATTAATTTTAAAGTGTAAAGTAAAATTTAGCACGAATAGTTATTAAGCCTGCCATATTTCTCCTGAAACAAATCGTTATTTATAAAAAAATCATTTCATCGTCCGCGGTGGCTCATACGACGGGAGCACGGGTCCGAAACATATGACCAGGGGACGCGGGTTCGTCCGCGGTGGCTCATACGATGAGAGCACGGGTCCGAAACATATGACCAGGGGACGCGGGTTCGTCCGCGGTGGCTCATACGATGGGAGCATGGGTCCGAAACATATGACCAGGGGACGCGGGTTCGTCCGCGGATGGCTCATACGATGGGAGCACGGTATTTTCATCAAGGCCAAAATTTGTCTTATATCTTATCTTACAATTCTTGCTAAAATGCAGATGCAATGGCGCCTAAATGTTGATTTTTGGCGCGTACGTGTCAAATGTGGGAACCGAAGCAGCGAATGATTGATTAAAAGTGAAGAGAAACGAGTACGTGTTAGAAATAAACGAGTTTATCGAAATTCGCTGTAAAAAGTTCGCAGTAATCTATAGTGAATCATATACCTTTCTTTAAAAGTGACGTATCTCGCATGCTATTGCTAGTTTTTATTTTCTAGCAAGATTAGACTACGTGCCGATAATGGCAGTTGTTCCAAATTATACACATACCGTGAATAAGTTTGTAGAAATTGTGAAATAAGAATAAAGCTTGCTCCCTAGAAGTGTGTATTTGATAATTTTATCTAATTTCGTATGTGATTAGGTTTAATTTTTAATCACTAGTAAACCATATTTGTTTGACATCATATTATGAAACGGAATAAAATAAACATGATTATATAATATGTTTCTAAAATAAAATAACAAACTCTTTTTACAAAGCAAAAATGTTTAATGAAAATCAGTTATATGACCGAGAGGATAGACACTAAAAACGATTTTTTTAAATTTTTATTTACCACAATTCAGAAATTAAAAAAGTCTGCCCCAACCGGGAATCGAACCACGGATCTCCCGCATGTTTGGTTGGGACGGACTTTTTTAATTTCTGAATTGTGGTAAATAAAAACAATTACACCTACGGGAGTGTTTCCCGATTAACCAAATCGAAAAACTAAATACGAATGTATTTTATTTATTTAAAACACTCTTGCGTCAGAACAGTTATACTCTCACCACTTGTTGACTTAGTTTATATTGTTTTTTTTTCTTCTGTTTGATACTTGAGGCCTTTGATCCCCAGGTTGTAGAATCAATCACATGCAGTCTCAACTTTAGAGTGATTCTCCTGCCCACCATCATCCATTTAGGCGAATACTGGCATTGAGTCCGCCAAACCCCTTTGTAGACCCCTTCTCAAACATCCAACACAACCATATACTTTGCTTTCAGTGCTAGTTGATCTTACTCAAATGAAGTGCTGCAGTGTTTGTTACCGTCGTGGTTTATGCTTGACTTAACTTATTGCATTCTACATGGTAAACGTAAACACAGTTAAAACGTTAGAAAGCCAGAGTGCCACGTAAACATGTAAACATGTACAAATGTTTGTGTTTGTTTGTTGTTTGAGTTTGAACGACGAACTGGACAATTTGATCATACGGTCCTTTCAGCTGCTCATTCCCCTATAGTATACTAGAACCTGGACAAAGCCTCGGCGAAGAGGAGGCAGGCCTGCTCATTTTAGCAGCTGTCAAATTACTCAGCCAATTACAGTCTAAAGGTTTGAAACTGAACATTATTTAAACATGAAAATTATGAAGGCACATATCATTGCACTTTTCCGTAAATTAATTTAAATTAATTACATTTTCTAGTATTTGGAATCTGTCAAAAATGGTTAAAAACACCCATAAAATGACGCAGTTTCTGACTGAATTGTGATAAAGGTTGAAAATATTATATGATAAGGGCGATATACATGTAATTAATATCAATTATAAAAAGTTTAATTCAGATATAATGATTTATGTCTGCAGGAAAAGGAATGCGCAAACATATAATCAGATTTTCTCCCTTAAGGCTATTCCACCGCGTTTTTCTATTTTCCAAATATGCTACTAAGTCAAAATATAGTGAATGGCTTTGAAACATGACTATTTTAGAAAATCAAAAATATTTTTCCAATTTTTTCTGATCCGGTACACGGCCAATATAGCCACCTCAAAATAATTTCAAACTTCAATTCGCCAGGGCACACCATTCAACGTAGGGTGTTGTGCTTTTGTGACATTAATTTTCAACTGTTTTTCTTTGGACTGACTGAGAGAAAACAGATTTATTTTAACAATTGTCTTTCCTGCGAATTTTTTCGTTTGGCGGTACAAATCGGTAAAAAATACCGCCAAACGAAAAAATTCGCTGGAAAGACAATTGTTAAAATAAATCTGTTTTCTCTCAGTCAGTCCATAGAAAAACAGTTAAAAATTAATATCACAAAAGCACAACACCGTACGTTGAATGGTGTGCCCTGGCGAATTGAAGTTTGAAATTATTTTGAGGTGGCTATATTGGCCGTGTACCGGATCAGAAAAATTTGGAAAAAATATTTTTGATTTTCTAAAATAGCCATGTTTCAAAGCCATTCACTATATGTTAACTTAGTAGCATATTTTGGAAAATAGAAAAACGCGGTGGAATAGCCTTAAGTTGCCAAACGCTGAATACTAAAGTCTATAGTTCTCTTCTTTCTTTTGGACATACCCTCTCAATACCCTTAAATTTTATACCCTTGGCAGGTTTCCCAAGAAAAATAAATCTCGACAACAGTGGTATTTACAAGTGCGATATTATATAACAATTTATTTAATGGTTACGCCAACTCTATAAACTTTGGTTCTGCATTAAAAAGGTTAACATTTATTTTCGTGCGATTTTTTTCCACACTCGTAATAAACATTGCCTCGTAAGAATGGTTTAACATAGATCCGTGGCATACAAAGTGTTGTGATATCTCTTAACTGGTGTGACTCGATTCGATTTGATTCATTTAGAGCAACATCATTGTAATATGTTTATCGTTTCTAGGATATACCAGGTCCTGTACATCGCGAACCACGAATCACTTACTATATCAGCTCTTTCGCATGTTCGTTTAGTTGCTGTGCAAATGTAAAGTATGGTGCCGATATTCTATTTTCTAGATGTTGGTTATTTACCACGAAGTAATTTACAACGTAAGTTACATAAACGTAAACACTTTATAGAAAATAGTCCAAACACCTTTAACCAAGGACACTTCTTCCATTTTTATTGGCGAATTTTAAAATGAAACCTTCATTCTCACACAGGTGTAATCAAGGTGTTATAGCGTTTCTTAAGAAAACGAGATTTTTATCGCCGACTACTTCCGTCAAACTAATGAACTGAATAATAATTCATGAGCACAATTGTATTATATTTAAGAAATAATTAATTTTAAACATTTCGAGCTCTCTACCACATTTACATGCCACTCTTCTTGCATCAGCTTTCTTTCCACAATTCCTTCCAATTGACATTTTCCCCAAACGGTACATTATTTGTTTTTCACCATCAATGTGCATTTCACAAAATTCACAAAATTTGCGTGGCTCCTTGGTCTTGTGGTTAGCGTCTCTGCTTCCAATGCTGAAGGTCCAGGGTTCAGCTTCCTTTCCACAATTCCTTCCAATTGATATTTTCCCCAACAGATATATTATTCTTTTTTCACCATCAATGTGCATTTAACAAAATTTGCAAAATTTGCGTGGCTCGTTGATCTTGTGATTAGCGTCTCTGCTTCCAATGCAGAAGGTCCAGGGTTCGATTCCCGCTATAGTCAGAAGTTTTTTAACTTCACATATGGACTTAAGTCTATCAGTTCTTGACCTAAATGATGTTCTCTCAATACGCCTATCTTGATTGTGAAAATAAGTGCGCTTTATTAATCAATAAGCAATAACCTCTATGAATAATTAATAGCGTCTTTGATAACAAAAATATTTATATTTTACTTATATTCCACGTTATACTTACTTCTTGTGAAACAAAGAACACATTCTTATCGATTCACGTTATAGCTAAATATAGAGTAGTGTGAAATGTCTAAAAATATCCTTAACAAAAAGCAAGAACTACAAGAATTCAAAACATCAGATATTTCACAAAATGCATGCTGCAGGCGCAATGTAAATATAAACGCCTACACGTAGAGTTTTAATCTGCAGTTGAAGAAACAATCTCACAATTTCTATGGCTTTGGTAGAAGTCAACAAGCAACGGCTGTTAAATAGAAAAAATCCCTCGTAGGAATCCTGCCCACATCCCTCTAGGAAACACATGTGTATATGGAATAAAGATAACTAGACGTAAATGTGACTCACATAGCATGCATGGTTCTGTTACCTATCCTAATAGTATTTAATAAGTTTGTCCAATGAATTTCGAAATCCAGGTACGAATTGTTAGACGAGGGAGCGCAGCGACTGTCTTACAATAATTAAAGTCCTCTCTCGGGATGTGAGTGTGCTCTAAACACCAGCCGAATCGCTGAAGAGATCACGCTGAAATTTTCAACAGACATCCGGTACGGAGTTTTTTTTTATAACTGTTAACAAAATCAGCAACATCCGTTGCGATTTAAACCAACTGAAAAATAGTCTGTAAATGAATAGGATTCAATTTAATGACAATTAGTGGGTTACCCAAATGTATGATTTAGGGTTCCCGCTCGATTTTCGTGATGGAGCAACGCCGCATATTCCAAATAGTAAAATACAATTTTAGATTGATAATTTTTTTAGGTGTCACTTTTCTACCCCTTGCAGAGGGTGAGGGTGGAGGGGGTTGTGACTACTTTAATTAAAATTTGATTTTTTTGGAAATGATTGAAACTTTATTATTTTACTAAAAACACATTGCCGAGTTTGAAAAAAAATACAAAAAGTAAAATTTGTGCCGCCATCTTGGAAAAATAATCACTTTTTTGACATGTTATCAAATAGTGAGAAATTCATAATGCTGATGAAAATATTTAATCAAATAACATGAAATGGTAAGTTTCCTTAATGTAAAACATTAAAAATTTTACAAATCGGTTGATAAATGCTCGTTCCACAGACATTTTATTGAAGGCACCTGTTGCTTAGCCAATTAGGTTATTGTTAAAAGTCACCTGCCACATACCGATTTCGGATTGGAGAGTTTGCAAATTAATTCCTATAGACCAAACATTTGTTGATATACTAAAATAAGCCTGCAGTATTATCCAAACTGTATTTTTTTACAAGTAAAACTAAGTTTTCTAGTTTTACCGGAATTCTGTTTTTTCAAAATTTGGTGTTTTCTAAAAAAAAAAATCGAAAGCTATGTAGGTAGCATTTTTTAAATAAAACTTTGAACTGCATTTTTAATGTAGGGTTTTCTACCGCGTTTTTAGTTGCGTTGACGGATGAGCCAATTTCGTTTATTAGTTGATCCATATTCAAGACTGTTGGATGCACTCGAGCAAACGAGACTTTGACGCAGAATGCAGAGGTTTAGACAGGATCACTTGCATTGAAGCTCTATCGTTTGTCCTATCGGGTTGTGGTTTGCATTTAAATGTTAAGTAAGAATGTGTGTATGGCGCGATCGGAGCACATTGCTTACTTTTTTTTAGTAACTAACCGTAATTATCTCACTAAATAGGTAATTTGTAGTTATGTCCCAAGCTTGCAAAGGGATTTTTTTTAATGTTGAAATGTGCTCTGATCGCGCCATGCGATCATCCTTTATAAACAACATCCCAAAAATTCAAATTGATTGCGTGAAAATTGGAGGTCGTAAAGTGATCCAGACTGTATGTAAAATTAGCTGAATTTGCCGATCAAGCAAATTTCTAAATATACATTTAAATGTAGAATGTTAAAAATTGTATAATACTAGTAAATTTTCAAGATGGTCCTTTTTCATACTTATATAAGTAATCCGTCTTGGCCCGGGGTAGAATTGGCCTAGAGAAGAAAAAGTAGTAGCTAGTAAGAGCGGAGTATATTACTCTCCGAAACTAGAGGCGAGCTCTGGCAATCGTCGTCGGGGACACCTGCCTTTTCCCTTGACGACCTCCCCGACGACGATGACAATACACAACGAACGACGACGATGACAAAGACGACGACCGCGACGTGAGAACCCCCCTTTCCTACCAGTACCCGTGGCTGGTTCTGACCAGCATGTGCCTCTCCTCCCCATATCCCCTAGGCTAGAGTGGTGCATTATGATCTTACGGTTGGCGCCCCTTGACCCAAATAATCCATTAATACTCTTATAGATCATTATTAGATACATATATGAAAACGGTTCAATGGCAATTGCACACGCACATTTCACTAGTTCCATCACTCCTTCAAGTGCCCGTAGAAGATTTGTTACTGGCACCTAGTAATTACTTTCTAATTTCCAACAGCAATATTCATGGCGAGGGGGGGGGGAATTCCTGGTTGTATTTGTCGCTATCGCTAGCCCATACGCTGTACTGAAGTTGTAAAAATAAAAAGGGTACAATGCAGCTCTTGTTGGTGATAATTTTTCTGTGTGACACCCTTGCCATTAAACATACACCATCGAATGACATTACCGGTTGCACTTTTGAGTGACTGGTAAAAAGCTCGACAAACAAAGTTTTATAATATCTTTACAGCCCCAGATGTGTTTATATAATTATTGCAGAAATGAAATTAGTAGGAGGAGTATAGAGGTGTAGTTAGGCTTGACAAAATCAGGAGCAAAGAAATTAGGAAGAGAGTTGGAGTTGACAAGTTTTTGTTCAAAATAGGAAGAGAAAGATTGAGATGGTATGGACGTATGAGAGAATTGGACAAAAAGAGAATACCCTGAGCAGAATTTGAAAGTGGATATATGAACATATGAAGACCGGTACACCAAGAAAGAAGTGGAAGGACCAAATAATAAATAATGTTGAAGAGAAAGGTGAGTGTTGGGAAGAAATAGCAGCAGAACGCCTGTTGAAGGACATAAGGAAAAGGCGTGAGATGGTGGTAAGAAGCAAGAAAGAAGAGGACGATATTGAAGGAGAAGATGAAATGGAAGATGAAGAAATTGAAGGAGAAGAGAACATGACAGGCCTGGCAAGCCGGTGATAATAAACCCTTTGTGCCCTGGAAAATCTGGTGGTTAGCCATCCCCTGACCCGGCTTATGTTGGAAGCAGGTGTAAGAAATATATATATATATTTACTATTGCAATATTACTATTCGAGACGATGGATGGTGATATATGGGGGTGAACAATTTTACAAATTTAAAACCAATGCCTTCTGCGGGATTCAAACCCACGTTCTTCAAGTGATATACGCTGTGGGATAGCGCCCCCCAATCGTATTATAGTTACCGCAGCGGCTTCAAGCCATTGATTCACTGTTGTATTACATACATTATATTTATTGATATTTTCCCGCGTATTTAATAAAAAGCGCGTAAAGGTAGCCTATTGTTACTTACTTCCAATTGGAAGCAATAACTTAACTAGGAAAACGCTTAAGTCCCGCCGCGTTGATGGATGAGCTTTTTAGTAAGTTTTTAGTTTGCGTAGGACCACTTTTCCTTTGCAAGTGCTTTGTGAAAGCATTATAGGTGATTGTTGTCAAGTTTCTATTGTTACTTGTTAATTGTTATAATAAACCAAAAAAAAAACTCATATTAAAACCTTTATTCTATGGATTCTGGCTAACTTTTTCAACTTTTTCTTTCAAAAGGTACTACATCATCAAAACCTTAATGTCCATGTATAATATGAACGTTGTAGTCCCACCCGTTTGGTCAGAATTGGCCCAAATGGCACGAAAATATCGCACAAAAAATCGAAAAAAATCGTAAAAGTACGATATTCATGAGAAATATTTCTTCTATTGTACCCAAAAACAATACAGTTCTAAGTTCAGAGATTTCGAAGGTCCCCTCTAATTTTCATCAAGATCGAATATGCCGTTTGTACGGTAGAGAGCGAAAAAAACAGACAAAAAAAAAACAAAAAAAAACACCCGAGCCAAATTTGTTGGGGGTCAGTGAAATTGAAGTCTTCGCTTCGCTCATCCAATTAATATGGATATGGATTTTTATATACAACGTCTATCCTATTAATAACTAATTTACAATGTAGGACAAAACGGCGCTCGTGTTCGTTTCAGCATGTGATTACTATTAAAAATCCATGGTTTGACTATGGTTTAACCATGATTTTAAATATGGTTTGATGCCAAGAAAACCACTGCCTTCTACACATGAATGTTTCAGTATTTCCCAGTTGAATAGTTGTGTAAATTATGCCACTACCATCTGAAAATATTCGTTCGTGATTTAAGAAGTGAAAATACTCAAAACAGGGATGTCATAATAACATGTAAATATCAACATAAAAAGTGTAAATATCAACCGATTTTTTAAATTTAAATTTTTTTATTTAAACAAACATAAGAACGTAATTAAATTTATTTTAAAATTTTAAAATTTACTGCAGTTTACACTGGTAAATAATGTTGAAAATGTGAGATTTTTTCCAAGATGGCGTCTTTTTTCGAACTTCTAGTATTTTTTTTAAACTCAGCATTGTGTTGTTAGTAAATCTACGAATTTTTAAAGAAATTCATGGTTTAGTTTTGTGTCTATGGTAATAATCACAAAACCCTCCACCCCCACCCCCTGCAGGGGGTGGGGGGGTGACACCTAAAATTTTTATCAATCTAAATGTATAATTAACAATTTGGTAAAGTGTTGTTGCTCCATCACAAAAATCGAGCGGGAAAACGTTTGGGTTACCTACTAAATGGTTCTGTTCTTCAAGAAGTCATTCTCATCGAATCAAGTTGGTCAGGCAGGGAAGGCATGCAGTGACCATGGGTACTCAACACATGGTTTGTTTGCTCACTCGTCTAACAATGTCTTTGGCGTTTTCCTAGTTACCTCCAGGGGGTCCATTTACTAAGTGACAACAGTCGATCGACAGCGACAAGCGACAATAGTCTGACCGAAACGACAACTTTAGTGACAATAGTATAGTATATAGTAACTATAGTATATTATAATTTTTAGTGACTTCTGTCAATGTTTCTTTAATGTTTTAAACAACTACATACAGCAAATGTAAGTAATTACGGTACTATTTATTTTGGTTGTGAAAATTCGAGGTGGCAGTTCTCACTTGCTCTTCTCACTAAAGTTGTCGTTTCGATCGACTATTGTCACTGTCACGGTCGCTGCCACTTTTAGTAAATCCTAGTAAGTAGTAGTAGTAAGTAAGTAAGTAAGTAAGTCCTGGAAGGATTATGAACTTTTAATATTCTATTAATTTTTACATTTTCATATTTTAGAAGTTTTATATGGGAATTCATCGAGCTTGGTTAGAGTAACCTGACGTCTCGGTTTTCGCACCTGTCCTGGTATCCCGAGACGTCATCCAGATATATACGATTTCCACTCTGGGATGATTTAAAAAAATGTATCGTGATTTTCGTCTCCTAATACCTTTGACATTTTGATTGATTTATTTTGTAAATGTGCCGTAATAAGTCAAGCTTCTGCTTGTGATTGTAGACATTGATTGTAAACATACATTTCAGTACGATAGTAGATAAAATGGGTAACACAGGTGTGTATTAAATGACAACTTGCAAAAGAGATATCCTTTCTCAAGGCAAAAAAACCCACACAAACAAAGCGACTCTTTCCTTCATCGAAAGCAAGAAAAAGTGTATATTTTTTGCCACAGTAAAACGCTTCCACGCAAAGCCAAATTAACGGCTTCTACATATCTCTCCTGTTTTTTTTGTTTAAAATGTGATCATAATAACTCCACTTACCAAACTCAAACTAACTCAAAGATACGCAGTATTTCTAGGACCTAAAATATTTAATTCTCTTCCATTATCAGTCAGAACCTCTGTAGTAAACAGCCGTTTCAAAATTAATGTAACAAAATGGCTGACTAACTGTACTCAACAATATATAGAAGGCATCATTAATAACCTGATATCAAAATAAGTATCATAATGCTCTACTCAGCTCAATAGGCTAAATCATACGCATATTGTCATATTGTGTTATCCAACACTATAGTGTATATTTTTCTTTAGTATTTTATTGTGTTTATTTTCTATAACTAGATTAGGTAGTAATATTAAAGGCGTTTCGCGCCTGCTAACATAAATATAACCAGTTCATATCGTAAATTGTAAATTGTCGTAAATTGTCGTATTTTTTAAAGAGCTGAAAATACCATCTGCTCAGCCTACTAAATGCTAACTAGTACTTATCTCGACCTAGGTAGTTATATTGATAATTCTTATTTTGTTTATTTTAATCATTAATCTGTATCCTTGAAACAAATCGTTATTAACAAATTAATGTTATTCCTTTAATTTTAACGCTTTTCTATTATCGTTATCTAAATGTCAACAATATTATAAAACATGTGTTTGTAACTATATCAATTAATTTATATTCATACCTCTTACGCTAATGACATTATAATATATAGCAGTATAATACATCTATGGGAAACTGCTCTCGGTCAAACTCTGTTTTTGAGAGCAGTCGACCTATACTCTCATGACTGTCGCAATTTAAATGTAATGTACTGACATAATTTTAATAATAATAAATATAAATAAATAAAACCTAAACTTGTTTTATTCGTTAAATATTACAAAGTGTAGATGTTTGTTAAGTGTTATTTTTTAATTTCAATGTATTTTTATGAATTGGGTGTTATTCTATGTCGTAAGGAAACAGCATTGGCTGCAGAGACCAATGAATGTTTATTATATTATATTTATATTTTAAGTGAGATACTCACAATTGCATACAATTCACATCACATTCAATTGTTAATGAATGTGTGATAACGTTTGATGAAACTGTTTATTTAGTTAAACTTTTAAACGCCATTCTTTCACGAGTTTTATACTAGCTGACGAAAAATGCTAGAGCCACAAAAAATCGCGACAAAAATCCAATTCCCACAATGATTAGGTAAAAAATTATGTTTTACTGAAACAATTAAAAATAAATCCCTCAAATTATAGACAGTAATCTCACTGACTGAGATTGTGTCTCTCCCAAACAATGTTGCAAATAACTAAATTAAAATGAGTAACTCCCTTTAAACTTTAAAGCACTTATGGTATTATTTTTAATAGAATGTACACATTTTAAAAAGGACTTCAATATTCAACACCATGTACAATTTCTTAATTTTACAATATTCTGATAAAAAAAAAATATTGACATGTTACTGTTCTGTTTCATTCCTACTCTCAGTTTGATAAAGAGTCAAATTGTTATTTTTAAATAACACATCGCGAGTATACTATAATCACTTCAAGGAAAAACATAAAGTTAAGGAATTCTGAAAACACAAATTCTCCCGGAGTAATGAAGCGAACGTGATGATAAAAGCAAAGAACTCGGCGCGTGGGTCGCGATAGGTATTGCTATAAGTAGGCATTGATGTGTTGCATGTTTCTCAGTGTGCGGAAGTAAGCATTTGTTAGAAATGTGTCGCTTGACGATACATTTGTTAGCTGCGTTTCTTTATTTCGGTGCTTTTCATCAGACAGTGCTGGTATGTATTAATTCGGGATTGTTTGTTACGCTAGAATAAGACCTAATGTGCAAGATAGGCTATTTTTATTAAAATTCATTGTAAGGTACATGACGAGCAGTATCTCTTGAAACGGGGTTTTATGAGGGGATGATACATCCAATTAACATTATTATACACAAACCAAACATCATTGTGATACGTCATAATCTTCAACATGCCATTTCATGATTTTTGTTACTGCCACAGTAAATCACACCAAATCACCCGCGGGCAAAAAAAAATACACTTTGACCAGATTATTTGTAGGCCTACTCTGTACTATAGGCACTGGTGCTTGAAGGGATGCATTTACTGCTTGCAATACCCCCAAAAAGGTGACTGCGAAAACAGTTAATAACACATTCTACAGGATGGAAGCTATTATTTTTGTTAAGTTTCCTTAAAGGGGCTATTACCCCAAAAAATATTTTTTTACCAAATATTATAATACATACAATAGTAATACACTTAAATGACCGTTTAAAAAGTTATATCTTGTAACTGTGATTTTACAAGAATTTTTTTATTTTTTGATTCAAGAATTTTGCGAAAATAAGCATTTTGGAAAATTTCCTAAATCGGCTTTAACCTGCCACTTTTTTGTTCTGCACAGATACTAGATCATCATAACAATCTAAAATGGCCCTTTATAACATCGTGTGTGCTGCAAACAGTGCACATATGAACTCAAACACGCAAAAATATGCATTCCAAAATCACACCACATTTTGATAATCTGCATATTTTGACCGAACAATTTGCCTAAATTACAAAACAAAATATAGAAGATTTACAGAAAAGACTGTAGAGCACGTCAATAATGACCAATATTTTTTTGGATCAAAATATTCCAAGGTTACGGGGCATAAAGTTCATCCCCATGTTATTTGTTATGGGAGAGTTTTGCAGATGGGACCTAGCTCGAAAAATAGGAAGTTTGATAATTTTTTTTCTGTTAATTTCTAAATTCATTAATAGTTTGCCTGAATGAAATATATTTTTTGAGTTTAGCAGGTGAATACCCCTTTAAATGTTCTACACACATGATAGGGCGTTCATTTTCAGCTTGGATCCTTTCCAGTAACAACTACTTTTGTTACTGAGGAGAACAATACAATAAGTAGGAATACATTAGCCATCACAGACATTGTTTTTGTTTCCATATCAATTGATTGTTATTCAGACGTGCGATTTATTATAAGTTACAATTTCAGGGTATGTAACTATAGTACTTCATATCAACAACACTATTCATTGTGTGCGTTAGTTTAAAGTTTAGTCGGTTTCAGATACAATTGGGAAGAACCCAGTGGTTATTTGTAGGAAAAGTGGGTACACGCTAAAAAAACGGAGAATATTTTTAAGGGGACCAGTATGGGGGTTTGGGGGGCTTGCCCCAACTACAGCGCTGCAGGCGAAATTTTGAAAATCAGTTTGCGTTCAAAAAAAAAAGTGGGCTGAAAGCAAAACCAAATTAATGGCTTTTTTGTACAGTAATAGTAACTATAAACTATAAAAAAAAAGATGGAGTAGTGACGAGATTCCATGTCACAACCATTGCATATGCATTATGCATATCATTACGTCGTGATCACGTCCAACAATAATGGGAAATTGTCGAATTGTTGCTCATTACTCTTCAAAGTGAGGGCTGAGTGTACTAAGTTTATTTAACAGTTACAATGTATTCAGTAATTTAAATATGAGCAGTGGTGAAATAGTTACTATAAATTATTTCGTTTTTATATATATTAGCAAATGTGAGTGTTGCGTACCTAATAATTCATGAAAAAGGTGGTATACTGCGTATACCCACAAAATAGGTGGGTACACTGCGTGTACCCGCGCTCCATTACAAATTAAGCACTGGAAGAACTGACTGTTCATATTATGTGTATGTAAATCTGATGTGAGTGCACTGTGCAGGTTAACGCCGACACTGCGGAGGGCCAGTTACCGCCTGTGAACAAGTGCAAACGCAATGAATACCTCGATAACCGGAGTTCAAGATGTCGGAGAGTGCCTGGCGGTAATACACTTTAATCTTATAAGCCATTTACAATAATTTATTTTCACAAAACAGTTGTCTTTCAAGGCTGTTTAATGAGAAGTCATGATTCTGTTTAATATGTTATGTTTTATTAGTGGATGGATGGTTTTCTATAAATGTACCTTGTAGTATTCCTCTGAAACCCAACTCCTATTTCCATCAAAAATCAGTTTTAAACGCAGAGCTTGATTGATACCTTGATTTTCGTTATTTAAGGTTGACTGGGATGGGTATTTTATAAATATGAAAATTAACATTTCTTACGTGGAATGGTTGGTTGGTTCAGTGAAAAATGATTAATTATTATATTTTGATATTTTAGTTCAGTAAATTAAAAATAAACACTTCATAGATCATTGTGGTGGATTTGTTTTGTAAGTATATTATTTTAGTGTTGTTCATATACTTAACTTTGCAATAGTTTTATGTGCGTTTGTTATACTAATTTATTTGTTCTAATGTATAGTGTTACTAATGCAGCACGAGCAGAAGAGGGCTACGAACAGGGGCATAGCCAGGATTTTGATTCGGTGGAGGGGGAATTGATTTCGGGGTTTAAAGAAAGAAATTTGTAGAACTGCCCTCGAAACTATCATTTCTGGAATAGTACGTATCCTGGTACAATGGGGGTTTGGTGGGTCTGGGGCCCACGGTCCCAGAAAAACTTTGATTTTTAACATTGCAATTAGTGACATTTTACAGGTTTTTAGAGTGCTTTTGCGATAATTTATAAAATTGTGAATATTTACATACTGTCAGTTTACAAAATCTTGACATAATATAGTAATAATATAGCACCTATACATAGTACATAGTGATATTTAGTATTATTATAACACTTCTCTTCTGATTTCGGTGGACGGGGGACACCCTGATAAAAGCATAATTTTAATTAACCTGCATTCTTGAAAGCTTCTTAGGCATGGATGATGTTTTCCAGGTGGTAACTTCATATCCGTGAACCAGACTGAGAGCTGCACGCGAGAGAAGATCTGGTCCTCAAAGTCGAGCATCTACTACCACGTGTGCGTACCACCGCAAGTGATTACCGCGCGGTGTCCGACGATGTTCACGTTCAAAGGGCAGAACTGCACCTCGAAAGTGACCACTCGGCCCCGAGTTAAAAACTGTACCGAGGCGGGCCTCTTCGCTGTCGTTAACAACTGTAAGTCGTATTACAACTGCAGCTCGGGGAACCGGACACGATCAAACAAGGTATGTTCTTAGTAACCAGTCTGAAAAAGTATCGTAGGAAGAGTACTAAATAACTTAAAAAGTGTGTGTCAAAGTTTAGTCGAGACTGACAAGTGAAATAACATAAAATTGCATGGATTTTTACCGACATTTAATCGTTATACAAACAAGCATGTTATTAGTTATTATACCCTGTTTGTTCCAGCGCTCTTAGTCCTGCGCTCAACTCCCATAGGTGGAGGTACTAAACAAAAATAGTATTTTTAACTCTCTGTGGGGCTAGACCCACCTACTGACCACCACGGTCACCGGAAACATTCTGTGTGACTATAGTTGAAGGGTAATGCATAAAACGCATGCCAATCGGAGGTCATGTTCGGAATATATCGTGATTCGTGACACACGCACAGAAGAGCTGCAAAAGAGGATGCGTGGCTATGCTCCCTCATAAAATAAAAATTAACCAAATGTAAAATTTGGACCATGACTATTGTACTGTATGCGAAATGAGATTTTGATCGTCAAGACTAATAAGCTTGGCACACATTATAATTTTATTATAACGGAACTGTTCATAACCATTATCATCTACGTTCACTTACAAGAAACAAATAAACCTATCAAAGTCACATGTTACTTACATAAATAAAACATAATAGACATACTAATACATATTACATACTGCACATGTTTCAGATAATGCAGTGTCCTCAAGACCAAACATTCAGTGAAGTGCTCAAAAAATGCACTCGTGACAACAAGAAATGTCCAGACCACCCCACGAATAGTTTTAACAAAATATCTATACCTAAAGGATTTCCACAGTGTCAAGAACCCGGCCGATTTCGAGTCAAATACAACTGTACTTACTTCTATATATGCATCGAACCAATAAATGGCACGTACACGCAGTTACGGTTACAGTGTCCAATAGGTTTCATTCACTACAACGATAAATGTGTAAAGGGAAACAATCAAACATGCATTCCGGAAGGTAAAGAACAGGATCAAAACATAACCCTTCTTGAAGAAGACACAAATACAAACACACCCAATGAAGAAGAAATCAGCTATGAGAGCGAATCAATTACAACATTAAGTGACAAAGATTTTCAAGAAGAACAAGAAATTGACAACTCTTGGCAGTGACGACATTGAAATAACTGAATTACCAGAAGATGAAGTTGAAAGAAACGATAAAAGTTCAACTTCAGACGCCAGCAAAAATCAAACCGATCAAAGCAACACAACTGCAGCTCCAAGTGGTAATGCAACCGCTCAAGGCAACACAACTGCAGCTCCAAGTGGTAATGCAACCGCTCAAGGCAACACAACTGCAGCTCCAAGTGGTAATGCAACTGCTCAACGAAATACAACTAAGCTCCAAGTGGAAATGCAACCGCTCAAGGCAACACAACAGCAGCTCCAAGTGGTAATGCAACCGCTCAAGGCAACACAACTGCAGCTCCAAGTGGAAATGCAACCGCTCAAGGCAACACAACTGCAGCTCCAAGTGGTAATGCAACCGCTCAAGGCAAGACAACCTCACTTTCAAGTGGAAATGCAACCGCTTTAGGCAACACAACAGCTGCTCCAAGAGTGAATGCAACTTCCATTAGTCGCACGACTTCAAGTGCAATTGCAACAGTTCTGGGAAGCACAACTGCAGCTCCAGAAGATGAAAGTGTTTTCTGTCATTTTAACGGAAGTGAATTGATCATTGGTGAGTATTTTTTTGTTTGTTATTATAATGCATTCATCGATTGTACTTCATTTGGTTCTTAAAAGGGTTATTAATGTGTTGTTTGTAGCTGTTTAGTGTACGTTTTTCTTAGCTAAAATAGTTTAATTTGATTTTGCGTTTTGATAAAATAGATTACTTTATTTTGCTCGCATTCCTTGCAAATAAAACAACTTGAAACGACGCGAAGAATTTGGGTATATTTTGTGTTGTAGTTAATTTTGAGTTTGCATAATCTTTCTTTCGTTAATTCAAGTATGTGAGTTTACGTTTTTCTTTTGCCTTTCCTACACTTTACGTGGCATTTTGAATGTACATTTGCAATGCACTTCGTTATGATATTTGAGTACAATTGATTGATATACATTTCGATTTGAGTGTGCGTCTTGTTTCATTAATCAGTTATTCCTATTCTAAAAATAATTTAATTTTTCCGTGGTCTCTCAGATTCTTATTTTTTTTCAGTCACATCCTTTAAGTTTACAACAGGATAATCTTTCTTTGGGGGAAATTGTTGTACATATCATTTAGTGCAAATGCATGATTATTCATTTAACGGTGCAATGATATCTTTCGTATATCGAAGAAGGTAAGAGTGCTAGGTAATTGACAAAAACGTTGAGTAAAAAATGTCTAAACGTATCGTTTACAGCATTGTGTACGACTGGACAAAGTTCGAAATCTTATGAAATCAGCACGGGAACGCTACGATTTGAGCCGGAAAATGTGCATTCGTACTTTTCATGTGACTATAAGCTGGTAGACTATACATATTAAATTATGTTATAGAGATTTATTTACGGAATCCAGAAAACGCTTCTCAGCTGCAAGAAGATTGAAATATACGGAAGAAACCATTCCAAAGTCACAATCGCATTTTTGCAACAATACAGTCGGTTACAAAAAGGTTTCGTATACTTAAGATTTAAATAAATGTATACATAAATAAAATAAATAAATTCGTATCTAGTCTACGCACTCAGTCATATAACTGATTGTCAGTGGGGAAGATTAAACCAAAGCGACCAAGCCAACCCTGTAGGCTTCAACTCAATCGATAAATGAGCAATAACCAACCAAAGATCGATATTTTTAATAGTATTTTATTTTATTTGATATTGCTTTTGCTTAACGTCTCATATAATGCACTAAGGCTATTCGAGACGATGAGTATTGATAGATGAGGATGATGATGTATGCATAGAAGGGAGGAGGGGAAACCCGGTACCGGCACGTAGCCTACTCCTTTCGAAAAGTACCAAGGGGACCAACGGCTTTACATCCCATCCGAAAGGACGGTGTAACCTTAACAGTCATATAGGTTCCTCCACTAACCCGGACTGCCGAGCAGACGTCGAAGAGAACGAAGCCGTTACACTAGCTCTCGAACCTTCCATCTGCTCTAACCAGCGGTATACGTGAGTCTTTTTTAATAGAAAATATAGCAATCAGTGGTATGGACAGTGCGAATATCCGCTGATCAACACCAGAATCAACAAGGCCGATTCAGAATATGTGGACGCGTGCGGCCGTGTCTTTTCCGAACTTAACCACTGCGTGTATGTACTTTCAGCTGACCATCAAGGCCCCGAGAAGTTCATTGTTCACCTTGAGCGACTCAACTACAACGACTCGAAGATAACTTGCGAGATCGGAGGAGGAGAACTGTATATCCTGGAAGAGTTCCCCCATCTGGAGTATTGCCTGACGTCCCGTTATCATGATAACAAATTCTGGATTGACACCTGTAAGTGTATTTACTATCTTGCAAATAGTTACATGCACATATGTATTTATATTTATTTGACTATAGGTATCAAACCCATAGTTACTAAGTAAGTAGGTCTAAACACTTATCCACATTGAGGACAATTTTAAAACAAAACAAATATAATATGCAGAATATCAAATTCTATAAGACTAGGAAAACGCTAAGTCCCGCCGCGTTGATGGATGAGATTTTTAAAATTTTTACTTTGCGTGGGATATCTTTACTTTTGCAAGTGCTTTATTTTGCTGCCTACGCATTGTAGGTGATTGTTGTCAAGTTTCTATTGTTACCTGTCAATTGGTATTATTAACCGTAAAAAACTTATATTAAAAGCTTTATTTCTATGGATTCTGGCTAACTTTTTCAACTTTTTCTTTCAAAAGGTACAACATCACCATAACCTTAATGTCCATGTATAATATGAACGTTGTAGCCCCACCCGTTTGGTCAGAATTGGCCCAAATGGCACGAAAATATCGCACAAAAAATCAAAAGATTTATATTAAAAGCTTTATTTCTATGGATTCTGGCTAACTTTTTTTAACTTTTTCTTTCAAAAGGTACTACATCACCATAACCTTAATGTCCATGTATAATATGAACGTTGTAACCCCACCCGTTTGGAACGAAAATATCGCACTAAAAATCGAAAAAAAATCGTAAAAGTACGATATTCATGAGAAATATTTCTTCGATTGTACCCAAAAACAATACACCTCTAAGTTCAGAGATTTCGAAGGTCCCCTACAATTTTCATCAAGATCGGATATGCCGTTTGCCTGGTAGAGAGTTAACAAACAGACAGAAAAACAAACAAAAAAACAAACAAACAAACAAACAAACAAACAAACAAACAAACAAACAAAAAAAACACCCGAGCTAAATTTTTTGGGGGTCAGTGAAATTGAAGTCTTCGCTTCGCTTATCCAATTACAAAATACAGTTAGGTAAAATTCAATAGAAAAAATGTTAATTAAGGGCCGGTATTATAATGTCCCGATAGTGTTCCCTCTAAAGTTTATCTTCTAGATTGCTCTATTTGGTGTATTATGAGTGGCCGATAGCACTAACCTCCAGATAAAATTTAGTTAGCGGGAGGATTTTTTATCTCCTGGTTTAGGTGGCAGATAGCTACTGTCGGGTGGATCATAACCACACTTTTAATTTCAAAATGGATTCCAATCTTTTTGACAGTTAGCAGTAGTAACTCTGATGATTGATTATGTGGTTCTTGACACGGTCAAATTACATGAATAAATTATTCTAATCCTTAAAGAGTATTTCTAGACAGAAAACAGCAAACTTTTATTAAATTATGCTTTAGGTAAACTGCAACTTATGTAGTGGTAAAAACACAACAATATCATTGCTCACTTTGGAGTAGGGGTTAGCAAGAAGTCTTTTGGAGTGAAAGGTTGCGAGTTCAAATCTCGTTCAATTTTTATAAACTTTTTTGCAATTTTTTACCTAATATTTCACGTTTGCTGACCACTTTACTGTATGTTGGTACAGAAATTTTTAGTTAAAATGTTTATTTTCTGGTACAAAACATTCTATTTGAGTTCATTGCTAGCAGGTTGGAGTCCATATCACACCCATTCCTCTCAAAATAAAAGGCACAATAGGGTTTAAAAATTAATAGGTTTCAACGATCTGAAATATTTGTTTAGGCCTCCGACCAGTCCATACATAACCCCTCGCCTACTCATAAGTAGGCTATGACCTGGGATAAAGGCTGTCTTGAACTTGGGCTTGGGGAGATGTGAATTGAAAGGCGGAAGAACAATAATTGCGAATTACCGGCGGTGGTGGCTCTAGCGTGTAGCTGTGTCAGGAGGTCACGGGTCCCAATCCCACCACTGTCAATCCTGACTGAAAGTTTTCTTGACATTCGTTTTCCAATTTCTCTAAACCCTAATAACCTATCTGAATAGTGTCGCACCGGGTAACAACGATGTGGGACCCTAAAAACGGCCTTCATTAGTCATTACAACAAATTTATTTTTGAAATGTAACTTGAGCATGGTGCAGATATAGTTGCTAAATAGCAGCAGCAGCAAGCAATACTTTTGTACCATGCTCATTGTATAATTCCAAAAAAATATTAGGCCAACTTTGAATTTTTTTATTATTGAATACTATTTGAAATCATGTGTGTTGGTTTGTGACAACCTTCTACAGAGTACTTTGTAATTGCACCAAAACTTTTCAAATTACCCGCCATTGGTAACAACACGAGATCACTGCTATCTATATGGCATGTGAAACAGTATAAAATACATCTAGGAGACAGTGAAATAAACAACAAAGGTGTACCAACTCCCCGCTTACTATCGGGAGGTATTTAGCGGCAAGTTGTTCCTCATAATACGTCTTCATAGTTTATCTGGAGAATAGCACTATCCCCAGATAGCTAACCGTTACTTTTAGCGGGACATTATAAAAAACCCAAAATGAATAAAGTAAGGAACACCTAAACTCTAATGTAAAAGTGAATAAAGTCGAGCTGTAAAACAATATTTATTTGTTGCTACAAAACTTAATAACATATTTATATTCAATATCTTCCCAATTTGTAGAAAAAATATATATTTTAACATTTTCCGCACAAATACAAGTCGATAATCGATAAATTTACAATATTGTTGAAATATAATACTCATGTGGCTGTAAATGCTTTGTAGATCGATAGGCGATTTTTAGGCTATTGCCTTGAATAATAATGTGCAATTATTGGATGAGCGTAGCGAGTGAAGCGAAGACTTCAATTTCACTGACCCCCAAAAAATTAGCTCGGGTGTTTTTTTTTTGTTTGTTTTTCTGTCTGTTTGTTAACTCTCTACCAGGCAAACGGCATATCCGATCTTGATGAAAATTGGAGGGGACCTTCGAAATCTCTGAACTTAGAGGTGTATTGTTTTTGGGTACAATCGAAGAAATATTTCTCATGAATATCGTACTTTTACGATTTGTTTCGATTTTATTGCGATATTTTCGTGACATTTGGGCCGATTCTGACCAAACGGGTAGGGCTACAACGTTCATATTTTACATGTACATTAAGATAATGGTTATGTATTGCTTTTTGAAAGAAAAAGTTGAAAAAGTTAGCCAGAATCCATAGAATAAAGGTTTTAATATGAGTTTTTTAAGGTTTATAATAACAATTAACAAGTAACAATAGAAACTTGACAACAATCACCTACAATGCATTCACAAAGCACTTGCAAAGGAAAAGTGGTTCCACGCAAACTAAAAACTTACAAAAAAGCTCATCCATCAACGCGGCGGGACTTTAGCATTTTCCTAGTAATAATTATTATTACTTTTATTGCATTGCTTGGTCTGCATCAAACTTGTCTGTTTTAGATTCAGATGAACACGAAGTGAGCCAATCCAGTGAAGATTGCTTTGCCGTCTCGTTCAGTCCGGATTTCAGAGGCTATGACGTAGATTGGGAAGCCCCATCGCCGTGTTCCGCTTTGAACTCGTTCCTTTGCGTGAACGGCATTGTACACTAAAGGAAATGATTGCAACTAGACAATACAATGTACTTTTTGGTTTAGAAGAAGAGTTTCCGATTAATCAAACATGATACTAATAATATGTATGTATAGATTAATATTCTATGCAATAGTTTTATTTGCCAAACAAGTTTAATTTAAGTTGGTATTATTATTAGGCCTAATGATTTATATTAATCAAAGTGATGAATGTGGGTAGATTTTATTTTGAGAATAAATTATTTACAGTGGCACCAATACAGTTCAATTAGGAAAATTGTCTGGATCTAACATATTTTCAACTTTTGATGTTCTCGATTTATCAAATAATTTATTTTCAAGCATTGTGATGGGATAACGAAGTTTGCAAATATATTACGTTTACATTGATATATGTGTGCAAGTGTGGACGTAGTAATCAATTTTACATTGCTTGGTATGTTTAAAATACAACATTTTATTCAGATAATAATTTATCTATGAATATAAAAAGGTTTACATTTTAACTGTACATTGAGTTGTATGTAGTCAATTGGTAAATAAATTATTTTGGACCTGTTATCCAAATTATGCATTTATTTTATTGTATGTATTATACGTTAAAATACCAAAAAGAGACAGAGACCTAAGCACACTTATATCAGGTACATTATTTTCGAGTAGGAAGGTTTCATGCAATAACAAAATAAATGTATGGCATTGTGTGTTATTTATGTACATGAAAAAAAGGTTTATATTGGTGTATGCTTTGTACACAAAATAAAAAAATATATAGGCTCATTCAATATTTCAGCGAAAGTACAAGGAACGATGTAAAATAGTTTAGTATACACAATATGGCATTGAAGCGAAAAGGTCGAGCTTTAACACATCACTTTCTTTTCCTGACCCAAAAACTGACCCCAAAATAGTATTTTTATAATTTTTTCTAAACCAACGACCAAAACTAAGTAAAATTGTGAAATTCCAATTTTTAAAGTTCCAAGCTTTGTTTTAGTAGATATAACATCCATAATATCCTCCGAAAATAAGGCATTGATAAAAAGTTCCTAAACAACAAAAATAAACTTTAAATTCACAAAACTCATACAATTATTATTTTTATTATGATCGTGAGTGGCCGATTATGATAGTAATTGAAAGACGACAGTTCGTCGAACCTATCAGAGGGTGAACACACAATGAATGCACTCGTAAGGGAGTATCCAACATAGGGAGCGAAGCTTACCGTTATTGTTCCACGCTTGTTCAAGCCTTTACTTATGATGAAAGTGCCGAGTAAATGCTAAAACCTTCTCGGAGCCCCAACCCCAAAACCCCTGGTCACCGAAAACATTCGGTATCATCCAATAGTTGAAGGCGAAAGTCAACAAAAAACTTATCTCTATCGGAGGCCATGTTGCTATGATGATATTATATAGTTGTAGGCTTTCGTGATTCATTGTTTATGTTATTTTACACTTTACGGAAATAATCACGCAATATAATATGTTTTAAAAGAAATATTTAATTATTATTATTATTATTAAATATTTAATTATTAAATTAAATATTTGTTTTAAAACATATTGTACATTGCGTCATTATTTCCGTAAAGTGTAAAATAACATATATATGTAAACATCCTCGGCGTAGTCACTTTTTAAATTTCTGTCTAAAGTACTAATTGTTTACTGGTATAGTTCGTCCGTTTACAGTTGACGAATTTGGAGTTCCTCAAAGGGACAATAGACCTGATTTGTTCACACATCTTGACAAGATCATCTTCCTCCGGTTCACCGGGAAATAGTCTCGGAGATCCCCAGTGATTGACATATCAATTATAATGAATTGCAAACTCTTCGCCAAACTACTTAGTTTGGTTCCCTTTTATTGCGCTTCATTGGGAAACCAAAGGGGCGCACAATGAAACTTCAGGCAGGCAACATTGACGACGGTCAGCAAAGACTGAATTTTAAATTACAACCCTCGTAATTGGTTATAACAAGTGGCTCACATGTTCCCGCTGTGTCGGCGAAAAAGCCGAAATTCGTCAATTGTAAACGGACGAACTATACATTGTAGAAGGGTTGACAGGTTGGTAAAGCATAGAAAACATAAAGCCCAGCCTGGAGGGCTGGAGACAACACAACTTTTCACCTGCTGATGATGACTGCAGCTAATTTAAAGTTGTTTGTTAATTGTTACCTTAACCCACAACGCGCTTCGTCCTTCTGTGACTCATCAGGCGGATGGTATTGGTGGCCACTAAAAATCAGCTAACTATACATATAAACAAAACTCACAACACTTAACCAAACCTTTTGTAGGGCCACGCAAGAAGTAAATTCTGCACGCATGTTGTCATCATCAGCAAGGTTAAACTTCACACACCATTCATACTGGGCTACACCGTCAGCACAAGCGGTAAGGGGGCTTCCCTCCTAGACTCTGGTGCTTGGGAGACAAAAGAACCATGTCTTACCCTGCATTTTATAGCCTCGGCTGAAGGTGCGGGGCGGCGAGGTCATAACGTAAAAAGGTGCGGGGCGGCGATGTCATACCGAAAAAATACGGATGGTGGCAATTGAGAAACAAAATAGCACAGCTTACTGTAGTGAAACCTTTTAAGTCCGACTTCTTGTCACAGGGCCTGATTGGTTGTCTTTTGAAATGTTATTCGTGCTTAGAATTATGGAATCTGAAATTTGCACCATATCTGAGGGATTTGGCTGAATAGGTCTACGGACTACATGGCGAGGCATGAGTGCAGGTTTCCAAGCAAGAGGGATACTCTGGCTATCGTCTCTTTTGTTCAGGTTATTCGGCCGTTTCTCAATTTCCACAGATTCACGGATAATACGTGGCTTGAGCTGTTGTACAGGGCAAATAGTTTTGGTTTTGTCAAAATCTATCACATGCGAGTAAGCTTTAGCATGTTGGGCCAGGGCTGATTTCTTGTCACCTGCTTTCACAGTATTTGAGTGTTCATTTATCCTCACTGCTATGCGTCTGCCTGTTTGGCCTATGTACGTTTGATCGCAGTCGCCACAGGGCACCTCATAAACCCCCTCTTTTCTCCAGATGAACAGAGTCCTTTGCACTTCTCAAAAAGGAGCTGATTTTTCTGTCAATGGAGAAAATGGTTTCGATGTTCTTACGATTGAGGATTCTACCGATGACGTCTGTGGTACCCTTGACATATGGAAGAAAAGCTTTTGACCGTGGTTTCTCCTTGTCCTCAGTATCATCTTCAGATTTCTTCAGGTCACGTTTAAACGCTCTGGTTATGTCCGGTCCAAGTAACCATTGAGTGAAGAGTTTCACGGAGTTTAAAATTCTCTCATGATGAGATTTTCAGAAGGGTTCCTGGACCGGGTGACTAGGTTTTAACCACTGAAAAAAAACTGTGAAGGCGGTGGGGGGAACCAGCATTTTGATACGGTTAGTGTGGGGGGTTTTCTATAGATTGGTCCTAAACGTTTTAACATTTTTTTTATAAAAGACCGAGAAAAAGAAAGTGAGTCGTGGGATTCTACTTTCCTTGATATCAAGGGTACCTTTCGAAATTTTCAGTTCACCATGGAAGTAGAACCCAACGACCCTTGCTTTTTTTCGTGTTTTGAAATAAAGAATGTTGATGGCATTTTTATAGAAACCCCACCCACACAAACCGGTATCAGAATGGCTTCCCACCACCGTCCTTCCATTTATTTTTAGGGTTAAACACTAGTCACCCGGTCCAGGAACCTTACTGACAAATCTCCTCAAGGGGAAATTTGCAAGCTCGTGAAGCTTATACTCAATGGTTATTTGGAGTTGGGCCCGGAAAAAACCAGATTTAAAAAACGTGACATAAAAAGAAATCTGTAAAGAGTACGAGGACAAGGAAAAACCCAGGGTCAAAATTTTTTCTTCAATGTAAAGGGTACCACAGACGTCATCGGTAGAACCCAATGTAAAACATCGAAACCTTTTTCCCCACTGAAAAAAAAACAGCCCCTTTTTTGAGAAGTACAAACTCTGTTCTCGGAGGAAAAAGGGGGGGTTTTATAAGGTGCCCTGTGGCGACTGCGATCAAACGTACATAGGCCAAACAGGAAGACGATAGCAGTGAGGATAAAGAACACTCAAAAGCTTTAAAGCAGGTGACAAAAAATCAGCCCGGGCCCAAAAAGCTAAAGCTTAACCGCATGTGAATATTTGAAAAACCAAAATATTTTCCCGCAACGCTCAAGCCACTAATCGGAATTTGTGGAAATTGAGAAACGGCCGAAAAACCTGAAAAAGAGACATAGCCAGAGTATCCCTCTTGTTAAACCTGACTCAGCCTCGCCATGTAGTCCGTAGACCAATCAGCCAAAACCTCAGATATGGGGCAAATTTTAGATTTCCAAATTTTAAGCCGAAAAATTTTAAAAAACAAACCCAAACAAGCCTTTACAAGAAGCCAGACTAAAAAAAGGGTTTTACACAGTAAGCGTGTTTTTTTGTTTTTTAAAATTTCACCACCGTATTTTTTCGATAGAAAAAAGCGCCGCCCCGCACCTTTTAGCCCAGGGATAAGGAGGCGGGGGCCAGCCATTGATCCAAACCCCCGTAGATCCCCAGTAACCGAGAATGTCTGACGAGTACGGGCAAACGCGGTGGACGCCCCGGGTTTTGCCCTGGGTTTTCCTTTTTTTCGACGCGGTTTTTCCCCAAAACCTGTTTTTTTCCATACGGCCGCGAAAAACCACACAATCTAATATTATCATAAGGCGGAAAGCTGCCATAAAAAAGGGTATGGGAAAAAAATGGTGGTTTGATGAAACGGGTTTAAAAAAGGGAAATGAGAAGAGATAGAATAACAAAAAAAATAAAAGGAAGGGTAGGGCCAAATTAGATTTGAGGCGTAAAAAGACAAGCTATCAAGGGGGTTTCAAGGGCGGGGAGAAATCAATGGTTTGTTGAAAAAGGGAGTTTGTAAGGGAAGGGGACGTTCGCCGGAGGTTCTCCGAAAGTCTGCTAGTGGCTAGAAGATTCAATGGACCTTGGACTCATTAAAAAAGGTTATACCATGATCTTAGTGGACATGTGGTGGTTGGTGGTAAAGTCAGAACAGTAGAAAAAGCGCATGATTTTACAGCATTGATCTGCGCGCCAAGTGTATTATCTTTGCACCGCGGATAAAAAGCTCCCCATTACCCAAAAATTTTATCTGTGCACACTGCACATGGTCTGTTCATTCGAAAAGTGATGATTTTCGTAACGTCACGAACTCTCAAGTGCTATTTAAAAACCCCCAAGACCTGTTTTGTTTGTATTTTTTCCGACCGACTTTTGGGGCACCCCAAAAATAGTTTCCTTTTTACATAATTTACTTTCGTGAATGGTAGTAATTATTTTAAAACGTCAGAAGCAACACACGCCCGAATATAAAAAAGGTCCCCCATTTTCCCCCCGTGGTCCCCGGGTTTCTGGGGAATTTCTGGCAACGGCAACACCCTTTGAGGACGTAACAGGAAGGGGGATGGCACTTAGTTAGAATATAGGAAGCAGAGTTATTTTTAAGGTTCACAAAATCTTTAGTGCTAGGCGGATAGGCTAAAAAAATTTGGGGTTTTTTGGTAAGGTCTGAATTTTGGACTGTATACTCAGAAAAAAATTTAAGAAATTGCCCCGGGGGCCATGACAAAAATTTGTCCGGTTAAGGAGGTTTGGGAAAGGGGGTTTAAATAATGGGATTTTTAAAAATTTGAAATTTAAAATACAAACTAAAATTTTTTCTTTAAAATTACAAAATTTAAACAATTGTAAAAAAGTCCCAAAAATTTAAAAAAAAAATACAATTCCAAAATAGTATATTTTAAGCAGATTTTAAACCCCTTTTTCTTTTTAACAAATTTTCGCACTGTGCTGGGGGGATTGGCCTACCAGACGTGGGTTTTTTGATAGGGCCCTGAATTTTCCCCAAAATACTCAGAAGAATGTTCTCTAAAAAATGGCTCGAGGTGCCCTCAAAAAAGTTGCTTGCTTATAGGAGAAAGAGGGGGTGTACTAAAAGGGGTTGATAAAACTAAAATAAATAAATCTGTATTCAAATATAATATTAAGAACGCCAAAATTAACATTTATTGTAGATAAAGATCTAAAATTTAGTTAAAAAATTAAAATTCCAACATATATGTAAATCTGATCAGATTATGCACCCTTTGGCCACTTTTCATAAATTTACTCAATATTAACGAAAGTGTATCGTGTGACCACTTGTTTTGTCCCAAATTATTCCAATATTACGAATTAGGACGAAAAGAAGTTTTTAACACCTTGGGTACATTTTCGCGCAATGGACTTTGAACCATTTTCTAACAATAAGCGTCAAATAGCCTATTTAGAGTAACCTAACAATTTGGTTGTTTTGTAGTCGAGTGTCAACACACCTATTGGATCAAAATAGTACATTCATGATGTGTGAATCATGTACAGTGTGAATACTGGCCACTTGTTAACGTTATAATAATATAGCCACGTGATGGATGAGTCTGTTTTGTCAATCGATCCTCCCGTTTATATGGTCTTCATACTGTTTTATTGTTATAAGTATGTTTTGAATAAAAGATCAGTGAATTAATAATTAGTTTTATAAACTTGTCAAAATATCTTCTTTAAAAGCACAGTTATTGATGTTGTGAATAGTCCTTGTGTAAATAACTCAATAAAAATCTAAATAAAAATTAAATTCGGAAAGTGTTATGGAACAAATCTACGGCTACCCGTGCACTAAAAATAAATATACTGTACCTATTTGTACAACATCAATAACTGTGCTTTTAAAAGAAGATATTTTGACAAGTTTATAAAGCTAATTATTAATTCACTGATCTTTTATTCAAAACATACTTATAACAATAAAACAGTATGAAGACCATATAACGGGAGGATCGATTGACCAAAACAGACTCATCCATCAACGTGGCTATATTATTATAACGTTAACAAAGTGGCCAGTATTCACACTGTACATGATTCACACATCATGAATGTACTATTTTGATCCAATATGTGTGTTGACACTCGACTACAAAACAACCAAATTGTTAGGTTACTCTAAATAGGCTATTTGACGCTTATTGTTAGAAAATGGTTCAAAGTCCATTGCGCGAAAATGTACCCAAGGTGTTAAAAACTAATTTTCGTCCTAATTCGTATTGTTGGCATAATTTGGGACAAAAAAAGTGGTCACACTATACACTTTCGTTATCTTGAGTAAATGTAAAATGTTCTTTTCGTCCTAATTCGTAATATTGGAATAATTTGGGACAAAACAAGTGGTCACACGATACACTTTCGTTAATATTGAGTAAATTTATGAAAAGTGGCCAAAGGGTGCATAATCTGATCAGATTTACAATATGTTGGAATTTAATTTTTTTAACTAAATTTTAGATCTTTATCTACAATAAATGTTAATTTGGCGTTTTTAATATTATATTTGAATACAGATTTATTTATTTTAGTTTTATCAACCCCCTTTTAGTACAAACCCCCTCTTTCTCCTATAAGCAAGCAACTTTTTTGAGGGCACCTCGAGCCATTTTTAGAGAACATTCTTCTGAGTATTTTAGGGAAAATTCACGGCCCTATCACAAAACCCACGTCTGGTAGGCCATCCTCCCAGCACAGTGCGAAAATTTGTTAATAAAAGTCAAAGGGTGTAAAATCTGCTTAGATATACATATATGGTAATATGTATTTTTTTATTAAATTTTTGGGCTTTTATCTACAATATGTATTAATTTTGTAATATTAGGATTAAAATTTAGTTTGATATTTGAATTTTCGAATTTTTTAAAAATGCCATTATTTCAACCCCTTCCACCCCCTTAACCGGACGAATTTTGTCATGGCACCTCGAGGCAATTTTCTTAGAATATTGTTCTGAGTATACAGTCCAAAATTCAGACCTCTACCACAAAACCCCTAATTGTTCTTGTATTGCCCTCTTATCCGCTTGACTATAGGCAACTTTAGGGGAAGCAACGCAACGGCTAGAAATTAAAAACACCTTGGGTTAATGCAAGCGAGTTTGATCACCTAACAATTCGCAGTGGCGGATACAGGGGGGGGGCGGTGGGGCGATCGCCCCCCCATGATTCTTTGAAAATAAAAAATAAATGATTTTATTATTTTATTGTGCACGCATCAAATGCACTCTAAAAACCTGATTTTCAAAATTTTCGCCTGCGGCGCTATTTATTTAAAACTCACAATAAAAATCAATTTTCCTTTATGTTGTCAGAAATAGTTTGCCTCTGAAATGTGTCTGCATTAGTGTACTTCGGTTTATTAAGTTGTCCTCCTATGAGAATCGTTTTTTAACTAAATAGGATAGTCGTTTAATAAATAAATAAAATGATGAATTATTGAAAATAAGATCAAACGTTTATAATAATGTTGCAATCTAGGCCAATGCTGTAAATTGTAAGCTCGACATGACGACAAAACAAATTGGTGCACATAAACTACATTGTTTCCGTATTGCATTCCGCCAACCACTTTTTTCTAAAACGCACCAAATGCACTCTAAAAACCTGATTTTCAAAATTTTCGCCTGCGGCGCAATTAATGGGGGGCTCCGCCCCCATACCCCCCGTGCGTCCGCGCTTAGTCCCTTACCCACGACTGTACAAGCACACGAAAATCGCCCCCCCATGATTATGTCCTAGATCCGCCACTGACAATTCGCAGTTATATACCACATGGCATGGCAGAAACATTTAATTACGTTCATACTCGTCAAACCGTTCATGTTTTAATTTTGCATTGCTAAATTATGAGGAAGAATGAAATTCAGGGAGTAATGTAACATTTCCAAGCTAACAATAGTCACTATTACTTCAGGCTAACTAATCAGGTCGACCACTTCCCAATGCCGAAATGTCCAGCGTATTCATTGATTACAAAGTAGGTTTAATCAGCAAAATGTCAACCTAGAAAATCAACAGTTTCTGTGCACTGAACAAATAACACGTATTTTAAAGAAAGATAACCAAGCATATTCTTACGGACAATGAGTGTGAGTTGAATCAATGTTCGACACTTGTGTGTAATGTTTCTCTGGGAACCAGCCTTGTGCTACTTCTGTCTTTCTTTCTTCACGGCAATTCTCAGCATTATCGTTACAAGCCACATGTAAGTCCACTGTTCATCACAATATTGTTTATGAAAGTTTTTCATTACTCGTAATAAACAATACAATGTATCGCACCTTATTACGAAGATGTTGCCGTCCGCGGGGGCACATACCATTCATTATAGGGCTCTGGTCTGAAGCGTTTACTCGACGAGGAAGTTGGTTTGAGTCCCGCATAAGGCATGATTTTTGTAATCGTCCCCGTAATCTATCACCACTTATCATCTCGAATAGCCTGAGTGAATTACTATGAGCCGTTTAGCAACAAAAATCACCATCATCATAAAAAGTGTATCACATTTAGCTATTCCACTATTCTATGAACTAACATATTTTATACTCTTGCCAGGACAATAGTGAATTTGTTTTATGCTTTTGTAATCGGTTTTAGCAGTTTTAGTCGTATTCATCTCTTCCAATAGCAAGACTTGTTTACATTTCGTTGCACATTAGATCACCATATTGTATTTCAGATTATTCGTTCACTCTTTAAAATGTATCCTGCTCCTCTAGACGATAATATAGGTAGGACTTTGTTCATTAGCTCTTTTTAAAATGCGTTTAAACAAGTTACGCCAATTTGTTAACTTCAAATTCTAAGTGAGATTTCAGACTAGCATCGTTTTTGACACACCTATCTATAAAAACAATCCAACTACCAAACTATCTTGGAACTATGAATCCGGAAAATGTAATTATTGTTTCCTCCTACATATTATATCTATGGATTTTCTCCGAACGCTTTCCATAGAGCTAATCCAGAGTAGCTGGAGATGGTAGCGGTTGCACCCATGATTCGAGGGCCACCACCACACAACGAAACATGTACATTGACATTTTAATTCTTGTAATCTGATTTATTTTATTTAAATGAGTGTTTCATTACAAAATAAACGTCGTATAGGCCGGTCGGGAGAGATGGACCGACTGTCGCAAAATAAACAAATGTGTCTTGAAACAGACTTGAAAAACAAAATGTGGCCTACTACAGACTACAACTTTCTCATGTCTGTTTAATTTACGACACTTGACGCAGGTAGTAAAAATGTTTTGGCAAAATATGGCGGCCTTTAATCACTGTATGGCCACCTACTAGTAGTAAATTATCTAGGACCAGAGCCGATAAAGAAGTTTCAGGGAAAACATCTTTCAGTAGTAGCAGAGTCGGTCGACTCTGCACACACATTATATTTTATATTTTGCCTTTTACGATTATTTCCTTTTGTCTTGACAAATACTGTATTTCCTCTGTTAATACTGACAAGCGCAGCGCAGCACAGGTCTAGAATGAGGATTTTGGTTGGCTACTCTTTAGAGCTACAGGCCGATCTATTAGGGTTTTTTAACCCACCTTTGTGGCATATTATGTTATTGTGGGAGTAGCGTAATAAAAGCGAATCTATTAGGCCTGTTACAGTATTTGATAAAAACCCAGATGCATAGAAACAGTCACAATTTTATTTGATTTTGATAACTTATCCGGTGGGACCTAGTTGGAATCATGATCGTCACGCTAGATCTCATTGCGGAGTTTCGGCTAAATTGTCTGTATTGAGGTTCACCGAAAATTCACCTGAAAATACAGAAAGCTTGTCTGAAATTTTATTACAAAGTTAAAATATCTTATTTAGTCTTTACTCACACAGTTACATAACTGATGTTCAGTTTACCTAATTTTATTTTATTTTTTACTTCGAAAATGTATAACCAAATTCACTGTATTGGTACCTAATACGTTTTGGAGATGAAATACCCTAATAACCCTGTGATGTTCTTATCTTTAACAGGGACCAACAAGATACGAGCAAAGCTACCATGATAGCATCACCAATAGGCGGTATCGTCTACCACCAGGGGCTGCAAGCCGCCAGACGATCACTTGCGCTTCTTCCCAATATTACAACTGGCAAACTGGCAACTGCCAGGGTATACCCGGAGGTGTGTATTTCCTGAATAAATATTTACCAGTCACTGCAACAAATCCGAGCGTCGGCACATTCAAATAGTACTGGTGTTTGCTCTTCTATTTGGCTACTCATGGCCAGCTGATGTGATGACGATGATGAGGATATATTGTAGTAACAAATCAACTTTAAACTAGGAAAACGCCAAAGTCGTTGTTAGACGAGTGTGCGAGTCATGTGTTGAATACGCAGGAACATCTGCATACAAGTTGATTGATCTATAGGTATAAATGATAGGGTTTTGAGTTTATTTGTTATAAGGGCGCGTCAAATGTAAGGCCATAATGCGCCACTCTAGCCTATGATAGGCTAGGGAGGAAAGGCCACGCTGTCTAGATCCAGTCTTAGGTATAGGGGGAGAAAAAAGAATGATACCGGGTACTCAACACATGACTCACTCACTCGTCTAACGACTTTTGCGTTTTTCTAGTTCTTTGGTGGCAATGCGTAAGCTATAACTTAACATCATCCGATAATAAGTTCCATAACAATAGTAGAATCCATGATGGTAAGTAAGCTGAAGTTCGAGCTCGAGGAGGGACGATCATAGTTCTGGGTGACTTCGAGATTTATTGTCAGAGCATTGTTTACAAACCTTTCAGCCACTGTACCCTCTGAGTAGATTGGCTTCAACCACGTACCTTATAAAAACTAAGAACAGTAGAAATTTCCCGGCTGTTTTCCCCCTTGAGCGATTTTGTAACTCACGAGATCAGATGCTGTAGGGACTGTCACTAAAACGTTAGCGAACGCCGTTTTCACACTACCTTCATTTTCATGCAGCCTGCATTGGAAAAACTGTTCAGACTTGTCTTTGTATTGTATGTGTTTGGTATCTTAAATGGCGGCGGAGGAAAATAAATATATATATAATAATGCTACATGGAGAGCCAGCGTTAAAGTTTTTTTCACAAGTTGGTAGCTTGTAACAAATAGCACGATTTTACTGAGGCAGTAACAAATAATTTTTGGTTATGCTGGACCCCACGGGGTACGCGTACCACCGTTTGTAAACCTCTGTGCTAGCGTTATGCGATGAAAAGATTTAAATCAATTTGATATTCTAAAGGAAATAGACATGCAATCAAAAAATAAAAAATAAAAAAAATGCATTCAAAAGTGTGTAATTTCAATTGTTCACAGTCGGTGTCCAAAACGCGCTCTATCGGAGTTGGTTTATTTATTTATTTATTTATTTAACGTCTATCCTATTCAGTTATAAAAACTGATTTACAAAGGAGGACAACTAAATAAATCTAATTACATAGATGCAGACACAACAATGAACTACATTTAAGTAAATATTTGAAATAGTAGCATTACAACAACAATGCATTTGCATTGGTTTTGATTGGTTGAATGAGTTTCTTAGATGGATAGTGAAGTCTAAAAAGTAGCGGCGACTAAGTGCGTTTCAAAGCGGTTATTTTACTATGAAAGTCACAAAATAATATTCCTCCCAAGTTAATAACTGCAGAGGTTAAAAGATTTGTTGTTATGTAATAGGTTTTGGGAGTCATTGAAAGAAATGTGTTTAGGATTTGTGCAAAACGCAAATCGTATTGATTGTTTTCATTTATTGCTATTAACAAAATAGAATGCTTCTCAATTGCATCAGAGTCGCTATCGGTATGAAACTCATTATGTTCTTAAATTTAATGTTTGTGCTTAATTTTAGTATGCAGCTATAGCTAAATGGGGTGGTCAATTGCTTGGCCATGGACCAAATTCAATGGCTAAGCCATTTTTTTATGATTTCGAGTTTAAATATTTTACTTTTTTACCACAAAAATCGTTGGCTTGGCGCTCGTCAATAGGCGAAATGATCTTACTTACTTTCAAAGCGAAACTAGGGAGAAAGAATAAAAAGCTTGGCTCAACTTCTATATCTCACAGCATTCACAGCCGAAAACTTTTGAAGGAGAGCTTGGCTGCCGTTTTTTTTTTTTTTTTTTTTTTACAAATTTTTGTATTTGTTTGGATATTACATCTTTTTGTTGTTTGTTTGCTATCAAGGCGTGAATGATGGACTTTGAACGATTAAATTTGTTAAGTTCAGAGTTGTTTTTTTCTTTTACATTTTTGGGCCCACGGTCCCCCCAAAGGTTCCCCTTGTGTTTTAAGCGCTAGATATTTATAATGGCTAAGACTATTTTTAATTTCAAGCTTGTGCAAATTACTTCGCCTGAATAATTACGCGTTTTGATTTTGATTTTGATTTTCCCCGGTCCCAATTGCCCGGTTTTGGTTTTGAAAGCTTAAGTGATTGTGCATGAGGTACATCTGAGTGTAGCCCAAGTTTCAAAGTTCTAAGATGAACCGTTTTCTCTGTATAGCGTCTTATTCATGAGAGTACGAAATTACCTAGCTTTTGATAATTTTGATTTTCTCCGGTACCCGTTACCCAATTTTGCTTTCCATATTCAAAAGTGATAAAGAATGAGAGATATCAAAGTGTATTCCACGTTTGAAACATCTCAGTTATAGCGTTTTCTTTGAATGATTCATTTCTTAAAGTTCAGATATGTTTTTTTGTCATTTTTGGGCCCATGGTCCTCCCCAAATTTAGCACTTTGTGTTTTGGACGCAAGATATTTACAAAAGTTTGTACAAATTACCACGCCTTGGTAATTACGTGTTTTGATTCATCAAATTTTGATTTTCTCCGGTCCCTGTTACCCTTTTTTTTGAAAGCAAAAGGCACTGCGTCTGAAGTACATCTAAGTGTGGTCCAAGTTTCATAGTTCTAAGATTTACCGTTTTCTCTGTAGGGCTCAATATAGCTCCGAGGAGAACTAACTAACCAGCCAGCCAGCCAGCTAGCCACCCACCCAGCCAGCCGGAAGGATTTTGACGATGTTGAGAGCCTTTTTTAACACAGAACGGGTTGTCGGATCGGGTTGATTTTTTTTTTGGTAGGTCATGGACCACATACCAGGTCATATACCGAGTTTCAAGATTGCAACTCTTTCGGGGTGGTGTGTGCAGATAGCTGAAAACCCCCCAACTCGTGTAGTTGTATACATGGCTGGAGTTCGTCGTCACCTTAGCAGTCGCGTGCGCTTGACTGCGGGCGACGACCGTCGCCCTAAATAAAACTATCAGTTGCTCAGATCTCCAAGTTTTTGCGTTTCATGCCCACAACAATGCGTGATACAAGTCACCTGGAAGTATGCATCAACCAAAATAGAAATATGCATTAGTTTTGGTCTTCATATTCTATTCAAACTCATGTAGGCCTACCTATTGTTTCATTATTATTTAGAAAAAAGGATTTTGCTGGATATACATCCATAAGCCTGAATAACTAACAAAATGTTTTAATTATATAACTTAAAGGGTTTATAAGCAATGTGTGTTCTATTTATCCCTATCACCATGGCGTTCATAAAAAAACGTAAAACTTAGAACTAATGAGGATTCCAAAATTGTTCACTAAATGTTTGTTGTAACGAAATAATTTGTAATTGGATAATCAATTTAATATAATTTGATTTCACCAAAAATGTCGTTTGCCTTTGAACTACTGAAACGAATAATAAATTGGTATTTCACGTCTTTTTAAGTGTTATAATCTTATAAGTTGTGAATGGCTTTAAAGTCAATATCTACAAATCGCAAACATATTTCGCCCGAATTGAAACAAATATAATTATTGTAATCAGTAATTTATTGTTTTTCTCTTCCGAAGACGGCGTGTTCTTGTCTATGAATTACGACGAAGGGTGCCCACAACTCCGGATCACTCAGCACGACTCGCGTCACTACTGGGCTTGCCTGCCAGCTGGAGTCGTCAGTGCGCGATGCCGAGAGGGTGAGGTGTTTGCTCGGGGGAGGTGTTTCGCCACAGACTCCCTCAAACCCAGGTCGCCTACTTGCCGAGAACCTGGTATATTCGCATTCCTTCACGACTGCCGGTACTACTATATCTGCAAGAATGAATTTAAGATGCCGGGCAAGGTAGGAACATCTATTTTGCAGCTATGTGGTATGTTTGACAAAATATGTTTTGAGAGCAGTCATCCGTCAAATATTTTGCTCCCAGCTTTGTTTGTTATTTTGTGTTTGTCAATACTATTCGAATGGGATAGCTGGTTTGAGCATGATTACTGCACACACTTCTTTATATCTAGAAATATCTCAAAATTACCTGTTTTCAATTAAATGTATTTTAAAAAAATCGCTGGTTAGCTATTCGAAATTCGTACATCAAAGTATTTTGAAAGTAAAGACCGAATAATCTTCGCTGTTAAAGCGCTCAAAAACTACTATTCTACTATAGTTATAATTAAAAACAAACATTATAATTTTAACATGTAACCTATGCCTGGTTGTGTATTGTTAGTATCGCGACTCGGGAGTGGCAAACGATGTTTGAGTTGAGACGAATTATTTGCCGTGTGCCGGCCACAAAATAAAAGTAAATGGTCTCTTCTCAAGCATCGAAACTACGGTATTACATTTGATAATTAAATAAAAACATTTAACATAATTCACATTTTCTCTATTTAGGTGGGTATATGTCCCCATGGGATGTATTTCAGCGAGTCACTAAAGATTTGTACCATTTGGAGAGATTGTCCTCATCTACCCACGTGGCCTCGAAACCGTATTATAATATACCGAGGCTACCCACAATGCATTTCGAGTGGCACATTCACAGTGCAATATAACTGCTCGCATTATTACACGTGTCAAGGACCCGTGAACAACATGTACGTGCAGTCTAGATTCAGATGTCCACCGGGAGAGATCTTCTCTGGAGGCAGGTGCCAGTTAGGGGATGAAGCCACTTGTCAGACCCTCCTCTTCAAAACTCCGAATAATGTGGATAGGACGCGATCCCTCGTAAGGGGTAGATCAAAACCCACCCGACAACCTACAACTGCAACAACAATACCGACAACATGGCCACGATGGACTAGAGCGTCTACAACAACACCGGCAACGACCAAATCATCGAGTCAAAAATACATTTGGAGGTGGTCGACTGCAAGTACCAACGAAAATACGCAGGAACTTACAAGTGGAAGTGGCAGGATAATTCAAGGTAATAGAAGCTTAAGAAAAAAGTCCACGTCAACGCCAAAAATGCAAGTAATTAAAACAACAACAAAACCCCATTCAGAAGGGGAGGACGAAGATGTACTAGGCGAAGCAGAACGGGAAACAAAGAAACGAATAACATCAACAAATAAAAACCGCCAAAAATACTCACTACAAAAAATTGTATTTACAACGGTAAAAAACAAGATAGAACCCACGGTAACGAAACAAATCCCTAAAGTCACACCGCCGCAACGAATCACTATAATAGAAACACAGCCGGTTACAACAAAAATCACTACAACCAAACCTACAACAACATTCACTACAACAGAACCAGAGACAACGATCACTACCAAAGAACCAGTGACAACAATCAAAATTACAGAACCAGTAACAACAATCACTACCACAGAATCAGTTTTAACAATCACAACTACTAAACCAGTGACAATAAGTATACGACTGAAGAACCAGAAGAAAAAGCCATTAACTCGGAACCAGTGACAACTACAACCACAGAAACAGAGACAACAATCACAACTACAAAACCAGTAACAACAATCACTACCACAGAACCAGTAACATCTACAACCACAGAACCAGAGACAACAATCACTACCACAGAACCAGTGACAACAATCACTACCACAGAACCAGTGACAACAATCACTACCACAGAACCAGTGACAACAATCACTACCACAGAACCAGTGACAACAATCACTACCACAGAACCTTTGACAACAATCACTACCACAGAACCAAAGACAACAATCACTACCATAGAACCGGAGACAACAATCACAACTACAAAACCAGTGACAATAACGGATACGACTGAAGAACCAGAAGAAAAAGCCATTAACTCAGAACCTGTAACAAGAATAACAACCACAGAACCAGAGACAACCACAGAACCAGAGGAAACTTTCAGTCTAAGTGACGTGGTAAGTTTACAACTTCGGATTATTTCACGAATTTAGATGCAGAATAATTAATATTAAACTTTTAAATTACGGACTCTGGATTTCTGAATTCTGTCGTGAACGTGTGTGTTTCAAAATTTCACTACAGCACAGCACTATCAGAATTTTTCATGGACAATTACTATGATATCTATACAAACAACAATATAAAAGTGATACCTAACACTTGTGGGTTTTATACCTGTTGTTAGTGACCAATAAATATGTAAAGTTAAAGAGAAAGTAAAAGTCGTGTATCAATAAACAAATATATCACAACTGTAAATAAAACAATTAGTTAATTAGTAAAAATGTATATGTGGACATTACTTGCAGAATGAACATTCACGTAAAAGAAAAGAGAGAAAATACTATTCACTTTAGATTGCAGTCAAATGATTTTATGATAACGGCCCCTCCTTCCACCCCTCCGAGAGTCCACTTTGCTAAGATAGATGATTGTAAAATGAAGGTTACAGAAAGTGAGTCCCGTCATGCCTCTATCAGATGAATGCATTATATTATATTTTTTACTATCATCCAATATGACTAAACTTTTTACAGGAAACAACCTCAGTGACAATCGTATCTGTGACTAGTTCTCGTATACGTACTAGTAATAGTAGCTTGAGTAATACAAGCTCAGGTCAACCACCCACACCTAAGGGTAAGCTTGACAACATTGCGTTTTACTTTTTGATTTCAATTGTCTTTTTTGCATAGTTTTACTATTATTAATTCTGTCTGGAATTATTTTATTTTCTGGAATACCTGTTCACCAACGTGGTAGAATGCTCCAATTCTTTTCAATCGTAAATATAAACTTGTGGATCTATAAAGCATGTGATGAATGGATGGATGCATGGATTCGTGGATACAATGTAATATTGGGTTTTTGGAGCTCATTCCACGTGTGATTTGGCCATATGACACACCAGCATTCTTTCGACATTTCGCTATCTCTGCCAGCATTTTCAAAATATAGGTGCGGGCTTCCGCTCGTCCATAACATATAATGTAATTCCATAGTTTTATTCACCCCATAGTATGAATTATACAGATTTGTTAGCTACAATGCAGTGTTGGTGGTACTCACGCGAGAATGTGTCTGAATGCAACATTCGACCAAATTATTCCATTTAAAAAAATATTAAAATTACATTTCGACAAAGATTATACCCTGAGAAAGGCAATAATAATTCACATCGTCTTCTCTATTACAGAGTTAGGTTACACAAATTATCCGCAATATGGCCCTGAATGGTACAAGATGTACGATGAAAACGTTACCTCCGATGAAGCCATTGAAACTTGTAAACAAGATGGTGCTAATGTCTACCTTCTTGACCAAGTCCCCGACATGGACGATTTTATAACTAATTTGTACCCCACAAAGGATTTCTGGGTGAATGAAGGTAATAACTTGTAGTTAAACTACGTGCAATAGATAAACAGAATAGCTGTTGAGAATGTGCATTATATTCACAAAGACAATGTTTCCGATGATTAAAGTATATTTTACCATGGTCCGAGTAGACTACGTACATATTGTTGCTTTTACTTTTGCTTCGTGCTGTTTCTTAAAATGGTTGACGACTGGTCCGCATACATTCCAATTATATAATTTATTTATTAAAATTCCGGTGATGATGAATAAAGGAACTGTACTTGAAGATGCACTAGTCACAGATACGGCTTTGCGTGAAATAGACAAACAATTTTAACAGTGCTATAGTTATTAAAACAATTCGGTATATTTCCATCATATCAGCCTTAAAACAATTTATAGACAATTGTCATTCGATACTATGTAACTGAGGATGTAACAAAACTCAATTTTTCTGTAGTCGACTAGCTTATAGAAATAACCCTCAGGTGTGATAACAAGACTTCCCCCCAACTATCCTCAGAGAGGTAAGATTCCCCTGGGCAGGGCAGCAGCATTCATACGAAATAAGAACTATCCATGAATTTCCTTGACACAGAATCACAGTAAGTAATCAGCCTATCGTGTGTATGTTTCAGATATAAACCCGGATATGGAAGAAAACATGTGCCACGTCTTCTCCCACAACAATGAACTTAAAGGCTACGACGTAGATTGGGAGCATCCTGTGTCTTGCTTCGATAAAAATCCATTTATATGCGTCATTCACGCTTAAGACTAAAAATAAAATAAGTGTTTGATATATGCCAATCAAGCACTCACACACTTTAATTATAAGGTATTATTTACGCGTCAATATTCAAATTCAAAGTGTATTATTTAATTATCAGATTTACAAGCTTAAACCTCTTATCGGTCATTTGTCGGACTGACCCGACCAGCGTGTTTTGCACACTATACTACACCCCCACGAAAAAATTAAAAACATTTTTGAAAGAATTTTTTTTATTTTTTTTTTATTTTTGATGGGATGTTTTAACTATTTCCCAACTCATTTAAGTGTTTCGATGTAGTTTTTATGGTAAACCGTTCCACCGCCTTAAAACAAAACAAAAAACCATGACCTGAAAGTGTTAAATACCATAATGAACGGAAGCTTTTACAAAAGTGACTTATTACGTTTTAGACAAAAAATATTAATCAAATTTCTAAATTGTAGATAAAACGGCTTATTATATTTCTAATAGAATGGCGCATATATTTATATTTGAAAGATACAGTAACAGTAAATAAAGTAAAGGTCGGCAATTTTGTTTTATTACATGAATAAAAGTGATCTTCCGGTGTCTGGATTCTTATTGTCGTATTTGAGTAGCAATATAATGTTTTGTATATTACGTGATATAACAAAATTATCGTTATTATTAGTTGGATTCAGCTATAATCACCATAACAATTGCTTATTGATAAGGGAAGACCATACGGGCCTGAAATCGTTGCTCATAGTCCAGAGCATAGATAATTGAACATACCATTAGCATTATTGTTCTTATTGGGATATTTTAAATTTGTTTGATTATTCAAATATTATATTACGTATTATATGATCAGAAATTGTTGTATTTATTTTACAGTGGTCGTATGTTATTATTCCATAATGTACTTAACCTACAGTTCATTATTTTTGTGTATATTTATTTACATTAATTTTATTCCTTTGTAAATCAGTTTTAATAACTGAATTGTATAGAGGTTAAAATAAAAACAATACACAATAATTGTAAAATTGTTTGCATTTTGATTAAACAAAATTAAGATTTATGTAAGTACACAATGTTGAAATAATAATTTCATTTTATAATCTTATTTGAAGCCACATATTATATTCAATACCCTTGAGACTCCTTGGTTTTGTAACATTTAATTTTTTTTATTTAAATTATTGTTATCAAATTAGGCAATCACCATCCGAAAGTGCAGGTGTTACGAATTCAATCAATCACAATTCATAATCCTAATTAATAATCACAACTCTTTAATTAGGATAATAACACCAGCGAAAGCAATTACAATTATTGCAATCGTAAAAACTGCAGACTTTATGAAACGTTACTATAAATCCAGAGACCACGATTTCGTCCCCACATATCGCAAGGAAACATATTAAGTTCACACATCAAGAAACAATAGCAGAACAAGAGCTTGAAAACACAATCGAAACACGCCATAGGAGGTATATCGTTGGTACAAACAGGCACATAAACAGGACGAAAACGAAACACCGAGCACAGAACTAAACTGCACAATTACAAAAAATCCAACAATGCACCCATGAAGATAAAGACGATAACGAACAAATATTAAGTCGACCCCGCTGGAAATTAGTTTCTTCGACCGTGTGGATATTCTCAAAACACAAAAGTATTAATTATTTTAATGCAGTAGACGTACACAAGGACAATAATTCCCTGACGCGACAACAACAACAACAACGATACTATATGGCAGCCAATAAACTTGGTGAAAAAACCCACAACTTCACAATTGATTGAACAAGATTGTAAGTACTGAACGTTATCACAAACACAATAACACAATAACAACCACGAGCATACACTGTACAGTGAGCAACATAACACCGTTACACCCTACGTATGCAATACATCGAAAACACATTGATCGAACACACTTTGACAACGAAAGGTATGTTTGAGTTTTTAGTTTTATTTAGTTTTTATGGGAGAAATGTCAACACATTTATCTACTACATACAATAATAACACATACTAGGTACCATGCAAATTTTTATGTACGCATCAATTAATGTTGACACATAATGCATTTAAATTGATATTCTAGTCTAGAGAGTGAAAATAAGCATTCGAAACATCATTTCGCATGTTATCACATAATTATTCTCATTGATGCAGGTATAGGCCTATATCTGATTTCATACATTTCTTACGTTATGATTTTACTAACAACTAAGATATCGAATTATTCACATCATCGTGTAGATGGATGTATGGAACGTGGTTCCTCTTCCTGAATTATTTTTTTAATTCAAGATATGTGAAATTGAATGTGGCGTATAAACAATTCAATTTATTCATCGCAATAAATATAAGATAATAAATAATAACAAACTTATACCATTACCAAACTTGGATACAATTATAATGCTTTTAAGCATAAAAGTAAAGAGCCTACAACCATAGAAGGAGTGTCATGGTAACATCTAAACAACCAGAGAAAAATATAAATAAAACATAAGTATAAAATAATATGATAATAATTTGAAAATAATACGACTAGGACTATTATAATAGTATATAAGTATATTTTGATCATATTTTGATGAATACATTTGCAGCAAACGTGATTAACTGACATTATGATACATATTTTGATCACTTCATTCTTTTTAAAACCGTTGGAATGGTCTCCTAGATCCAACTGCATAGTAAACCCTTATCAAACAAATGCGGTATTTAATAACAAAATCCCTTCTAAAAATTAAACATGAAATAAAAACTCTCTTAATAACTAAGATGAACCTTCTGATAAGTGTTCAACTTATTTTAACTGACATCAGGAAAATTGCATACGCCTATGCTTTATTAAATATTTATTTGGGAATATCAAAATTATAGTCGCTGTTGATTAGCAGCATTTTAGTCAAAACTATATTTGCATGTTCAAATGACATCTAATCGTGAACACAAAATAGAAGGTTTCTATGTTGAGACTAACACAAACAGTACTAAGATCCTTTATTTTGAATAAGATAAGAGATCAAACATGGTATTTGATATTTCGTTACATTTATTTTATTTTTATATAAACGCAATTTGTCGATGTTAACCGCTTATTATTATTATCATGGGGCGGTCAATCGCGACGCCTATCATTATATTTATAATAATACATTAATATTATCTTGTTGCGATTGCTCACGATCGTACTAATAATTCATTGGAATATCCATCCACGCTCGCTTAACATTTGACATAACAAACTCATTTAGTTAGGCTTATCTAAATTACCTCACATTACAACTAATTACATGGAACAGTCATCTCTTTGATGAGTCAGAATATACGCAATATTCAATAACATCTTTATAAACGATTAAAAGTTGGACAAACAACCTGCTATAGCACGTCGGCCTTAGGAGAATCCATCAAAATATCATTGTTACACGTCACTGTAAAAATGTATTATTTTGTCAGTAATAGATGTTGTGTATAAGGAGCTCAGTTTTCCAACGAAAGTCGCGCTTCTGTCTTCGTCTGCATGAAGGTAGCTGACATCTATTGAACCGTCTGTTTACAAACAGTGTAAAAACCAACATAACCTGGTGAGTTAACAATTAGTATGTGCACTTTATATCATGTATCAATAAAAAATGTGTTAAATTGGAAATATATCTCAGTAATTGATTGATTTTGCTAGGCTCATCCCTATACATTCATGTCAAAGTTAATCCAAGATATCTAATTGGCTATGTACAATGCACATACCTTCCCACTCCCTTCAAATTCATGACAGCACGCTAACCTTCGTAAATACCGTAAATTAACTTGTCTTGAAGCAGTATATTACTTCAATTGGTGGCAGCCCTTATTAACTTACTACCCCTAAGGCTCGAACCATGACAAAATTATAGGTAGCAATCACGATGCCAGAGTTTGTTTTGTATCAGATACTTACTGGCTGATGGAAACTAGCTAATATGATAATCAAACTACCAAAATGTATATAATGCTTCCTCTTACAAAGTCCGTTAAAGTCAAGCTGGCAAGCCTCGTACCGCATCTCGTTTCGAGCCACTATCATGCAAGGATGTTGGGTTCTGGCTGGGGCAAACCTAGTTCATCAGATTCAAATACATTATTATTCAAAACCATTATCTCTGTTATCTAGATCTAGGTAACTGTATTCATTTTTGTTGAAGACTTATGTTTTATATTAAATTCGAAACTATATTATATATAAACTATATTATTATATCCTATTCAGATAAAAAAAACTGATTTGGAAAGGAGGACAACATTCTTTTTGATAAATTTATATACATACAAATAATTTTCATCTAATAATGTTGTGCATGGTGTGGGTGGTAGTATAGTAAATGGACCTTGCTTACAAACGTGAACGATTTTATTTTTAGAGAGGCACAGGCGCACGAACCAAATCTCGAGATCGCCCGTCGAACCGACCGGATAGACAAGATTCTATGAGTTTGAAGAGGAAACCGACCAATCACAGCGCGTACGACTCACCATGCTAAATCAACGTAATCAAGAGATCGTCTAAACTGTCGTTTGCACTTCATGCTAAATCAACGTAATCAAGAGATCGTCTAAACTGTCGTTTGCACTTTCAATACCACTTCATGCCGCCAACAGAGGGGGGATAATACTAGTTCACAAATTAACATGACTTGCGCAAATATAACGTACATATATTATTAAGATGAAAGTTGCTCACATTCATTACATTTTAAGTTGTTCTTTAGATTTTGATTGTTTGGTAGATGTTTGGTATTGTGCTTTCAGTTATCTGTTCAGCTTACGGGTTCAATTCGACAGTTTTCAGCTTGGTTTTCAGTATCTTTGATCAGGATATCTTCAGCGGAATAAGAGCTTTGAAATGTTCAACTGTTTATTTTTATCATCACAAAAAAATGTCAGAAAGCTAAAACATGTACATTTAGACAAATATTAAATAAAGCTTGAACCGGTCGAGAATGATTGCTTGGAAGAAAATTACCCGCACTAAGTTCAGAGATACTAATTATGAGCTATAAAACCAGAAGGCATTAAAAATGTCAGTTCGCCATGGTTTATCCACTACTCATTGTGCAGAACGGCGTGACCAAAACAAATTAACATGGAGTTAAATAACGAGTTGGCTGATGGTAAAAATATTTCATTTAATAAAAATCCTTTAAATTGCTATTCGTGATGAAGCCGGTATGATTAAAAATTAGCAACAATTTGCATATAAGCTTTACCCGCAATTAATGCACACTCAAATATGAGGCTATTGTCCCTTGCTGTGGTTAGCCTTGAGAGCTTCCCGTGGTAACTCTTCACCGAGGCGGCGTGTATTTAAAGGAAGTACGTGCAATACTAATCTGTCAGTTACCGAGCAATGGCGGTGAAAGCAGCGTTCAGCCTGGTGATTGTCGGGTGCCTGTGCAGCCTGGTGGCCGCAGAGATACAGCTAGCGCACGTGGTGAGTAGCCTACAAGTCTGCTTCTACTTTCTTTCTACTGAACAAATGTTCAGGTTTTTCAACGTTTTGAAAGTTGTTGGGGGGGGGGGGGCAATTTCATTAGCAGAGTTTGTGGGCGAAAGCTGGGGTCTGGGGCGTAGCCCCAGCCGCCGGAGGCTCTTTTGTCAAACTCTTTTTTATTACCATAGGCCTACCACAGTTATTTCGTCATGTTTTAACTGCACTCGGACTCTGTAAACGATGCTTACAGCAACTATCTGTGATCTAAAAACTCAAAATATGAACTTGAAGTGGCCCATTTTGGAACATTTCAACCTAATTTTTTATGTAATGACGAGACATGTAGGCAAATATTCGTTTTAACAAGGTGACTGTTGAATTGTATCAGTGTATGTGCATATTTACTAAGAAAATTCTGGGATTAATATTTAACTCACGTTAGTTTTGGCTCCCCTGCCCCCCCCCCGGTTCCTACTCTACTGCAAATTTTACTAATTAACCAACCACGATAGTAGGCCTATGCATAACTTATATTCCTTATCTAGGCCTACTAGTTACTTTGTTAACTCAAGTTACCTATCATTGTATTGTGACCGTTTCTCAGTAAAAATTAGGTAATAGGAATTGCCCTCTTTAGGGTAGGCCTCTATACTACCCAGTAAGCCAACTTTCAGCAGGCGACTAAATGGTTAGGGTAATTGGGATATTTGGCTAGTTGAGGAGTAGGCTTCAACCTTGTGACAAATCTACCAATGAGACTAGTGCTGCCGTGACTGGTATCGAACAGACGACCTACCGGGGCTCGCGAGTTAGTGAAGTGGAAAGATAAGAATTATCTTCTTATTCTTATTCGTCAACACAAAGATACTTTCAATATCGTAGTTGCAGCTCATGCTTTTGGTAGGTAAGTGAAACTTTCATTTTGGAAGTAGCCGGTTCTAAATTCGTTTTATCCCGTCAAAATGAAATATAGTAGGCCTACGCCAGCTCATTTGAAACAAAAGTAATTATACAAAACTTATTCAAAACAAGTCTCAATATTATAATGACACAATCCCATTAAAATAAATTTTTGATCGAGATTGTAAAAAACATGGAAACAAATTTAAAGGACTAGGCTAGCTAAAAATTTCAAATACAATTTCAATTTAGGTATCTCATCATGATCAATGTAAAGTAGGACCCACTTTTAAAATTCATTGCATACATTCAACGATAGGCCTTAATTCGTTTTCCATGAAATAATCTTGTTGGAAACTAATAGACCCAAATGAAAACTTTATTAATTAGCCTATATTTTTAGTTTTGATAAAAGTTGGCTTCATAGTTTGTGAGCATGATGTTTTTATTCTATTAGTAAATCTCCCACGAAATTGCATTGCGGGTATGGACATCGTAAACGGATTACGACGTGTCACCTATTAAGAGGGAACTTCCCTCTCCCTCGGTTCCCGTCAATATCGTGTAATTGAAGGTAAACATTATCTAGATGGATGTGCAAAGGTCTTTCATTGGTTTGGTTAGAAAAAGTTTAAGACATTCTATTAAAGCACGCTAGAGTTTGTGGAAGAAGTTATCGGCGTTGCATCGAAGTGATTGCATTCTATATATACACATCACATATTTTTATCAGGTCAATTTCTGTCACAGTTTTCCAGATATTGACTGATCGAAGCTAACTGCTACGTGTGGTGTAACGAGATTTATGTAAAATTACCGTAATTTTCCTAATTCGGCAGGTCCCGGAATAAGTTTCCAAAATTAAGCAATACAAAATCTATCTTCCTTGCTCACATCAAGCCCCCACCCCCAACCACTAAAATCGAAGGATATTAAAATGTAGCCTAATAGTATATTTCGTAAATTTTCAGATGTCTTTATTTTTTATTTTTTTATTTATGTAGTTATCCATTTTTTCACATACTTATCCTTAATAGGACTGATTGCAAGTAATCTATAATAGGAAGAAATCGTATCTCACAGTTAATTTCGTATCATTTTAGATTTAAAAACATATTTAGTACAAAGGTGTTCAGTGATCATATACACATCATCTTCACAACCTCCTTATGAACATGTTAAAAATTATCTATAGAAAGATTGAACAATTTTAGCAAAGTTCCCATTCTGGAAACACGTACGTAAAGGAAGAAATTGACTGAGCTTTACCTTACTACTTATTTTGACCTTACCCACAACCTTTGTTGTCGTCTTTGTTGTAAGTAGAGTTTATATTTTTGCATTTGCATGTTTTGATGTATACCCTATGGTATGTCCTTCGTTGCCCTTCGTTGTTCCTGTCCTGCTTTATGGGCAGGTACATTTCCAATTAATAAATATATTCAACAGTGTAAAATTGTATGTATGTAGCTTAATTCATTATCTTGTGATACAATAAATAGGTAGGTAGGGTAGGGAATATTTAACTATATTTTACTCAATATTTAGATAATATTCTGCGTAATTGGAGAGAATACATTTACATTTACTCCTTCCCACTAGTATAGATATGAACGTCATATTTTAAGATTGTGTGGCAAGATGTGTGCCAAGATTTTGTTACAATATAGCGTAAGTAAATCATATAACGTAAGCCAATATTTAATTTATTCTTAGCAACATGAAAGCAACCGCGATAAAAGTACAGCGGCCTGCAAAATGTCAAGGACTCAAATGGAATATTTTTGGGATTTGGGGAATAGAATAGAATTTTTTCGCCTTTTTACGGGAACATGATATATGTGCACATTTAAGTTTTTTGTGGATAGAAATCTGTTTGTCAGTCATTTGGTCTATTGATACAGAATGAAACAAACGACTTTTCTGAACAGCAAATTATATGTTTCGTACTCTATATAACTTCAACGTTTTTTACTACGCACATTTTACGTTTTTTTTTTAAAGAGGGTTGTAAATCACGCTTTAATCTATGATGAACTTGTTTGAATAACCTTGCCTCAAAATTACAAAATATTGGACCATCAACACCCCAACTAGCTTAACAAATGTTAATTTCGCCATAACTTCTTCACACACAATTTTTGTGTGCCAAACTGATAGGGCCTAATGTGACCTAATAACACGGTTATAAAACGAATGTTACTGTAATCAGCCGAAAGTAAACGATGACTTAGGTTTAAACTCTTATTACTTGTAGGATTATTAGTTACCTTGTAGCATTAAGCTTTAGGCAATGCTAACTAGACCTTGCTTAGCTATGCTAGTAAGCCCGTCGCGTTTAGTTGCTCAATTCAAAGGAGAATAATACAATAAAATGTATGTCCTTGTCTTCAATGCTGCTACGCACAGGCGGGAGACCTGGGTTCGGTCCCCGGTCGAGACACATCTTTTCGAACATTACTCTAACTTTAATTTAATTTTTTGCAGCATTTATACTTATATTGACTGACAGTCTTGCTTTTATTTTGTTCTTCCATTGCAAAGCATTGTTATTGAAAATAGCTAGTTCAGTTAATATGCATGTTTCAATTTTTCTTGAAATCAAGTGATAGGCATATATATTGGTTAACTCGAATGTGATATGAAATCCGGAAGCTATGTAGTAGGCACCTCGCCATAAAATAATATTTATGTGCACTAAAAGCCAAGAAGGTGCGCACTTCAGTCCGAACACTTACTAATAAGTATCCAAGATTATTTTAAATACAAGCAGGTATTACTATAGAACGTCACAAATCTAAGAAAGAAATTAAATGCATTAAGAGAAAATATTCTAAGTTACAATCCAAGACAAAGTAAAAAACGTTTATATGCCAATCTGTATAATATGTATGTATGTATGTATGTCCCAGAAGGGCGAAACGCGTCGTGGATTAAGGTAACAAATAACTTTAAATTAGCTGCAGTTGTCATCAGCAGGTGAAAAGTTTTGTCGCCCCCAGCCTTTCAGGCTGGGTTTTATGTTCTTTATGTTCTCTATGCTTTCCCAACCTGTCAACCCTTCTCCAATCAAATTAATTGAAATAATGATTTTATATTCATTAGCGCGATCAAGTTGACTTCTCAAACATAACTGTAGTGCAAAATGTGATACCAGCGATTCAAAAGTTAAAAAATCGGCTCCACGCTGAGTTCTTATTACTCAAATATTAATTAAAAATTAAAATGATTTATTTAATTGTGTTCAACATTTTCAACGTGAGCACAAATAATGTATTGTTTGGTATCATTAGAAAGAATTTTTAATCGACATTTAATTTTTAAACATATACTTGGTACCTGGAGGGCCAATCGGCAATAAATTGTAATAGCGGAGACTTTACAGTTTGGGAAATAACCAATAACTCACGCACTTTTCATCCCGTTGATAACGACCGGACGCGTTTCGTCCTTGCGGGACTGGGACTCGTCAGGCGGATAGTCAGTAGGCCTACCGCCAGGACGGTGCGCGTCGGTGCGTTCATAATCAGCGTGTGATAAGTTTGTGCGTAGTACTTGATCTGTCCTAACTTGTGACCTTTTCACGAAATTCAAATAAACATTAAATTATAACAAATCATATCGAAGAACACAACCTAAAAATAATAATTCCAAATCCACCTACTTGACCATCACAAGATATATTTTACATTGTAAGTTAACGTTTTGTGTAGATTATATTATCGATGAAACTTATTTTCGTTGCAATTGTAACATTTAATTTCCGATAATAATGTCATATTTTAATTGTATTGCATGTTTTCTCTGGCTTGTAAAATCGTTTACATATCATGGTGACTGACGATAATTTGTTGCAAACTCTGATCATATTAGAGACTTCTTTCAAGCAGGCCATCGCTCATTGATTTGGTTATATTTGTTTGTGGTTGTGTACCTTGCCAGATGTCGAGTATAGTGAAATGGTATATGTGTAGTGATGGAGTGTAATTCCAATACATTTTATGTCATTCGACCAAATTATTGTAAAAAGAGAAATTATGAAGGAGGTGATACACTTTTGTTGAAAAAGAAAATTCGATTGACGTTTAACATTAAACAAAAATAAGTGTTATTGGAAATGTACGAAATAATATCATGCAATTTCAAATGGTTCTGAACAAACAACCAATAACTCTACGTCAAGTTCCTCTGATATGGAACCACGTTCCTAACACTTCAAATTTGCACAGTTTACTATTTTAAAACTATATTTGTACAAACAATAACGCTCAAAAGCATGGTTTACGTAATGGTATTGTTTACCGGAAAATATATTCACGTTAGGATGGAGCGAAGCTCCGCAATATACATTACTTTGCTGTTACACATTTTCTTTGTACTATACAGCTTTGAAAGGCGTGTCATCCAATGGAAACATATAACAATTATTCTCTATTCTCTACAACTTGTGTTTCAGTTATTCCGTCATGGACAACGAACGCCGGCAGACACCTACCCCACCGATCCGTATGTAGACTTCTCGTTCGAGCCGGTTGGATGGGGACAACTCACAAATGTAAGTGTACACCATTTACATTCTCTAACCATTCCAAGATCACTCGTTAAATATATAAATTATCGAATTATACGAAAGAACATTAAAAATTGACATTTATTTGCTTAATATGACGGTTTAATTCTAGTTATATTATAAATTAAAATGAAACATATGTATATACACATAATATACATTACTTACTCCACGTATCAGGCATTTATATTTTATGCATATATATATATATTGATTCATAGCAGTTGTCGAAAAAGTTTGCCTTAACTGGTTTGTTCTGTGGTCCCGGTAGCTTAATTGGTAGAGCTATGGCACGTTAAGCCGGAGGTTCTGGGTTCGAACCCCAGTCGGGGCAAACTTTTTCGACAACTGCTATGAATCAATAACTATGTCCTTAAAGCGGGCTTTTGCTTAAAAACCATATATTCATATAATAATCATATTATATGTTATTTTAAATATTAAATTACTTCTTCGGTTACACGTATATTGTTATTAATCCTCGACGTTTCGACTGGATTTCACCAATCTTTGTCAAAGACAGTAAGCAACTCAAGTAAAAAACCATGAATGAATGAACCAAGATCAGCTCTTGCACAACACGTGGCAGATCAGGGACATGCTATTAATTTTGAGGGTACAAGAGTAATTGCTTCTACGGACCGTATTCATTCCAGGATTATAAGGGAAGCAATAGAAATTGAGAAGAGGCCTCATAGTTTTTTTTTTTTTTTGTTTTGTTTGTTTTGGTAAACCGAAAGAAGTAAATTTAATTATTTAAAGTTGGAACACATACAAATAACCACGAAAACCTCAAAAAAAAATATATATTTATTTTATATTTTATATTTATATATATTTTAAATACATACCACACCTGACACTATGAAATTGATTTAAATCAACCTTCGACTAATGATATATTTACATACATACTTATACATACGTACACACATACAAACAAAATAGCAAAAGGCATCTCTTCGTGGAATCAGTTCTACAATAATTCCATCCCATTAAATAACAAAAAGCAAAACAACATCATTAATTAACTAATAATAATTATTCCTGGCAGGTGTTTCTGAATTAAAATCGTTTTTATGAAACATCACCAATCACAGAATTATAACATACAATTACGCATTCAGTGGTTTGATGTTTTTTTTCGATATTTAAAGTCGTGATGAATCTGTCATCGGTTGATTTATTAGTAAGAAAATAAAGCATAATCGATTATCGACAATGCACTACCATAGACCGATCAAACAAATAATCTATCAGAATATCTAATCCAAAACCAAATCCAAAACAATGTAACTATTATATATTGGAAAAAAAATATTGTTCAAATAAGCAACGTAAGCATTTAAACCTACAACGAGAAATCAAATTAAATTGCAAGTGGTGTATAATATTGATTTGTTAGCAATGCCAACATTAATGTCACTGTGTGCATTCTTTGAATTCTGAAGTTACAACGTTCTAAATGATGTAGAGAGATTTGGATAATAATAATACATTAAATTACATAATATGCAATACTTCGGGTAATGTCAGCCCTCTTACAACAGCAACAATAAAAACATATATTCCGTCTCCTAATAAAGGTGGACGCGTAAAAACAATCACCTTCCATCATGGTCTTGTTAAAACATATATTCATAATCATGTTCATTAAGGATGTTACAGACAATTACATTGTGTGGTATAATCATGTTACTCACACATCAACACACATTTAAATAAATCAAAGGTTCTATCACAGTGGTACTATGGCTTTGATGCCAGGTTATAGGGCCATAGCCGGGAAATCAATGCTGGGAGTGCTAATAACATGTCATCAACAACAGACATCGAAGCAGCCTCAATAATCCTCCGTTTAAGTGAATTTGATTCTTGTTGAATGATTGAAGGCAAAAAAATGTATCACTCAATATTGAGAAGATTATTCACTATAAAACAATGCATTTTAGTAATAAATTCTTTATGTGAATCATTGTAAATCATCATTGCCAGACTTCAAGTCTGTAGGATAAAATCATCACATAGGCTCACCTCTACTAGAATTGCAGGTGCAACGTGCAAGGACGAATGAATACGGATACTTGGCATACCACTTATAAAATATATCGCGTCCAAGGCATTCTTAAAAGCAAGCCAATCTTTCTATTACTACTTTTTACAGTCGAAGTCTGAAGCCAGTCTCATAAAAATATGTTGAAAAGTCGGCTTACGTAAGATGTTTTCTCAAGTGGCGGGCATTTAGGAAGCATTAATTTAAATATTAAAATTTAGTCTGCAAGAAGAAAATTCCACGTATCCTACTTGTCCGATACTGGTAATAGTCATCTTCAGTGATAAATAATTCTCCAGAAAAAAATAATTTGTATAAAATACTTGTTGAAACCTAGTTTTATTGAGCCAACAGCGTTGATTCGGACAGGGTTAAACAAATTATATTCAAAGAACACTTGGCGTTCTTTGTTGACCTCGTTTTATTTGGTCTACACATTATGATTAATCCATAGTTGTGACTTTTATGTGACATATTTTTCTGAGATATTTTCGCAAAAAGCGTACGATTTGGAAGAGTAATATTTAAATTATAGCTTTTACACTTACCTGTGACGAGTAGGTACTTGTGATGTTTTGTAAGTTTATCTTTGGTTCCTTGTGTTCTACAATTTTGTTATGTTTGCCGGTACAAATACTCTCTTTGTACCTGCAAACACAAAACAGCGTAGAACACAAGATATTCATAATACACATTTCCAATTGTTATAATTTAAGTGTAGGCTTTGAAATATTAAGCAATCCAAATCGTATAATTTTGACAATTATTTTTCACAAAAGTCGCAATGATGGGAGAAGGCATCGAACAATAAAATTACAACTAGTTTTGGTCTTCTCAAAAGACTAATAATTGATGTTCTTATTCCATTTATTCCGTTCTATGCATATTTTCTCAAATTCATTTACGTGCCCGCACATTCTAATTACTTTAGCTTTTTCAACTGCTGGCATCGAGTTATCGCTCCCCTTGACTTAGTGACATCGCTGCTGTGTGCTCCGCTCGACTAAAAATTTTAAATTTTTTTCGTGGGAAACCTATTATAGGGTGCAATATAGCCCCTCTTCATGTGAACTAGGTATGTGCGGATAGGAAATTGTGAAGGGATGTCCGAGGGCTGTTTAAGAGGACTCAATCCCTTGCATTCGCCTTAACGACTGAGGAAAACCTCGGAAAAAACCTTCAGTCAGGATTGCCGGTCTCGACAGAATTCGAAACCCGAGACCTCCCGAATCAGAGTCGAGCGCTTAGCGCCCGAGCCAACACTAAGAATATTTATTACTAAGTGCACACAACCGAATCTAAAATTACACAAGTTTGTCTTAGAGTGAGAACAACATATTGTTAATTGTAATTGTTTTATCTGTGTAGATAGTTTGCAACAAATGTCTTACTTACGTATAGGCCCTTTTTAATTAAGTATAATATTATATAATTCCATTAAACGTTAAATTCACCCTGTGATTTCAGGGAAACATTTCAGTGAATATTTGCCAGAATTGGCGGGCATTAAGTGCGTTGTTTATTATTTAACTTAGATCAAGTTATTTTGAAAACAAATTTACCGCACCTACCCATTTCCTCGCCAAATTAATTTCGTCTGTATCTAATTTAACTGATCCATGACTAAAGCCTTCGCAGCGAGTTAAAGTTAATAGGAAAACACAATGAGAATCAACAAACGTCTACAATTATATTATATATGCTCACTTTTGAAATGAGTTGGCAACTAATTTGATTTCACGAGTAATAACTGTGACATTTCCGCAGCTTATTTATTCCGGGTTATGAGTTTAATGGTGAACGCATCAAAAAACATGACAGCAAACAAGCATTTTCCGAATTCATTTTACGCAGAGTTAAACATTTTCATTCGAGCACGTTTTAACCGAGTTGGCAACTTAATCTTTATTAAATTTATATAAGCGCAATACAAGTAAAATAAACTCGTTCGATTAAAAATACATAAATTACATAAATATAGCACAATACTTTTTTCCGAGACAGATGTTGTTTACGGGCGTGCATAGGCCCCTCATCCCCATATCCCCTAGGCTAGAGTGGCGCATTATGACCTAACGGTTAGCGCGCCCTTAATCCAAATAAACAAAAAAAGTCACGTAAATGGCGCAGGGTTCTCCAAGAAGTAGGGGGGGGGGGGGGGGTTAGCTTATAAACTAAGGAAAATTTACGTTACTTTCTTTGTCAGGCATTGCGGATTGATGATTTCATCTATTACATTTTTTTTCTCCTTTTTGAAAGTCAAAAGGAAAATGGCTAATAGCTGGTTGAATAAAAGAGGAACCTGTTTTTGTTTTAAATGTACGGGGCAATAGATTTTGGCTATTTTATGCACATTTTGGGTCAATAAGAAAAAATGTCTAGGTGCAATACAATTTTGAGCTATGATTTTTTAAATTGTTTAAACGCACCTACTAATTGTCTCGCTACGAGTATAAGGGAAAATAATTTTCTGAATGAGCTTTTATGTACGTTTTTTTCGTCCACCGGTTCAAAACTCTTATTTGTACCACGTGACAAAAATATCGCACATCGAATATTATTTCAGAAAATAATTTTTCCTTAGGCCTATACTCGTAGCGGAGACAAAGGTGCGTTTAAAAAAATCATAGCTAAAATTAAGTATTGCACCTAGAACTTTCCTTTTCTTATTGACCCAAAATTTGCATATAATGGCCAAAATTCTATTGCCCCGTCCAAAAAAAGTTTTGTGGTTTCTTTTTTAGTTTCTCTTTTATTCAACCAACTTCCAGCCATTTTCCTTTTGACTTTCCAAATATCGGTAAGAGTGCTCTGGAATAGCCTTAAAAATGTTTACTTAACAACCCGATCCGCCGCAACGAAATATCCACACTACGTATAATATTATGCCAGTGTGCGGTTGATTCGGTAATATTTGCTCTTTGAGCGTGTGTTGCTCTTGAAATAGTATCAATAAGACTAGGTTTTTTAACATTTCGTATATACCTCCCACCCAATTTCATTAAACATGATATTACGAGCCCAAATTGCAATTGTTTATGAAAACAATGTTATGTTGGCACAATCACGAACAACAATCTAGTCAATTGTTTAACAAACGATTGAAATACAGTTCTTAATAATTTTGTGATCATGTGACTTGAATTTTATCCTTCTGAAACATGCTCACTCTTTAGTTATGTAACTGTGAGAGGGTAGACTCCAAATACGGATTTATTTATTTATGTCAGGCATAAGGGAAAAGGCGCAAATCCATATATTCTAAAAATTGGCGTAGGTTATGCAGGCAACCTAGCACGTTCTTGTCACTCATAACGACAAGCGGCGTAACAGTCATAACGAGCACTCGCAGGCAAGGTTACGTCACATGTCACATAACAAGATACTCGTTCAGAATCTTGAAATCCTCCTCTAGCGATCGTCGGTTGGTGGGAAACTTGTGTCACTGGACGCCTCTAGTAATGCCATTATGCTAATCGAGATGAGGACGTGTAATTGATAAGAAGAAGACCTACTCATAAAAGCCAATAACGCCTCATTGTCTGAACTACATCATAAACGCGCGTTTTGTGATCAATAATGATTGTAAATGAACAAATATATCCCCAAGTAGGTACTTCCATACAAACACACTCTAATCAATAATGATTGTAAATGAACAAATATATCCCCAAGTAGGTACTTCCATACAAACACACTCTACACGATTATCAACTATTAAGGTAAATAGCCACACTTTTAAAGACAAAACAACTTGCACGATAGGATAAACCCGAGCAAACAAGGCTTTGACGCGGAATGCAGATGTTTAGTCTGGATCACTTGGAAGTTCCAACGTTTGTCCTATCGGGTTATAAGTTTTGCACCAAAATGTCAATGAAGGATTGTGTGGTGGCGCGATCAGAGCATATTTTGCAAATATTGTTTACTTTTTTTTAGTAAATGACCGTAAATATGCCATCAAACAGATAATTTGTACTAATTTCGCAAGCTTGTGTACGAGACGATTATTTGAAATGTTGAAATGTGCTCTGCTTGTGCTTATACCGTGTAAACAATTCATCCCAGAAATTCAAATTTTGGGGTGAAAATGGGAGGTCGTTAAGTGATCCAGAATGCTTTGATATAAGCTGAATTTTCCGATTAAATTTTTAAATGGACATTTAACATTGTGAACAAAGTTGGCCAATACAAGATAACGCACATGGTTATTCAGACTCTTAATTAAATGATGTGTAAATTTAACCGTGATCTTATAGACAGACTTTAGCTCGAACCTGTGAAATATATACTTTTTGATCATCTTTAAAGCGCATTATGCGATGCAAATTTGTTAATTTTACATGCATATTATTACTCACGGCACTATGTATAAATATGGTTTTATTTCACCACCTATAATAGGCAATGGGCAGTAATAAAGAAGAACTTCATTTCATTTTTTTCTTTCAAATCCGTCCCCATTTTCTAACTAATGCTCAGGGGCGTAGCTCCATTTACTCATGCTATTTTTGTCTTTCTTCTATAGCTACCGGTTAGCCAGACCTGACACAACGTTTTCAGCCTCCTCTTCATCTGACAACACTCTTCCATATCCATTTTGGTTCTACCATGTTATTCTTTTGCACAGAATATTCATACATAAATTCATGTATGAGTGCGAAGTGATTAAAATAACATGGCGTGTTTAATTAAAATCGTAATTGGCTAACTACTCACGTTTAGCTTTAGAGAGTACTTGAAGCGTAGATCCCGGAATTCTCCCTGAGAAAATAGTTTGCTCGACTAAACAAATTAATTTCGATCATTATATTAGTGTTGATGGTCATGCAGTTGCTAATTTACGCCAGATCGTAAAGTTTAATCATACGAACAATAAAATTAATATTATGTTCGTGTTTTATGTACTCTGAAAGAACTATAATTTGTTGACTTATTAAATAAGATTTGCTTTGTTTGTAAAAGAAATATTGGCTAAAAGTCAGTTATACGAATGAAATCATTTTAAGAATTATGATTTAGCAACACTGTTACAGTTACAGCAAACACCTGCGGGGCACGTTACGTAAACCTGTCGAGTTATAAAAATTAAATGACGTAAGACGAAGTGAGAGAGAAAAGTGGTCAAGGTCATGGCTCATAACACAACACGCGTTTGACAGGAACGAACATCTTGCCGTCATTATCTTGATGCTACGGAATGCAAACAGGAAAAACTAGTAGCCTTCTATGACGACGTTTACTAATGTTACACTGTACAGAATGTTTAATATTTTTCAAGAAACGAGTATTATTTTTCTTTGCAGGAATACTAACTCGAAGTAAACCAACTCTAGGAGTCGAGATGTCATAACACATATTAAAACCATGAGCGAAGAAATAATATCTCGCTATGTAAACTTCCACAGACGTCAGGATTAACATTTTAATTTAAAAAGAGTTATTTTGTAAATCTCATTCCGTTTAATGACAAAATTATCCGTGTTAGTTTATATAACTTCTACTAGAAATGAATGCATTACTGTAAACATATTAATAACAATATGAGACTATACAGTCTGAATATTCTTCGAAACTAGGTAGGCCCCTACAATTCTAAATTCTAACTATCTTGGGGGGCTGGAAAGAAGGTGCCGGTATGTTGTTTGCAAGTTATAACTTTCATCGAATCCGGAATAATAATAACAATTATATTATCAATAGGGGGCCCCCGTATAAGGTTAATAAAGATGTTGGTGGTGGTACTGTTGGGACAAAACTCAAAAGTGTGTGCCTTGTACCGCGTGTGGAACCAAGATCAGTAGGTTTTTATATGTTTGTTTGTCCTTCAACTCCAATGTCGGATACAATAAAGAAGTGAAGCAACAAGTCATTGACTTTCATTAAAAAAACTTGAGTAGTTTGAATAATATGATTAACTTATAGGTACATACAGCTATGAATAGCAATGACATGCTATACCGTTTCTTTGTGCCCTTCAAAGATATCGTCAACAATATAAGCAACACTATCAGTGTGACACTTGCTGATGCTTACTTTCTCTCAAAATCGGGGTCCTGGATGTATCTTATTGGCTGGCCCCATCACTTTCAACCAACAACTTTCATATAGGTATATTTTTTTCGATCATTACAATTAATACTTTACTTAAAATGAAGCACCTAGAAATAACTATGTAATCAAAGACAAAACTGATTCGGATAAATTACGACGGAAATAATAATTTTAACATCAACACTTTTACAACAATGTACAAAATGTTTGATTAAATTATTTTGTTACAAAATTTGAATGTTTTTATATTAAACCAAGCACATTTTGGATTTACTACAATGAACTTGCAAATCAAGTATCACCAACATACTCACGATATCCGTAACACATTTGGGAGCTAGCTAGTAGTAGACGCAACGCCGAGGACAAGGCACCTCCTTATAAGCTTATGTAGATTAACTATTTATTTTACTTTTGGTTATCAGTTGTCCTTATATATGTATCGCATTTAAATCACATGCCACGTTTTGTGATGTCTAGTTTTAAGTCTAGGTAGGTCGAGGGAGTTGTGGAATCAAAATAGTGGGAAATCTTGACATCTCATATGCAGCAAAGGGACGGGGGGGGGGGGAGTGCTGGTGCGTCACTGGTCTGGTATAGATGAATATATTGGAATATCTTTATGAAGTAACGTAATATATATAAAAAAAATACTCTTCGCTACCATTTTACACGCGAAGCGATTGTACGTGCACATAGAATATTTGAATAAATGGTGTCACAACTCACAAGTATAATTTTAAACTACAATGTCGCATTTTATAAAAAGCTTTTACATTATGTATAAGGTTCATTCGCAGTCGTAATAACATTCGGCAGATGTGTACTTCTAAGCATAATATTTAGATATGCATTATATATAAAGTTCTACTCTATAATCAATCAACGGCAGAATGATGACGAGCAGAATCGTAAATACATTATCCAACATTATTATAAACGCAAAGATTAGGGACAATCGCCCCCTACCCAATTTGTTTTTGGGCACAAATGTATCACAAAGTTCATGTTGAATTCAGAAATGACAATATAATAATTAGTTGTATGTAATGCCTGAGGGGGGGGGGGGGAGGGATACCCATAGGCGAGTTTCCCCTTTTATCATGGATGATTCAACTAAATTAGTTTTGATTGTGGCAAAATACTTCTTGTGACTTTAAGCATGGCAATGAGTGTACCACAGTATTAACACAAAATTACCTTAGTATTAGTACCTACCTAGCCCCAATAATGATTTCCTCATTTTTGAAAATTTACTTTAAGCAAGACAATAGGTGTACGTAACAGGGGTTGCACCTATCTCTCAAAATATCCCTCGTAACTTTCAGCAAGGCAAGCTGGACCAGTTCAACCAAGGCAAGTTCCTTAGGAAACGCTACGACGCTCTCCTCGGAGAGCTCTACTCCCCCGGTGTCGTCATCGCCCACAGCACGGACGTGGACCGTACCAAGATGTCCGCCCAGCTGGAGCTCGCCGGCCTCTTCCCGCCCGCGCCGTCCCAGAAGTGGCACCCCGACCTCAACTGGCAGCCCATCCCCATTCACAGTGAGCCGCTCAGTCAGGACTCGGTGAGTGATAACCCAGCTTGAACTAGCGCCGGGAAAATATTTTGATGATCTCCTTGTGTTCTACTGTATATTTTGAACCAATACGATGGTGACTTCGGTTAAATGTGTGATAATATACGCGCACGCGCATGGATAAGCATCTCTTGGTTGATTCGTGTACTGCGAAACTAGCTCCGAAAAACAAAAACTCGTCAAATATTGTCGCCATTTTCGCCTATGTTAAGACAAATGTTTACATTTTGATTACTTCGGTTAAATGTGTGGTAAGATAGGCGCATGTATAAGCATCTCTTGGTTAATTCGTATACTGCGAAACCAGACCCGAAAAACAAAAACTCTCCAAATATTGTTGCCATTTTCGCTTGTTTAAACAAATGTTAACATTTTGATGGGCTAAAATGGTCGCCAATGTTATTGGCACTAAAAGTTTAGGCCTAAACCGGAAACGAGAATCGCAGACGCACCGCCCCTTAATGTTGCAGGTCCTGTAAGTCCAGTTACTATTCTAAGTCCATTATAATATCATCAAAATCTTACTGATATCATTAACACGATTTTGCCGATAGTTTGAGCTGGGACAAGCGCACGGTATATATAGTTTTGTTCACTTACATACCCATTAGTACGTTTACAACTACTGATCCTACAGATTTCAATTTTTTTAAAGTTACGCTTACGCACACAAAAAAACTTTCCAAACGACAGCCAAGACTCCACCCCCAAAAGCATTGAGATTTCAACTCAAAGAAGGGCCAATTTTGAGCACTATAAATACGTGAAAATTGAAATCACATCGCTCATTGTTTGATTCTCAGCACTAAAGTCGATAAGGATAAGTTGCAAATTCAATGTAATGGTTCAAGACGGTTTGAATAGCTTAGAATACGTAATAAATTAGAACAACCTTTCAAAACATTTATTTTGATTTGCCATTGATCTAAATTGAACCGGCGACATAATTGGCGTAACGAGCGTAGCGAAGATTCCATTTCACTACACTGAAGAAAAAAATCCGGAAGTTTTTTCTTTTTTTTCCTTTCCTTCTGTTTGTATCCTTGTGTGTTTGTTAACACGATTCCGGCTAAAACGATACTCCAATTGCGATGACATTTTCTGGAGGTCTTCGAAATCTTTACACTTATAAGTCAAGGAATTTTTTTTAATTCGAAAAAAAAATTGTAAAATTGCGATTTTCATGAGAAATATTTTTTCGATTGCGCTCAAAAACGTGGCAGTTCGAAAAACTATTTCTCATGAAAATCGCAATTTTACGATTTTTTTTTTCGAATTTAAAAAAATTCTTTGACTTATAACACCTACATGCTTTATTCGATTGTAATTATTTTTTCACAGAACCTTAATTTTATGAATTAATATATTCGTGTGAAATTTGAGCGCAATCGAAAAATTATTTCTCATGAAAATCGCAATTTTACGCTTTTTTTAGTTTTTTTTTAGCAAATTTCTTCGACTTATAACACTTTATTCGATTGTAATGTAGTGTGTGATGTAATATGCGCCCCTGATCCTCATGTCGTCGTCGTTAAAATTAAAACAATACTACCAAGCATGTCTCGCAGGCCATAGCAATGGGAAAACGAAATCAATTTAAATACCATCTGCATAACACATGGCAGCTGCCTGAATACCTAAAATAATGGATAAGTTAAGTAGAGTTGATCATTAATGATAAATTATTAGTATATTTATAATATGTAACGCTTATACTTGCCTATAATGACTAATTAAATTACATAATTTACTAAACAAATTATATATTTATAAATAAAAGTTATAGAAAATTAGCTTACAGAATTCGAAATACATATTAAATAATTAACATAACAGCCTAGGCATTAAATAGCAATGAATTGAGCATTTTAGCTTGCTTATAGGGAGTACTGATCTGAGTTATCACTTGAATTGAGGGTATCTACAGCCAGACATTGCGACATATATATATATATAATGCATGGTACTATATCACATTGCTATTACCTATTGTGAGTTATCGTACGGGAATCTAACAATAATAATGGTGCAAATGTGAAATAGTTCTCGTGACAACGCCCATACAGCATCCGTAGTAAAATAGTTGCCTGAGCAGAATTTATGAAACAGATTTATTAATCACGCTAATTTAATAGACTGTAACGAGAATAACATGTAAGTGTCGCACAGCCCACTGATCTTTCACAAAGCAGTGACATTATTTTTATTTCAAAGGCACCGTCATAATAATTTATTAGCTTACAGAGCGACGCCAAGGCCAGCTTTATAACACGTTATACTAAAACAAGTAGAGGTATTTATTTAATGATTTAAGAAAAATTATATGATTTTAATGACAAGTTTGTTTTGTGCAGGGATCTGTTTTGTTTTCTTATGTATCTAATTTTTAACAGAACGATTTTGTATGAAAATTATGTTCTTGCAAATGTTTATTTTTTTAAATTTTGGTTAAATATATTATTGTTAGACATGTATTGAAATATATCAATATATTATATTGATTGATTTATAATCGTTTTGTAAGTTATATCATAAACCACGAGTAAAACATTCAGCTTCTCGCAAAGATACTACACAACAGTTCCCCTTTAATTTTCACAGTGTGTTGGTTTGCTATCTAGGGTACATCACATCTTCAGATTGACGCCTATTTATTTGCACTAAACACGCCTTCACTTCCAACTACAGTGTCCGTGTAGGCTCTCGCTGTTTCAACTCTCTGGAGTATCCAACAACGGCCAAGGTATCTGTGTCAAAAAGTGAAGCAGATTGAACCTCAACGCAAGTGTTGACTTAGCTCTTAGTCCTTCTCTAGGCGATATATCGTCACAAGGTAAACGCGGTTGGCGCAAAGTCGACCGCATATTAAGCTCGCTTACACAGGCACAATTGAATTCAAAGTGAGATTAGTGAGGGAACTTACAAATCAGTCCTACATGGTTAATATCCATTTAAAATATAGAAAGGGGACTTACCACTTACAGCGACTATTTCTTCTTCACCCCAGGGTTGTCACTCGGAGAACGCGAATAATGTCACTTCAAGCGAGAGAGAACCCCAACTGAAAACAAATAATTGTAATGTAATTATTGGTTTACAATATAAATTGAAATATTCGTTTATAAAAACATAACTTTAAAATTGTGACATGCATATTAATTTATATTTTGGTGACATAAAATCAATATTGGATTTTAGTTGTATATAATCCGTTGTGCGAAACCAAACAAAGAAAAAACGGTGACAAAGTTAAATTTGATGAAACCATTCCGCCAACTTAGTTAACAAATATATTCAAATTACCAACTGATTACATTATTCTATTTCTATAAGAGTTGGTTAGTGGCCATATGGTACCTGCTTCCAATGCATTAAGCCACTGGTTTCTGGGCAAACATTAATTTTGTTAACTTCTACCATGACTTAAATCCATCAATAACATTGGTATAAGCAACCGGTGATGTGAAGCCAACCTAGGAACGAAGCAAGAAGTACATTGTATACGTTGTTCGAATAAGCCTTGTTTTTCTGGGTTTTGTTTTTTCTTGTCTTGCCCAACCACTTGGTCGCTATTTCCTATTACAAAACAGTCGATCTCTGGTTGGCAATTGTTCGTGTGTATATGACGTCGGCGTCGACAGGGCTAGCTCGGTTCGCTTTTTACTTTAGTCCCGCACTGAACATCAGTTATGTAACTCAGTGGGTATTCAATTATTTTCAATATCTCGAGATCGTTACTTTTTTATATTTTTTACTATCATCTGTTGTTTGTTTTGTTTTATTACCAACGTAAGTTGTGTGGGTAGTATAGGTGGTTGTTATTCAATACGTCAATATATGTACTTCAAGAATGTAATACGGTAAACAACAATTGTAAGATATACACGATAAAGAAAATAGAAGGTGAACTAAAAAACTGTCACGTGTATATCTTATTACTGAATTTTGCTTACATTACATTTTATGTCGCAATATCTACAAGCGCTCTCATTTACATAATATTGCCATCAACATTGTCTCTTGTCACGTAGATACAAATATTGATTTAAATTCTGTGTATTTAGCTGTTGTTGGTCCGCGTACCTTGTCGCCGGTACTACGAGCAGCTGGAAAAGGTTCTGGCAAGTCAGGAGGTCCACGAAAAACTCGCGCAGTACGACGTGGAAAATCTGTATTTGAGGCTGTCAAACCTAACGGGAATGAATATCAGCAGTCCTGAAGGCATCCAGGATATCTACAGCACGCTGAAGGCAGAGGTATGTTGAATAGTTATATAATAATTATATGGACGATGTTATGAAATCAACAACTAGAAACAAGGAACGTAGGATATCTCTGATACCCTATGCAAAGGTGGACTTTTAGAGGCGAATCTCGCCTCTAAAAGTTGCAGGTATGCGCTCTGGCGGAGAAGCGCTCAACTGGAGGTTTGGGGGTAACTTCTACCGCATGTATGCTTTTTCACACAGATTTGTATTACGATTGCATTAGTTTTGGGACTGTTGGCGATATAAATACATGCAACAGTCCACAATATTGATGTTTGCTATAATCAAGAATACTGTAATAGAGTAAAAAATGACGTCTCAATATATCTATTGATCTTGAAAACGTTTAATTTTGCAAGTCAATGAAGTGACAAAATGTTGAGGATTGGGCTTTCATCATTTGATTTTATTGACGAAATTGACGACATGTCATACTCATAATAATATGTATTTATGTATTTATTTTATTTATTTATTTAACGTTTATCCTGTTAAAAATGATTTACAATGGCGATATTGTTCATGATATTTTACGTCAAACCTTTTTCAGTCTCCTGGTATAAAAGTACAACAAGGCCCCGGGGATCCATGAAGAATTCAAGTCCTTATTTGGTGACCTTTGCGTAATAATATCGCCTTTGTGACACCATGATAATATTTAAAGTTGAATACAATTTACGACCATGCATGTATGTAGGGTACTTAGGTGGCAACCAAGCCCTACCACTCTCCACATGTTTTTAATTTAGAATATGTTGGGATTCAAAGGATATCAACTATGTAACATTTTCGTTAGAAATTAAGCAATCAAACTCCATAAGTAAATATAAACAATTGATCCAAGTATGGTTGATGGATCAATGCCGTAGAAATTAAGTGTAGCCATACTGTTATTTTTAAAATATTATTCAAAACACTATTAAGACATGTGTCTACCTAAACCATTGTATGATTTCATTATCTTCTTATTTCCACGCAATGTGTTGGCTTAACATTTTCAAATTTTCATACATAATACATAATTATGTTACTGTCAGTTACATATTATTATTATTATTCATTATTGTATTACACATGACATTGCATGACATTAGGCCTATATTATTACTAATTATTTTACCACACTATGTTACATTTTACTATAGGTACTTAGTTTAGTTCCTACCAAGGATACTATTATACACTTCGTTGGGTTCCTACTTTCTCTTATTTCTAGTCTTCATCAATATAACACTGTATGTAAAAGACCCCAATTTGTGGGTAAGATATACACTCACTGCAGGTCAGTGCTAGAATATAATATATTGAATTCAATATTAATTATGTATTACAAATCGTTCAGTAGGCCACCAAATGAAACAATGATATGAGATTTTGATGTGATTATTGGCAATTAATGTCTTTCTGTGTGTGTGAGGGGGCAGGGTATAATTATTATACTACCACATTTGTTTTGCCGTTTACCACTCACGTGTAGTTTTATATGTTGTCAGTTGGAAAAACATAGAATGCTATGTTACGAGTGCAAAATGAGGCACAAAAATCAACGAAAAACTATATCATCTGCATGACACACCAAACCCATTATATAACGAGAATCGCAAATTTAACCATTTCTTCTTTTAAGCTTAATATCAGTAGCATATATTATTATTATTATTATAACTGTTGTCAGAGTCTGATATAAACATGTGTCGTTGTCGCTTGAAAAGACTGTTGATTTCCATACGCCAGCGCGTAGTAAACAGAGGCGAACCCCCAAACCGTTCAGCCATATTGCAAGAATGCGCGCGACGGTGGCGCGATCTCTTATTACTTTTAGTGGCGAATTGTGGTCTAGTAAAGAAACATTTATGTAAAAAAAAGCGCAGTTTCACTTTTTCCTAGATAGTTCAAACTTGTCTTTCGTGATGTCACGACGAGTAGATTGGTTGTTCCGAAGCAAGTAAGCAGTTGCTTTCGTCACCGGCGAGTGGATTACAGCCAATAAGTGGTCCCCGATTTAAAATACTGATCGCTCATTGGTCCGCCGAAACCGCGCGCATCTGCTTACTTGCTTCGGAGCAACGGAGTTCACACTGACGACAAACCATTTTTTTTAAAACCCGTGTGTTAATTGTCAATCGACAGCGACAACTTTGTGAATACAACAACGTAAAGCACTTGTCATTGAACAGTGACAACTTATTAAATAGAACCATTAGCAATGTATTTTCTTAACTAGTTTTAGCCGGTCACTTTAAATGCCTGCAATCGATACATTCGATAATAGTTTAATTATTAAAGTAAAATAAAATACTCAGTTATAGATAAAATGTGTATTGCGACTCTTTTGATGTTATACTCACCATGTACTTTAAATTCGTAATCAACCTATAATACTTCTTGGGTAGGTACTACAGAATTTCATGATTGTAAATACATATTTTTTTTTATCTTTATTGGCTTATACATTTTTTAATTTCAACTAAATTAAATGCAAACCTAAATCATGTCAAATAAAAACACACATCAATATTTTATCAGCATACCATGTTACCCACTTCCGTTTAAAAATTTGAGTTTACATTAGTATTTTTCCAACTATACGAACTTTTCCACCCGTGATAAGCGCATGTTTCGCCACTTAGTAAAGATGACATTGGTTTCTTGATAATGTGCAACACGTATTTATTGTTTGAGTCGATATTTAAAACTTGTAACTGGTGTCACAGTTATTTAATTCTAGCAATGATTTATACCTATGAACATTATTGTTCAATACTTGCAGGGGTTGTAGCAGTTATATTTTTAATGGACAGACATATTCACATTTTGAATTAAATCTTCTGATGAAAACGAAAAACTGACAACTTAACAACTTGAAACCGAGTTGTCACTGTCACTTTTGTCAGGAGCTGTCTCGACAATATAATGTGATATGTGTCTGAATCCCAGGTTTTGAGAAGTTCTCCGTTTTCATTAAATAGCGCGTCAAGAATTGCTATACTTACTACTGCAAATTGTTCATACATATTGAGCTGTTGATTGACAAAGTCAGTTGAATAATTGCAATACTTATTACTGCAAATTGTTTATACATATTGAGCTGTTGATTGACAAAGTCAGTTTAATTGGCGCTTGGAATGGTTTAGATTAGCTGCCATAGCGTCGATAAAACAAAACATGGATATATGAAGGACAAACTTTAGAGAAACGAAAATATTCCTTCTATGGAAATGTAAACGTAATACGAAATGGTCGGCGTTAAAGTGTTGGCCATTGTCACAATTATGTCAACAAATTTTCGTCCTGAATTGCCTCACATTTTAGAATTAAATTCGGATTATCAATCTAAATAAGGTTAAGGGTTTCGAATCCGTCGTGTGTTGTTTTAGGCAACTAAAATGTGATTATTACACGCTTGAAGTCGAAAATTAGCTCAATGTTTACATATATAATTAATCCTAATAATGTGTATGTGTACATGCGCGCCTAAAAGCCAGCACTGCTTAATTAAACTACGCTTGTTACCTATATAAACAATCGACTGGTATTACAACATGTCAGGGCACAATGGTTAGCTTTGGCACTTCAACGTGTTGCTACAAGTTTCACATCAACATGTCCGACAAACCATCCAAGCCAGCTACAAATAAATATGCACAGTGGTGAAGAATGTGTCATGGTCTGACTACACACACAGTTGAACTTCCGTTGATTCTCTAAACAGATTTTAACTCGCAGAAAATTTAGGCAGACAGTTTTTTCTGTTATCCAAGTTGTTATTTCCTTCCTAATGTTGTAGTATTTGAATTTGATTTTTTTATTAGCACCAGAACTTGATGTAAACATTATTCTACGCAAGCGGCAAGGGGTAATTCATAACGTACGGATCGTTTTATAACGGAGAAAACTTTGGCGATCCTCATCACCCCTCTAAAATAACTTGTAAATATAATGAATAATAAAAGATGAAGTATGATGGCAAGCTTACGAAGGAAGAATCTTAATTTGAACATTCTGCTCTCGAGCACGCCAGTACAGCAAAGCCAGTAGCTCACTCCCGGTCTTTCTAATGGTTAAAATTGATAATAAAGTGAATAATACAAGTTTAAAATCATCATCACAAACCACCGACCTCCAACAATAGTAAGTATGCTTTTGTGGGTAATAATAAGCCACATGGAGTGAAGTACCACTTACAGATTCACAGTGCTAGGCCAAAGCCACAGCTTCCACAAAGAAGATCGAGCATAAAATCTTTGTTTCTTGTGCATTGTACTGAGATTACATCATAGATGGTCATAGGAGGCTTATCAGAAAACTGGAGCAGCATTCGCCTTATTCAGGGGTTTATATTTTTAAATGTGATTGATTTATGTATTTATTTATGATTGATTTATGCACTTTGGCTAATCGAGACGATGAGTGGTGAAAGATGAGGATGAAGTATGAACAGAAGGGAGGAGGGGAAACCCGGTACCGGCACGTAGCCTACTCCTTTCGAAAAGTACCAAGGGGACCAACGGCTTAACGTCCCATCCGAAAGGACGGTGTAACCTTGGACAGTCATATTGGTTCCTCCACTAACACTAACTAATGTGTATTTGATGGCAAGTTTACGTAATAATGGAAATATAGCCATATCAATTTGTTTTGGTTTTGAGCATGGCGCCTTAAGAACCTACTTATTTGGAATGTACAAGGCGTTAAAATGCATTACAAAATACAACTATCATAATTCTGTACTATGTAAACGCATTTTGAAACTAAAAGTAAAATATTATTGTTTTATTTTAATGATTTTATCGTAACAAGAAGCTTATCGATTTATGTTATTATATGACGAACAAAAGTAAAGTGACATATACTATTTTTATTATTAATGTATGTGTTTATAAAATATTGTATTTCGTCGAATACATTGTTTGTATTGAACACCTGTAAAATCAAATTTAATGTCCCGTCAATTCATTCTCAACTATAGTGAACTACAACAGAAAGTGTTGCGTATTTCTTTGCTAAGCCTGGTTAGGGCGCGTATTTCATGTGGTTTCCTAACCTTGTTTTCGTTCTGCTCGCAGGAGGGATTCAATCTGACACTGCCCGAGTGGACGAAGGAATTCTATCCGGACAAGTTGGAACCACTCACAGCGTACAGCTTTGTATTGAACGCTTACAACACCGAGCTACAGAAACTCAAAGGAGGTAAAGGAAAAGAAAAAGACCACCAGTTAAAAGTACAAACTCATCTAAATTACCCGTTTCGAAGACATGAAAGAGTGAAAATTGAACTTTGTGTATTGCACAGAGAATGCTAAGTACAGCTAACACGTCTTAAAACAGTGAATATTTTTTACTAAGCCTGTAGCAGATAAAAAAGTGATTGTGAAAACCTTACTTTGCGGGCATCCGGTGTTGTCCCGATTATGTGGTTTACTTCCCGTCACAAAAAGGAAATGATAATCCAAGGTCATTAACATATTTGCAGTGATTGCACTTTCACAAGGCGGGGCGAAACAATGTATGGAGTATATGTGCACAAATTTAGGCACTAGGCATGTTCAGATAATGCAGCAAATGTGTTCGCGATTGTGTACGTTTAGAATATAATTTTGAGAGACTTGGTCATAATTAATACTAATTGTTTGCAATTGTATTTGTTGTAATTGGTTAGCCATAATATTAATGTATTGTGACTGAAAGGTCAAAAAATATATTTACGGTAACAAGACTGATAAAAGGGCATTACAATTAATAAAAAGATTACATATTTTTTAAAGTAAAAATAGTAAGTTTATAAAATATGCAATTTCACGAAACAAATATTTGTTTTCTTTTAAATTTAGTCTATATTTAAAAATATCAGTCAATGCAGGATTATCCGAAATAACTTTTCAACAGGCCCCCTCCTAAAGAAGATCCTGAAGGATACACGCGCCAAAGCCGCTGGGACGTTGAAGCCCAAGAACAGGAAGTTGTTCATGTACGCCGGCCATGACTCCACCATCAGTAACCTGCTGATGACGCTGAAGGTCTGGGACCAGCAGGTACCCGGCTACGGCATCATGACCATGCTGGAGTTACACAAGGACCCGGAGACCAATGAACTCTTTATTTATTTTATGTCAAAATTAATCACAACATTGTTAATGGACGCAATGAATGTTTTAATTTAGAATTCAGTCAAAATATATTTATTAAATTGTGATTTCTCCTATCACAGGAAATATTTTGTAAACCCCATTACTAAATCTAATTACGATCATTTAAAATGTGTTGACGGTTTGTTACTCTTGCAATTATTAATTATGTATAAATTGCAATTAATTTCCCTAATATTTGTTGTGTGTATTTGTTGTACACAAATACTGGATTTCAAATCATACATAGTTGATGCTAAAAGTCTTTTCAATTTACGTGGATCATGCTAAACTTAAATACCTAAGTTAATGATAGACAAAAGCCATTCGCCGCGATACTAACGAATATGCTAGAAGTAAAATTGACTGAGGTTATCCTAGCCATTATCGTTTCATATTAGTGGGATTATACACATAATTTGATTGTCATGGTAGTTAATTATCCAACTGTTCGCTTCAATGGATGGTCACGGTTCATGACATCAATTGAAGTTTACTCTAGTTATTATTGCCATTGATGTCAGGTAATGTAACATCTGTCGGTTGGCACACACATTACACGCCACCATCACGCATCACTATACAGCAACACATGCATGCTCAATGCAACGTTGTTGCCACACACATCATTAAGCAAGTATTACTAATTTTTCGACAAGTGCCATAAAGGCGAACGGTAAAATGATTTATAAGAATATGACCGTTCATGAAATAATTTGGAAGAAAGTTGAAGTACGATATTTTCTATTCATTGCAAGTGAAACAAATTAGTTTTATTGAAGAGCTACTGATATAGGGAGAATTACCTGGTAATTCATTAACAATGGGGTTATGTTGATAATAGAAAAATAAATAATCGTTGATATGTTGTCCAATCATTTCGGTTACAATTTGCCGCCTTGTACAAGAGAGATTTATATACAAATAGGGGATTGAATAGAAATAGAAAATTGGTAAAGGTGTGGCACTTCTACGATGTAACACTCATTGATAGGTTTATCGTCAATGAATGATTTTAAATTCCACTTTGCATTTCGTATATATACGCATTCACTTATATTGCTGGATTTCAGTAATTGCAAAATAAATTTGTTTTGAAACATACGAACTGTATCGTAAAAAAGTAGCTAAATAATCGCGGCACTAATCTAGATGAGTTGCTAGTAAATTATAAATAGGATTCGGTAGGTTGTTGGTTCGATACCTGTCAAAAGGGAAACCCAGTTCAAAGGTTATTTTACACTGGTTTCAAGTTACACTCGGACTTGAATCCTTAATAAGTTTAGTATGAGAGAATTCTTAACACGTTGGCGCGCAATGAAAGCGTATGCACAGTTTTTGCTATATTCGTATATTAAAAGCGATCTCTTCTATTCTAGGTGTATCTACGCAACAGCACCACCCACGAACCCTACCCTCTAACTCTACCCGGCTGTGCGCACCGCTGCCCTCTTGACACGTTCGTGACCTTGACAAAAGATGTGATCCCCGAGGATCTGGGCAAGAACTGCGTCCCCGACGACCACAGTTACCAGCCGGGTGCCACGCCCGCCCCCTGAGCTCGACCTTCTGACCACGCGGTGGAGGACTAGCCGGAGACCTACGCCACACTCTAGGAACCACTAGAACCTCCACCCCTGACGCGCTGTACCACGGACATGATTTCACGGTGGAGGAGTAGATTGAGAGAATCTAATGAATGCATGGGACGTCTATTCACATTCGTATTTTTGATACCACGTAATATTTTTAAAACGTTTTTATAAAAGAAGTTGATAATAGATCTGACTCAGATTGCAAAAAATAATAACAAGTATTGGTAACGAATCTCAACCGGTGAAGAATTGGTCGACGAAGTATGTATGCATGTATGAATTACCTAGTATAACACAGTAAACGAATGTCAAAATTTACGTTGTTCAAATGTAACAAATTTGTGTTGAATGGTGCTATTTTCATTATATTGTGATGATGTGCTAAAAGGCAATCCTGGCAGCTTTATTTTTGCTTACGTCGCAAATAAAAATTGAAAAATATTCTTTACTGTTTCGTTGATTTAATACCAAGATTATTTCCATGTTCCTTGCTCCTGTAAATAAAATGACAACTGTGGTTATTGCCCGACATTCTAGAGCCATGTTCAAGACCTAGTCCTAGAGGGTTCGCCGGCAACGTCTGTAGTCATTGCGATGTCAGTCTTTACGACTCCGGCTCTAAGAGGACGTAGGTTCGAATCCCGCATAAGAAATGGGTTTTTGTATACTCGTCCTTCATCTTTTATTTTATTTTTTATTTATTTATTTAACGTCTATCCTATTCAGTTAAAAAAACAGATTTACAAAGGATGGCTCGTTGGTTTGTGTGGCTCGTTGGTCTTGTTGTTAGCATATCTGCTTCCAATGCAGAAGGTCCAGGGTTCGATTCCCGTTAAAGTCAGAAGTTTTTTAACTTCTGATTTGGACTTAAGTCCATCAGTTCGTGTCTTAGGAGTTTGTAAACGGTGACTTTGGAGCCGTCCTAGCAACGAAGCATCAGAGATGTTCTGAATCGGCCTTGTTGATTCTGGCGTTGATCCGCGGGTGTTCGCACTGTCCATACCACTGATTGCTATATTTCCTATTCAAAATATCGATCTTTGGTTGGTTATCGCTCACTCGTCGATTGCGTCGGGGCCTACAAGGTAGGCTTAGTCGCTTTGATTTACTGTCCCCCACTGAAAATCAGTTATATAACTGAGTGGGTAGACTCTAAATACAATTTATTTTTTTATTCATTTACATCTACTTAGGCCCATATGGATGCAGATACAGTAATTTGAATTTTGAAATACTAATATTACAACAACAATATATTAATTATAAAACACAATGATTTTGGTCACAAATTCAAAAAGGATATTAAATTCAATTAATTAATGAACTAAATAAAAAGGGTGGGAATGAAAAGAAATGGAAAAGGAAAATAAAATAAAGAGAAATAAGAAAAAAGGGGGAAAATCGTCATTTATCACCACTCATTGTCTCGAATAGCCTAATATAGTCGTCGTCATCATCATCATCGTCATCATCATCATCATCGTCATCGTCATCGTGATCATCGTACAATCACAATTCACATTATTAAGAGTCATTTGAGGCTGTGGAGGTACGTCCGGTGAGAAATAAATGCAATTTTAACGGTTCATATAATTATACTAATCTTAACATATACCATGGATTTTTATATTTTATCCTTTATTAGCGAGGTGAATCGTGGAACCAGGTGATGGAAGTGATGCTGTGAGAGGCCAGGAAAATGGGGAAAATTGGTGGAGAAGCAGACGCAGAATGAAGATGAAAATGAAAATGAAGAAGAAATGCTGAGCTCAGCAACCTCGGCAAGACATTGTTTCGTGCCCTCGATTTCGGTGTGAAGAACACTTCTTAACCCGACATTGTTGGAAACAAGAAAAACGCCAAAGTCGTTGTAAGACGAGTGAGTGAGCCATGTGTACTCGGTAACATTCCCTTTCTTCCCCCCACCTAATGCCTCCCTAGCCTATCATAGGCTAGAGTGGCGCATTATGGCCTTACAGTTGACGCGCCCTTATTCAAACTAAACTTAAAAAAAAACTAATATTTATACCAATGTAACTATCAAACTTAAATGCAAATGTTCCCGGGTACTCAACACATGACTCGCTCACTCGTATAACAACGACTTTGGCGTTTTAGTCTAGTTGGCTAAGGCGCCGTTATACTCGAAATGTGGGAGACCTGGGTTCAATCCCCTGGCCAGAAAGATTTTGTACTTTCTGGATTGTATTTTAAAAATTATTAAACATGTTTTGTAATGCATATAACGCAGTGTAGTCTATCATCTGTGACAATACTATGGAAAACATAGCGAGTACGAAATACGTGTAAATATTGCAAGGTTTACTCAATCTCAGAGCGGAATTCGGGGATACCTTGAGCGTGCAAGATTCGATACACCTTGGGCACTGCATATCACAGCCAGACAAATAACAAACATTTTTTTTTAAACAAAACCATTGACGTTAAGATAATTCCTACGAATTCGCAGACTATTTTTCAATTTATTATTTCTTGTAGTAGGTTTAAATGGCAACAGATCTAGCTGATTTTGTTAGTGCCTTCGCAGTCGCAGTCGCTCCGCTTCCTCGTCTAATTATTCTCCATGGCAGGGAGCGATGTAGAATTCGTGCATTTTTCATCGCATACACTGATAAAAAAATAATAGGGTATCGTTCGAACGGTAAATATATCGGAATGGGTGTACTTAGGTTCTACCTCGACCACGCAACGGTAGGTCCACAAATGAAGCGTTTAAAGTGGCCAACTGGCAACCATCTTGTAGACTTGCTGTTATACAGGTCCCAGATATTTCTATGATTCAGCTAAAACCAAAATTAATTCTTCATCGTTACCTTGCAAATAATTAATATACAATAAAATGTAAATAAACTTATAGAACCTATTCGATTTATTGCATTGCACAGCCACATTAATTATGAACCTAACTATAGGAAAACGCTTAAGTCCCGCCGCGTTGTTGGATGAGCGTAATTGGTGCATTGAGATACCATGTGTTATATGGATTTTCTGTTGTTCTGTGAAAAAATCATTACTCAGTTGAAGATTTTTTTTTAAATTAATATAAATTAAATAAAAAATAAACTTTTATCTTTAATTTTTTTAATTAATCGTAATTTTAAAAAAGAAAAAAATCGTAAGATTTCGATTTTCATAAGAAATAGTTATTCGATTGTGCTCAAATTTCACAAGAATATATTAATTCATAAGATTAAGGTTCTGTGAAAAAATCATTACAATCGGACATATTGCATATTGGTGTAAAAAGTCAAAGAATTGTTTTAAAAAAGAAAAATCACGAAAAATTTCGATTTTTATAAGAAATAATTTTTCGATTGCGCTCAAATTTTACAAGAATATCTTAATTCATATAATTATGGTTCTGTGAAAAAATCATCAAATCGGATAAAGCATGTAGGTGTTATAAGTCGAAGAAATTTTTAAAAAATCGAAAAAAATCGTAAAATTGCGATTTTGATGAGAAATAATTTTCCGATTGTGCTCAAAAACGTGGCAGTTCTAAGTTCAGAGATTTCGAAGACCTCCATAAAATTTCATCGCAATCGGAGTATCGGTTTAGCTGGAATCGTGTTAACAAACAGACAAAAATACAGAAAAAAAAACATTCCGGATTTTTTTCTCCAGTGTAGTGAAATGGAATCTTCGCTCCGCTCGCTACGCTCATCCAATTAGCATGTGTAAGATTGCGCATGACATATTTTCCTAATTCATTTCATTATTTAATTTGCGATTTAATTCTTACATTTTTCGTTTCAGTTTTAACACAACATCTCCGAACGAGCGAGTACACAATTTTTTTGCTCTAATTTCCATTTCTGTTTAACCAAAGTTAATATTATAGAAACGAGTTTTGCTAATGTGCTCAACGCGGTTGTACACCAAGATTTTAATGACGCATTGTTGCAAACGGCTGCGTTAACTTGGAAAACGATCCCCTGAAGGGTCATAATAGTGGGAGATAGAATTATACACACACACCTAGCTTAGGTAGATACGGTAAAAGGTAGAAAATGAAATCCATATTTTTATAGGACACATAATGTTGGAGTACATTTCATGTTTTAAAACTATAAAGCACCCATAGAACGTCAATTGACAATATAAATTGATTCACATTTGGTTTAAGTTGGAACATAAAGTAATCGTACTAAATTAACTTCCCAAACAGAGCAAATCGTATTATTCACGCGCCTTATTCGAACAACACTGTTCATAGTCCGGATGTTAAGGGATATATTTGGGGCATACCTTGCATTTTTTGATACAAGCAAGGCACTTGGCACACGTGTTCTAGGGACCATACCCTACTGATTTTGCCTTGGAGCCATCGTGATATCCCGTGCAGGCACCCGTTATTGCATGTTGCCTACCCTGCTGGTTTGAAGGGTTGATTAGCAAAACAATTCGGTGTTGTGTGATAGAAACTTGAAATTTTTACCAAATAGGGGCAACATTAGGCTTAACATTCTGGCAATGGGGAATTGCGGATTTCTTCATAGTTAAGGGATGTTTGGGATTATAATTTTGGGGGTGAACATTTCGATTTAATTTTTATTGATGACACCCTTGGTTAAATGTTGGATTTCTACGTTAAAGTACTTCCCAAAATCTTCAAACAAAATGATGGTGCTAAAAATATTACTAGCGACCCCTAATTTGGTCATAGTTACCTGTTGACATAATGACCCGAGTAATGACCTATTTGATAAATGGTTAAGCATAGTCGTGTGACCACTCTATTTAAAGCTTAGATGAAGTAGAATGATAAAAAATAAATTTTCAACATGCCACGTAGACCTGTGACCTTTATCGTCCTTTATTTGACCTTGATAACTGTTTCAGCAGGGATGCATAATGTATACTTTTAGCACATCCAAATTCATGTGATATATTAACAAGTTGACTTAATAAATCTACTCAGCATGTTAGTACCCATATCAATATGATATTAGGCTGCATTGCGAACGCTTTTTACTGTCGCGTTTGATGGATGAGCAGTTTTGTACCATTGAACCCTTTTTTACTGTACTTTTATTTGGTTGTTTTTCAACGTGTTTACATAGAATATACCATTTTAAAAGGAGTACCAAGTTCCTGGTTGATCTCTATGGTAATACACTTTTTAGATTAATTTTCATTTAGAGAAAAGTAACAATTAACCCATCGTTGGTTATCAAGGTGCCCGTTAGGGCGCCGCAGCCAAGCCACGGTGCGCTACATACTCAGGCACCTTATACAGCAAGCAAAGTTGGGGTGATTACGAGGTGTCACCCAGCCATCATGAAACGTGATGTGAACTTGAAAACTATTAAAATCGAGGGGATTTAGGTACCCGACAACACATGCCAAAATTGTTTGGGGTACGAGCATTCCTTCTAGGAGAAAAAATGACTTGAAACATGCTCAAGTTACTACTTACTACTTTTACCAACATGACTTATCTTTGCTACTACATGCTACTGGCTACTTCTGTCTAATTCGTCAGTTTCAATTGCCCAGCGATTCTGACCAAACGGGTGGGGCTACAACTTTCATATTTTACATGGACATTAAGGAAAGGTAATAGTGATGTAGTTCCTTTTGAAAGAAAAAGTTAAAAACATTTGCTGGAAGGCTTCCAGATAAAGGTTTTAAAATTTAAAATAAGCCTTATACAGGCATACAATCATCAAGTAACTATAGTTACTTGACAATGATCGCCCACATTGTTTACAAAAAGCATGTCTTTGGGCCACTAGATATTTTACATTCTGTTGTTAATTGTTAATTTCATAGCAATTAAATCGACTTTGATAAAATTATTATATTTTAACAAATAATTTTGACAGTCATTTCCGGAACGCGGCTGATTGCAAGGACTAGCACATCAGTATCAATATACGCGTGAAGCCTGAGTAGCAGCGTCCACCATTATACGCGTGTCTCCCTGCTTGTGATTACATTGGGGCCAACCCGCCTGCGAGATCCTGTATATAGTGGTAGCATTGAGTATGGTGGTATAGTAACTGAGAGGGTATCAAGTGTGCTAATGACTTCTTTGCCTTCCTCATTTATCATTGATATAATGCTGGAGGCTAAAAGCCTAAACAACTTCTTTATTGCCTGAATCACGTAGAAAATTTGGCCATCCTTTGGGAATTTTTGTAGTTGGAGTAACGCGTCTCCTAAATGTTTGTCCCGTGACATATTTAAAGACTTATTGGGTAGTACTTATCCCAGATGATGTCTAGCACAGACGCTAGTTTGTTCTTGAGGAAGGGAGGAATAAATCTGTCTACATAATCTTGGAATGTAATTGAGTGGCCCAGGTGTTTGGGGGGCGGGTGGAGGGGGGAGGGGGGAGGGGGGCTCAGCTTATCACGTATTTTTGCATCTACAGGTGGTGCATTTAATATAGAACTTTTTTGACTGGTATTTAAAAGGCATTTTTTGGATGAGCGTAGCGAGCGTAGCGAGCGAAGCGAGCGAAGCGAAGATTCCATTTCACTACACTGGAGAAAAAAATCCGGAATGTTTTTTTTTTTTTTTTTTTTTTTTTTTTTTCTGTATTATTGTGTGTTTGTCAGCACGATTCCGGCTAAACCGATACTTCAATTGCAATGAAATTTTCTGGAGACCTTCGAAATCTCTGAACTTAGAACTGCCACGTTTTTGAGCGCAATCGAAAAATTATTTCTCATGAAAAAAGCAATTTTACGATTTTTTTCGATTTTTTAAAAATTTCTTCGACTTATAACACCTACATTCTTTATCCGATTTTAATGAGTTTTTCACAGAACCACAATTTTATGAATTAAGATATCCGTGTAAAATCTGAGCGCAATTGAAAAACTATTTTTTATGAAAATCAAAATTTTACGGGTTTTTTCTTTTTTAAAACAATTCTTTGACTTATAACACCTACATGCTTTAACCGATTGTAATATTTTTTTCACAGAACCTTAATTTTATGAATTAATATATTCGTGTGAAATTTGAGCGCAATCAAATAATTATTTTTTATGAAAATCGCAATTTTACGATTTTTTTCTTTTTTTAAATTACGATTAATTAAAAAAATTAAAAATTAAAGTTTATTTTTTATTTAATTTAAATTAATTTAAAAAAATCTTTAACTTAGCAATGATTTTTTCACAAGAACAACAGAAAATCCGCATAACACATGGCAGCTCAATGCACCAATTACGCTCATCCAACAACGCGGCGGGACTTAAGCGTTTTCCTAGTACTAGATCCAATTGATACAAGATCTCAACGCCCCCAATAGAGTCAAGGACGATGAGGTTGGTTGATTTTCATGAACAAAGAGCAGCCAGATCACCAGATCGATGCCAGCATAGCTTTGCATAATTTACTGAAGAGAATCGCTCTTGAGGCTGGTCATTTTGGCCTTAAATTTTATGAACAAGAGGTCGATTGGCTGTGCTAAAGAGCAGATTTTTTTAAATTTTTATTTTGGTCCATACAATATTTAGCAAATGTACTCTCAGCCGCGCCACCACAGAGCGAGAAAGTGCGCGCTCTCGGAAAATGGTCCCAAAAAGTGGGCGATTTAAACATCTGTTTTTGTTGATTTGATTTATTTATGTTATTGTTTATATTAACGTCATACTACAGTACACTTCTAGCTAGTCACATTGGTTCAATCATAAGAAAGAACGTTCATTTCACCCCAATAAAAGCGGACCTGAACAAATTCCTTGTTAAATTTTACTTCATTGATGAGCAACTAGTGATCAGCTAGCCACTGATTGGCCACGATTTACCATTGGAATAGGACAACATCAACAACGCAATTACTTTTATTCATTTTTATGGTTTATTACCATAAGGATCTAACAGAAACTTGGTACTCCTTTTGAAATGGTATATTCTATGTAAACACGTTAAAAAACAACGAAGTAAAAGTATAGTAAAAGAGGGTTCAATGGTACAAAACTGCTCATCCATCAACGCGACAGTAAAAAGCGTTCGCAATGCAGCCTAATATCATATTGATATGGGTACTACTAACATGCTGAGTAGATTTATTAAGTCAACTTGTTAATATATCACATGAATTTGGATGTGCTATATAAGTATACATTATGCATCCCTGCTGAAACAGTTATCAAGGTCAAATAAAGGACGATAAAGGTCACAGGTCAACGTGGCATGTTGAAAATTATTTTTTATCACTCTACTTCATCTAAGCTTTAAATAGAGTGGTCACACGACTATGCTTAACCATTTATCAAATAGGTCATTACTCGGGTCATTATGTCAACAGGTAACTATGACCAAATTAGGGTCGCTAGTAATATTTTTAGCACCATCATTTTGTTTGAAGATTTTGGGAAGTACTTTAACGTAGAAATCCAAAATTAAACCAAGGGTGTCATCAATAAAAATTTAAATCGAAATGTTCAACCCCCAAAATTATAACCCCAATCATCCCTTAACTATGAAGAAATCCGCAATTCCCCGTTGCCAGAATGTTAAGCCTAATGTTACCTTTATTTGGTAAAAATTTCAAGTTTCTATCACCAAACACCGAATTGTTTTGCTAATCAACCCTTCAAACCAGCAGGGGGAAGCAACATGCAATAAGGGGTGCCTGCACGGGATATCACGATGGCTCCAAGTCAAAATTAGTAACGTATGGTCTCTAGAACACGTGTGCCAAGTGCCTTGCTTGTATCAAAAAATGCAAGGTCAAGTCTCTTAACATCCGGACTATCAGTGATATTTTCGTTTGGTGTCAAGTCAACCATACGAAAATGTTTTTAGTTATAGCTGTCTGCAATCACTTACGTCCTTGAGTAATAAGTTTTCGACAAAGCAGTAATATACCTTCTATGATTTTTTAATTTACTCAATTTACTCATAAATAGACGGAATAAATTTAAACTAAATCATGTGTGCACGTCGTCGCCTATTCAGTGTTCGTTCAGAATTGGCCCAGGGTATTCATCTGCCGAGCGTAGAAGGCGAGAATATAGTCAAAGCCAAACTCGAAAACATCAGCTAGCACATAGGAGAGTATATTACTCCCCGAAGCTAGAAGTGAGCTCTGGCCGCGACCGAGAAAACCCCCTCCCTCTCATTCATTGCCTGCTGCTGGATCTGTCCAGCACTGGTCTGTCCTCTGCCTGTTCTCTGTCTCTGGCTCGAGTGGCGCATAACGACCTATTAGTCGGTGCGCACTTAAATTAAACTAGGAAAACGCTTAAGTCCCGCCGCGTTGTTGGATGAGCGTAATTGGTGCATTGAGCTACCATGTGTTATATGGATTTTCTGTTGTTCTGTGAAAAAATCATTACTTAGTTGAAGATTTTTTAAAAATTAATTTAAATTTAATAAAAAATAAACTTTAATTTTTAATTTTTTTAATTAATCGTAATTTCAAACAGAAAAAATCGAAAATTTTTGATTTTGATAAGAAATAATTATTCGATTGTGCTCAAATTTCACACAAATATATTAATTCATAAAATGAAGGTTCTGTGAAAAAATCATCAAAATCGGATAAAGCATGTAGGTGTTAAAAGTCAAAGAATTGTTTTAAAAAAGAAAAAACACGTAAAATTTCGATTTTTATAAGAAATAATTTTTCGATTACGCTCAAATTTTACAAGAATATCTTAATTCATAAAATTATGGTTCTGTGAAAAAATCATCAAAATCGGATAAAGCATGTAGGTGTTATAAGTCGAAGAAATTTTTTAAAAATCGAAAAAAATCGTAAAATTGCGATTTTGATGAGAAATAATTTTCCGATTGTGCTCAAAAACGTGGCAGTTCTAAGTTCAGAGATTTCGAAGACCTCCATAAAATTTCATCGCAATCGGATTATCGGTTTAGCCGGAATCGTGTTAACAAACAGACAAAAATACAGAAAAAAAAAAAAAAAAAAAAAAAAAAAAAAAAAAAAAACATTCCGGATTTTTTTCTCCAGTGTAGTGAAATGGAATCTTCGCTCCGCTCGCTACGCTCGCTACGCTCATCCAATAAACTAAATAAATATATGTTTATGTAGTCTATGAGTTTTTTTTACGAAATAAACTCAATATTATCTTATTATATTAAAATCGTGTTTTATGCAAGGAGGATATCTAATCTAATGTATTCTTCCGTGCACTATAAAGAATGAAATAAGTAGTCAGTTGAAATGTATTCAGTTCATGAATACGAAATCAGAAACATATTATCTAATAGTTAGGCGACAATATCAAAATATTTTTAATATTAACATCGGATAAAACAACTGTTCAAATGTCATAATGTCATAAAAATAATAATCATAATTGGATAATAATAAATTGAATTGATTTGTCAAATTCAATAGAAGTTGTGGATGAAGTGTCTAACATAATATTATTGTGATTATTAGTAAAAAAAATTAAAAACAAAACTGACAGTGGTGAATAATTGATACATAAAACGTAGCTAACAGGTTGTATATTTAAGAGCCCTACACTACGTTATAAATATCTGCAGTGCTGAATTGAGCAATCGTTCTAATAACTATAGTAAAAATTACGTAGATTAGATTTTTCTAGTGTGATTTAGGCCTATATAAATAAATACTTTAATCTTGTTAAATTATATTCACGTATCTCGCTGGCGGTTGAAAAACTAACGTTTTTACGTAATGTATAGGGCTAGTATTGTTTTAATGAATCCGTCTAACTTTAGAGTTTAGATCTGCTCTGGAACAAAAGTCAAGACCTTGTGCATGGGAAGCACGAACACAACTGAAAAAACCAACGCGCCACAAAAGTCCAGACAAGATCTAATCTATTAATGAGCTCGCCTTCGATAACCTCGCAACTATCTTTGAATAGCAATGTGGTCTTAGTGACGTAGATAGCGAGTGTGAAATACATTACCCTCACAAAAAAAAAACGACTTGTTCGGTTGGAGTAAAGCACCAAGGTCAAGATTAACGACTCGTCCTGTAAAATATATACCTTAAAATCGCCGTCGGAAAAGTACATAATGTAACTAGGGCATAAACTTGTAATTGGTGAGGTTGTGGGTTTGATTTCTGTCATTGTCAGTCTTAACCAACAAGTGTAGCCTTTGGCGAATGTGCTTTGTTTGAACAATGAACGTGTCCAACAAATTATAATTAAAAGCGTAGGATTTGTCTGTTTAACTAAAACGCTGTTGGGTGTTCGCTTTCACACACAGAAGTTTTTATTTGACATACCACGAGTTATTTCCCGAGTTATCAAATAACATATAATCGTTGGTTGTAACTGATTTGACCACATAATGAAAATTGATTTATTGAAGGGAAAAGGGTTGTCTAAATAAAAAAATTAATTTTAGGAAAAAATTAATAAGTAATTCAGTTAATTTTCATACTTCTATTAGTCTTAACTTGTAAGATTAATATCATCATAGTAATTTATGCCTCAGCAATAAATATTGATCCAGCATTTGATACAACACTCCAGTTGAAAGTTACTTATTTGGATATATCCTGAAAACGTTCATATTTCGGTATTCAAATGAGGCAGGCATGAAGTTGTTTGTGTGATTATTCTTTCTTGAATGTTTGAAATTGGCATTAAACTTAGCAAAATGTTAGCCCGATATCTGACGAGATTTACTATGGTAAAGCGGCCATCATAGCGACGTCGCAATAAATGTCACATCGGAAGATCATCTCTGCTATTAAAATTTAATTTTAATTGCTGTAGTCGGTTTGATTTCCGAATCAAACAATACAATTAGCCACTTGAATACTCTTCGATGATTATAGTGTAGAGTTCAGTAGACTATTATCGTCACAATTATCGTTAGTTTACTTCTTTGGATGTACTTAATACTTATCGATACAATCGCCTTCCATTGATGGCATGAAACAGTTCAGTTGGTTTACGGTCGATGTTGTTGAAATAAACCACCATCGTAAAATGTCACTTAATGTTTTGTGTACTGCACTTATTTGTGCTGAATGCCGCAATAAAATCTACTTCTTCAACAATCTCTCTCGTACATTTGGTCGATAAGCTTTACGAAGGAAACAAATCCCAAAATATATTATTGTTGAAAACGGCTGAAAAATTTCTCTTTTGATTTGATCACATTTAGTTTTCACATTTCGAGAGCATCAAAACTTTCCGACACGTAACATTAGTTATAAAGTTTAAATGATTGTGTTTGGTAATATATCACACACAGTTTATTTATGTGGCCAGTTATACACGAAGGCGTTTTATTAAACTCTTATAAACGCGACGAAATACCCCCAAACCCGTGTAATTCAATCTATTTTGGACAGTGAAATTATTTAATGCTTCATTTGTTTAAATGTAACACTCCTACCTCGAATGACTTTTAAATGAATATTCTGATGGCGTGAATATTGATATCTATTTTAAATTTGGAGTATTTTTTAATTACAATAACTTTCGAAAGGCGATTTGTTTCTCATTTTTCAGAGGAAAATGTGTCATATTATTGTCTGTTTGTCTACCCGTTTCGGTGTGGCACAAGTGGATGTTGCATTCCGACGACACATAATCCATAACATTTTCTCGAGCATTATGTTTTTAATTTTGTAAAGCGGATGGAAGCTCAAGTCGATCGTTCATCATAATCGTCTCTAGATAAAATATCCGATTCCATTCATTGTGCGTAATGCTCGGTATTTATACGTACGCCATCTTGTTATTAATAATAAGGTATATTATTTCATCCGATTGAACTGAAATGCGATGTTGTTTCGATGTCTCTTAACAGCGTCCAAATAAATGTTGTTAGAGAATTTATATTTGTTATCTAGAGGAACATCTAAACCGAAGTTCTCGTATCTGATAACACTCCAACTTTAGCTTTTTGTAATACCAAACCGTACAGTTTTTTTTTTGTGTTTTTGTCCAAGTTTAAAAAAGCAAATTATTTTGTACGAATGCTTTGTCTATCTAAAATTTGGTTGAGTGTTTCCGTAACGCTCAGATGCAGTTGCTTCTTTTTTCATTAAAATGGAAAATGTCCATTTTCGGCAATACTGCACACTAAAATTTACAAAATCAACTATATTTTTCGTGCAATATAAAATTAAACATTATTCTTTTGATAAATTATCCAAATCAAACATGATAAAAACACAAACATTAATTCGATTATATTCCTATTTTGTAGCTTGTAACAAAAGTTAAATAATGAATTCTAATCATGAATGTTATTCTATTTTATGCCCAAGTCATCAAAATATAATCATGTTGATGTGTTTATGGCTCCCCGAAAGCATAATCTTTGTAGCATGTGGATATAAATTATGAAGTCAACGTTTCCAAGCTGACGTATTAAAAGGTTTGAAGTATGAAGGTTGATGTATGAAGTACACGAAGTAGAACATGACTAAGAAGTGAACATTGGTGTATTAAACATCTTTGTTTCCTTTTACAGTGTAATAATATAATGCGGTAGTGTCTACATTATTTTGTAAAATGTCCCATGTACCAATAAAAACATATTTTTGTAGGAATGCTCACTGTAGGGTACAAGTCAGTTTATCGGGTATTGGGAACCGACCCGATAGTCAAAAAAGGTTCTCGATTCTCGGGGGGGAACAGAACATTTATATTTATAGCTATGGTGGAGGTGCCGGGCTAGGATTTTCAAACAATTGGTGGAGGTGCCGGTCCAGACAATTTAATTTATATAGCCTATACAAATTGCCATTCAATGGAAATCCAGAAAAGAGAAAATGAAATTGGTGAAAAAATAATAATATAAAATAATATTATAAAAAAAAGGGAAATTCAGTATTATTACGGCCGTCTTTTCCCTACCCGACCCGACATGAAAACGCGAAGTATTTCAGTAAACGAACGTGAACCGGCTGTCAAAACATCTACCTGCATAATCCTACTAACTATTAATATTTCTTATATATAGTTACGAAGAAATGTCCATGGGGCTATGATACGACTCAATTTCGGCATTAATCTGAAAAAGGATACCATTTTATTTATGGATGACGGTGGCTGGCATCGAACCGACGATCTTCACGTATCAAAGTCCCGACGTGCTACAGCTATCAGTTGGCCTATATATCACGCATCTAATTCAAGCGGTTGTAGGCGGGTGCTCGTTGAAGAGTTGCATACAATGCTTAGCGGAAGTCTTCATGGAAGTTGATAAATCCTCTATGAACTGCATTTAATCGCAATGATAACGAGTATGAGGGATTTCCGACTATCAACAGCAGATGTCGGAGCGTAATGTGATATCTATGTTCTGTTGAAGTGCTCACACAAGAAGTGATGATTGTGGCTGATAATTATATTGATTTACTGCTGGCATTAAAAAATGAAGACCTACATGCTGCACCATTTTGTTTAAATAACGGCTTACTTGATGGATGGGGTGGATCTTTTAAAATTTCCAAACTGTATTTAAAATAATGAAACAGCCTTTATTTCTGAATACAAATTTTGTCTCTTGACGAAATTGAGCTTAAACGTCCCAACTTTTAATCGCATGCTTCCAGTCTTCGAGTGTTTGGTTGGGAGAGAGATGCAAACAGACATATTTTATATTTGTAACATATATGTCGTACATATTATGAGAGATTGGAATGCTTATAATCTTTTACAACGAACACCATCGTTCATATTGTGTCCTTATTTGATTGACAGCTTCCATTTGATTGATATGTCGATATTGATATATTGTTATCATTGAATAACTGAAGATGACAACAAACCCTACAGCTCACTTACTTTCTATTGATCAGTAACTAATGGATATATATCTATATATATTATACCAACATGGATTTCTGCACGAACAGCTCAAAGCAAAATTGTATTCAATATTCAAAGATTCACTTACTTAAAATTTCCTTTGGAGAATAGGCCGACAAAATACTGAATATTCTAATAACTTTTAGTATAAGCTTGAGCATTCGCATGAAATTGAAAAACGACGAACACCTACTTTAATAACAAATAACGTGTTTGAATATCAGCGTATCACGTCATTTAACACTTCCTGCTAAGATTATTGCGTCGAAATAGATTTGAAATCAATATGAATATAGGATTTCATGTAGGATTGTATTTTATTTACTTTTACCAACAACAACCAGCAACCAAGAACCATTTTTATTGTTCATGGCACATTTATACAATCATTGCGTATTTCTTTTCTCTAGTTTGAATATCAATTTATTTGGTCGTTTCTTATTAATTCAAACACATAATATCAATCCGTTTCTGTGCATTCATCTGCAATCGTTGCATGTTTTTTGCTTAATTCCATTGCATTTATCTTTCGTCTTTACCATTTTCTTTTTTCTTTGCTTGTTGCTTGTTTTTCAATTATTTTGTATTGACTGATTTTTATGTGATCCATTTGAATTACATTTTAAATTTCATTTCATTGCGAATGTTTAAATATTCTTTCATATTGTCTTCACGTACGTTAATGCAGTTACATGTTAAAAGTTGTTTAATAACATTTTTTTAATCCCGGGTATATTATTATTCTACTGTCATGTGCAATCATTTAAATAACTGAATAGGATGACGTAAAAAAATACACAAATAAAAATAATCGTCCGGTGAAAGTAATCGTGCACACAATAATTGCATCTCGTTTTATCATAGATGATCTACCTTAACTTACTCATGTATCTATTTCAGCACCGTGCCATCTTTGGTGTAGGTTACGAAACACATATTGATAATGCACTTTTTTCAGTGTACTCTCGTAACTGTAGAAGTAGCAATGATCCTTTTCACAAGTGTACGCATTAAAGTTACTTTTAACCTTCTTTAGTGTTTCACCAGTGTTGTCCGGGATTTATTTACCAAGCGCAAATAAAAGGGACATAATCCGTATCACTCGGTAGCTCCAGTCTGTAGTATATGTAGAAACAAATTGACCAAAGTTATCCGAGAAAAATGACCATTTTACACACGGCACAGATACACCCATGCAGCTATGGCACATACAAGGTTTCTAGCTATACGCAGAAGAATTTTTTAAACGTCAAAAACGATAAAACCCCAATAGGCAGATAACGTAACAAAACAGAAAAATAAAAAAATCACGATGTACCGAAATTATCCCAAAAAAATTTAAATAACACAATGTAAAGCCATTTTACATAATACCATATAATACCACCACCATTTCCGCCATTCAACAGCATTTACTGCAACTTGCAGATAACAATCACTATAAGTACGATGAAACACTTACTTTAAAAAAAGAAACTATAAATATTGAAAATTATTTTCATAACCAATTGACTGAAAGAATACTCAAAAAGTGTTTTATTTTACCAGACATGTAAATACACGTATTGTTTACTTCAAATTGTTCAAAGGCATCATAATCGTGGGATTTGCCGGAAACGTAAAGAACCGACTCACGTTTGGAAACTTTAATACTGATTGTACATAGGAATTGCAAATTACAAATAAAATAAAATAATTATTAAAACCAGCAATACAAAAAAGATACAGGACAATTACGAGCCACGCACAAAAACCAAATGCAGAACGCATGAACCATCAAGCAGTATTCCAGAACTGATCCCTGACTAATGGAAACTGGTTTGATAAGCTAATAATCTCATTGTTCTGCCATCTGGAGCAAAGATCTGGAGCGAAGGAATTAGCTGTCAGTGTCAGCAGAATGCATTTCAGATCAGGTAAGTTATAAAGCGTTTGGCAACATGAGATTAGTCCCAGGTAAAAATTAAATTCGACCCACACCACTGAATAATATTCTAGCTTCAAAGTGATCCTGGTAACCACTAATCACACTTAAACTAAACTAAAGCCCCTCCCTATAACCACTAAGAAGATCATAGGCTGCTAGCAACGACGTTACGCATCCAGTTGCATGCCGGGTATTTTCCACTTCGAGCGCCACTGAAGGACAAGCAGACCCGCAATTATAAGTTAACATTGCGCGTACCTCAGGGGATCTTATCTGCTGTTGGTTGATACCTGCAGGATTTAGAAGGGTTTCAAAATAGGTCTTCCACATTTTTCTCTTCACCTCATCATCCGTAATAATACTAATTTTCAAAATATATTTCGGTGTCGTTTGATGTCCTACGTGACGGTGAAGGCATACGAGCTGACAAGCCCCCCCCCCCCCCTTGAAGTTAAAAGACAAGTCGTTGCCTTGTGGCTCCCAGCCCACGTACCTTGCGTGTCTGTGAACCTCGGGAATACAATGTAAAATCTGCATTACAACATCAGGATCACTAATAACAGACCTACACCTGCAGTTACTCATAAAGAAAATACATATTTGATCTTCTACAATGTAGCTGGATTTTTCGAATCTCCCATTTCCATAAGTGCCCCCCATTACAATTAGCATTTTTATAGTTTACATTATTCTTTTACTTCCAGTTTGAAATACTTACAACGCATTCTGATGAATTTTTGATGAAATGCGATATCATTTATTTCCGGATCTAAAAAGAATGGACAACCTGCCGAACTCACTCTCACACTAACACCCTGCAGGACAAACGAAGTAAACGTCCCTGTTTATTTACTTTTTGTTTCGATAGCAACTTGAATACAAGTAATAAATCAGGACCATTCGTAGCCGCTAGCAACACCATATTGAAACTCTTGTATACAACGGATCAGTATGCAAGTATTTTTTCTCAGAATAATGGTAATTCAAATATATTTCAGTTGAATGCACATATTCTGGAAATAGAAACGTTATTCAACATTTAACAATTTTATTAAAGCACACTTTCTGTTTATTTAATATTAAAAAAAAACATAGAACTGTAGGCGGCAATGGGATTAAACGAAAATAAACAAAAATACGTTTTTCGAACCAATAAAAATAACAACTCTCACACCATCTAAAACAATGTAGTACAAGGTAGAACTAGAATATTATTTTAGAATATTCTAATTTTGTTTATTTAAATTTTATTTTTGTAATATATAATAATATTCTAGGTAAATATTGCAGAATAATATTCTAGTTACATTGCAAATTTAACCCGAATTTTACATGAATTTAACCCGAAATTATAAAACAGTTTTGACTCAAGTGTAACTAAATTGAATGGCGGTTCTTTCTTGTACATTGCTTGCAAAAGAGGGACGTGAGGTACGTGTGAAAGAAAAAAAAGGGCATACATATTAAACATTATGACGTACCCCAGAGAATTAGATTTTGACAAGATAAACTTTCAATCGCGTATTTGTGTATTTTCAATCTCCTATCTGCACTTGGATATCAACGACAACCAACAAATAGCCAGGAAAAAAGTTTGGAATATTTTCTCATTTGTGTACATGGTAGCAAAAATCTTACAATTTCAGTAAATTAAAAAGCGTCACAAATTGTATTTGTAACGGGCTGCGAAACATCATGTTTTAGACCAAGATTTCTTTGCACATCCATAATAAAAGTGACATTACAACTGTCTGCTTTTTTGTGTTGAATTCGGTGTTTGGTGTTGAATTATACTTCATAAACATTATCTAACAAGTATATCGTAAGAATGGAATGTAAGAGCTGGGCGAGAAGACGAGAAGATGGGAATGATTAAGTTTGGAAGTCTATTGAGCCAGGATATAGAGCAAGTGAAGCAAGGGTATAGACACATTATCAAAATAATACCCAATTCGTGATTGCGTAAGAAGAGAACGATTGAGATTAAAATCTTCTAGCTCGCATGTATGGAGAAATAAGAAGGGAATGGAGGAAGAAAATCAAGGGAGGATAAAAAGTAACTATAAATAAGACCAAAGTCGTGAAGTTTTGAGATCGTGTTCGAGTCAGTCATTATCTGCTTCACCACCACACTAGTAATTTTTGGTACAGTTGGGAATAATGTGTGTAACAAATCGATTAAAATCGTATTAGTCATTGAGATGGCGAGGGGTGAGAGTTGGAGGACAGAAAGCAGAGGTCGAAATAATAATATTATGGAGAAGTGTGTTGCTACGGTGGGGGGGGGGGGGGAACGCTGACGATCGAACGAAATGGAACGTAGCTCAAAATTATTTTAGTAACTGTCTTCCCCAGATACTTAATACTTCACATCCTAGGTAATAGGGAGACTTAAAATGAACCGTAGAGATAATCTATTCTTATTAATCAATAATGATGATTGTAGTAAGATTTAGTTTTGAACTTTATATATCGTGATTTATATTTGCATAAGGTGGCAAAATGGAAAACATACTATTCCAAGGGCGAAGATTAGCGGGTTGTTTTTTTTTTCTCGGAGCTAACTTTTGAGACATTTCGAGTTCTTAAATCCGTGACTGTATTAACTTGTTTACCAATCTGATTCTTGTGAGTTGTTTGAACAAGAATTGCCGGTCGGCTGATTTGAAACATCAATAAACCGATGCCGGTCTCTGGTAAAGATTTCTATAAACTCTTGATAGCTACACCCTCTGGCAAAAACAATTTATCAAGAACATTGTTTCATCCTCTTAAGTTGTCACGATGAAAAAAGCCTTATAATGTCATGGATCGAGCCTTGGGCTTATTATTTAATTAAGGGCTGCCACCACTTGAAATTATACTGCTTCAAGACAGTATGTTTACGTAATTCACTATGGTTTAGCGTCGTTAAATTCAAAGAGAGTGGGAAGGTGTATACATTGTATGCATGCATTGTATGTAAGTTTGTTAGTTTAATTTACGATGGATGTGGACACAAATGTGTAAGGACTTCAGGTTCGCTTCCTGCATCCACTTCATATTGTTAAACTGATACATGTTATGTAATGTTTACTTATGAAAAAAAAATAAATAATAAAATGTTACCAATTATGTTATATGGATCAACTTTTACATGAATTTAGGAATGAGTTGCACAAACAATCAATTACTAAGATATATTCCCAACTTAACACCTTATTTATTGATACATATTATTATAAAGTTCATAGTAATTGTAAACTCACCAGAATATTGTTGGTGTGCACAGTTTGTTGGATGAGCGTAGCGAGCGAAGCGAAGATTCCATTCAACTACACCGGAGAAAAAAAAACGGAATGTTTTTTTCTTTCTTTCTGTTTGTATTATTGTGTGTTTGTTAACACGATTCCGGCTAAATTGATACTCCAATGGCGATGAAATTTTATGGAGGTCTTCGAAATTTTTGAACTTAGTAGAACTGCCACGTTTTTGAGCGCAATCGAAAAATTATTTCTCATTAAAATCGCAATTTTACGATTTTTTTCGATTAAAAAAAAATCTTCGACTTATAACACCTACATGCTTTATTTTATTGTAATGGTTTTTGCACCGAACCTTTATTTTATGAATTAATATATTCCTGTGACATTTGAGCGTAATCGAAAAATAATTTCTCATGAAAATCGCAATTTTACGTTTTTTTTTTCGATTTTTTAAATTTCTTCGACTTATAACACCTACATGCTATATCCGATTATAATGATTTTTTCACAGAACCTTAATTATATAAATTAATATATTCGTATGAAATTTGAGCGCAATCGAAAAATTATTTCTCGTGAAAATCGCAATTTTACGATTTTTTTCGATTTTTTTTTAAATTCTTCGACTTAAAACACCTACATGTTTTTTCCAATTTTAATTTTTTTTCACAGAACCTTTATTTTATGAATTAATATATTCGTGTGAAATTTGAGCGCTATCGAAAAATCATTTCTCATGAAAATCGCAATTTTACGATTTTTTTGTTTTTAAAAAATTACGTTCATCCAACAACGCACCTGAAAAAGCGTTTGCGAATCTTCCTAGTATATAAAATCTTTAGTCTTACTAACATAAAATGAGACATTTTTAGTGACTTATCCATACTTTAATATTCTTGAATAACACGACCTTGTAGTAATGATATTTTGATGAACTTTTCTAGTCTACAACGCAAGTCGAACAGGCCTTCGACGTGATAAATTTGTCTGTAAAATGTTTAAGTGTGTGTGGTCCCATACGGCCGAGTGAACAAACAGATTGAGCTGAAATTTTAAACAGACATCCGTTATCAGTTAACTGAGAACTGCTAACAAAATGAGCAAAATCCGTTGCGATTTAAACTCACAAGAAATAAAAATGTGAAAAATTTAAACCTAGATTGCAAATGTTGACATGTGCATTAAGGTCACAGCCATGGTTTTTAATAAATAAAGAAATAAAGGTAGGAGTGCTATAGCAAGTTGTTTGTCGCTTCGATCCCAATTTTAGGTTCTCCCAGCATTGTGTACGAACGGACGAAGTTCGAAATCCCAATCTAGCCGAAAATGTACGTTTCTACTTTTCGAACTACGTCCACATCGTTACACCAATCAAGCTCTTTTGTTTTGCGTACTCAGTAAGGTTATCCTAATCCTCGTAGTTGGCTCCATAAAACTTCGCAAACATTGACAGGAAGTGAACCTTTTGCTAGGAAGTTTGGTATCGGAAGAAAATATGGGGCATCAAATTAAAAAAACATGTACGAGAACTGGAAATTTAGTTTCCTAACAAAAACAAAACAGAACCCAAAAATGTTGATTTTCCTGCGAGTATAGTAAAAAAAGTACGAAAGTAATGCAGTCTACCTTGATTATTCAGTGTTGTAACAGGGCAGATGAGTCTTCAAACAAAACCAAGCTTTAAGTTCCCCGATAGAAGTAGTCTTGTGTTACACCCGGGATGAAAATAGGATGAATCGTCGGCTAGATCCTGGCCACGAGTAATTCTTACTGATGATTTGTTCAAGGGTTAAATGGGATTAGGACATTCCCTCCTAAATATCCCCTAACCATGTACTTAGTTATTCACTTGAAGAGGAGTAAATTAGCCCGGAGCACGTTTCGTACGAAATACAAAGCTCTAGAGTAGACAGATTTTGAAATCCAAATTAAATATACTTCAAGTTACTCTTCTACCGTATTTTGTTCTTTCCACGTTGTGCAATCATGGAGTTTGAGGAGGTATGAGTACGAAGAGTAGAATTAATCTTACGAGAGTACTATTTAGAATCCATGATACAATCAAGAGTTTTGGAACATTGACGTTATTTATTGGATATGGTGTCTCGCTCAAGGGGATAGATTGGGTTGCATCAACCCATTGCAAGGTAGGGTGTGTGATTTTGTATTAAAATACAATTTATGAATTTATTTAAATAAATTACCCATTTAAACTCGCGATTCGAAATATGAGTATTTTTCATACGAATGACACTGTAAAATAAAACATATTTTATAACAATAGTTTACATGTAAAATTGACATAATCCACTCACATCTCATGGGGTGATAGCTCTAAATGCGTGTAATTTTGCGTTTTCTTTCTTTTTGTATAATTCCTTTTTTCGTCTTTAGATTGAAATAAGTGATTATCTGCTGCGAGATAATCCGCATTTGTCTTTATATCTAAATGTTAGCCAGTTCTCCAGAAAGTTTGGACGTATAAAATAAAAAAATATTTTATGAAAAATGGTAGCTTGAAAAATTGTAATAGTCAAAAAGAATAATTCTCGGTATTTGGCGTTCAATATCATTTTCAATAATTACGTTTAACATTGACACACATGTAAATGAAGATCAACCGTTCTGTTTTTCTTCTTCCGGCAGGGGACCACTCAAACGACCCTCTTCGTAGTTATCAAGGTCATGTGTCAGTGTCAAGTTAACAACTTCACGTCGCTTCATTTTCAATTCATAACTACAACCATATCGCTACAGTCTCGACTACTCTATTTGCATCGTGATGAAATGATAAGACTGATTATGATAATCATTTTCACTCGAGGGACACAAATGTAATCACAAAATACCTCATGAGTAACTAGGTAATAGCGTGCCGGTATACAGGAAGTCCCTGGTTTACAATCGCTTTCGTCTCACTCCAGAACAAAAGGGTGCTAGTTTTATGGCAAGATTAGATTCTGACAGACGATTGAATTATACTACAAATTTAAATTTATCTTTGATTACTCGCCAATTTACTTTCAACAGGCATTACAAATAGAGAAAAACTTGACCACCTTCAAAATTGTTTAAAAGGAAAGGCTTACTAAAGTATGGCCGTGTTATAAGCGGTACTCAATTCAACAAAAGTTTATAGACATTGTAAAATTAGCTCAAATCAACAAGGCATCTTGTAAAACTAAGCTTAACTTCGTGAAAATTTCCATCACGATTCCTGCCATAAATTTACAACTCTCATACACATTTCTCTGAATTAATTTAATTACAATAATTTAAATTTTAATAATGTTAACACTTAGACACTTAAGTTGCTGGAATATTAATATTTGTTATTTAATATACGAGCGTCGAAACTATTCATTCAATTCACGTGCATACATGAAAGCATGTTGCCATGTCCTTTTGAATAGTTTTGTACATTTTGATCATCAAAGATGTTTTCAAAGAACTTTATGTTAATTTCAGAATAGTTTGTAACATGTATATATGTTCATGTTAATTAAATTTAATAATTGTTTACCTTGATATTAAAGGTAGAACGTTCTTTAAAAATAAAGATATGACATAAATTTGTAAACTTTTTTGGCCAATCATACAGACTATTCCATTGATTTTAATGATTAGATTTTGACATATTTTAGAAAATTACAATTTTGTAATTTGTACTACACCTCAAATTAGGCATGGAGTAAGTTATTTATATAAGATTGTGTTTTGCACCGCGCAAAGGTCAGACAGTGACCTCTTCCTACTCGAACGTTCAATACTCGACATCAGTAAGAAGCCAAGTGTAGTAGATATATGAGCCCACTTAGTCTACCAGTAGGGTATCCGAAGGTAGAAACTCTATCTTAGATTTAATGGATCAGGGCAGTATAGAGCGATTGAGATTTAGGACTGTGAACAGGAATCATGTCACCAAGTTTGAGAATGATTGGGGTACACTCTAAATACGAATTTATTTATTTTATTTAACGTAAAAATGGTTTAGTTTCGTCTTCCTACTTGATTTCGTGCATGGAGCGAACACAATAAATATTTTATTATGTACCTCACTGCTACGTTAGTACCCTGTAGCACAGCCATTCCCAAAGATTCCAATTTAGAATACACCAACACGCCATACACTTTATATCTTAGCTCGAATACCACCATCATGCGATTTATAGCCAGGGAAGAACCGACGTAAAATATGTTCAATAAATGTTGGTTTTAACTACGCGAGTAATGTGAAATTAGCTATACTCGTACACATACAGAATAAAATTGCATTTTAAGTAATCTATTCGAACGATTCTATAACATATAGAAGGGACCATCACTTTTCACAATAACCTCTCTGTGAAAGCCCCCTCCTGCGAGCCACCTGGTCTCTCCCCCTCCTGCGAGCCACCTGGTCTCTTTGGAGGCTAATACTATAATTTGTAATATGTACTTGAATTTTGTAATAAAACGACGTGAACTGAACGCATGGCATTTTCAACGCAATTTGGCAGGGCCAACTCAAAATCTTAAACAAAGTGAACAAATTATTTCATTTGTTGGCAATAAAACAATTAACTGTGGTTAACACTCCATCTTTTTTGGTTTTGTTTTGTTTGTAGCACTGCAGATGAGTTCTTGTATAGGAAGTTAATTCAAAATTCAAAATTATAATTATGAAAGCATACGTAACATAACATATTTTTGTGAAAAGGTAGTGTAGGTTATTTGACAAAATTTGGTTCGTATTTTCGATAGATTCCACAAGACATAAAAGTATCGGTGACTATATACAAAATTTAGAGAAGGATATTTTAACCCTCTTGTGACATTATTATATGTTATATCTTGTGAATTATGCATACAAATAGCAAAATTTGCTAAAATAAAGTTTAGAATAATGTGTATTATGCATACAAATTGCAAAACTCGCTAAAATAAAGTTTAAAATAAAGTGTTATGTAATTCTAGTGTATTAGCCCTATGTATACAAATAGAAAAACTTGATTAAAGTTTTACTATGCCACTCAAATTTTGAAAGTATTTCTAAACTAAATGTTATCCATTTGTTTTGTACTGTCTACCTAGATATCAAATTGATTGAAATGAAAGAAACAATCTGTACTGTAAACGGTTTCCTAATATTAGCATAGTAAAACAAAGTAAACTTGTTTTTTTTATAGAATATGTAGCACTCATCTGTAGCGTTGTCACCGTTATACAAGAGTTTGAAAGACACACCTCGCTACTGCACTACTCGCATTTGCATGATTTCTAATTACCCAGTCCCTTCGCGCGTCCTTACGGCTCTCACACATCTTTATCAAACTAGACTCGGACTTCGGGTCTAGAAGCGTTCGTCTTCTGATAACTAATGCAAATTCCGAGTGAAATCACCCTTTCTCGTCCTCTCGTATCTCTGACTATAGTCAGTACTCAGTTCGCCTACAAACGATTTGAAACGTCGTGCATCATCATACTCGGGAATGAGGATGGTGAAATCAGGAAGCCTAGTTTGATTAGCATTTATACGGTTGCTAATGGTAAAACAAATTTTGATTTCCAGAGCTAAAACAAAGTATATATTTAATGTAGTAGATTACGTTTTGATAATAATACATGCGTTCAAACTAATTGTAAGTTTATATAGTTTGGTGTTTCTTGATTTAAATGGATACATTTTAATTTGTAGAAATCAATTTTCACAACCAAATCAAGAAGTGCCAATAATTTTTGGTTGTAATAGTATTTAATCTACTACAATTTGCTTATAATTAAAATAAGTGAAAATTAAATGCTAATGTAAATGTAAATAAAAATGTTTTTCTGTGTCTGAAATGTAACCTAAATTAAAATGGCAGAACTTTCTTCTCATAATAAAAAACAAGTTATACTTCTACTTAATTTGTCTTGAGCTTAACAATTTTTAAAAGTTAGATTCATAAGTTTTTCAGATAGAGCATCTTCCTAGTTATGAGGTTGTCAACAACATGGTTAAGACTTTATTTCTAGCTTATTTGACCCCAAGCGTCTTAACGCTATCTGAGAATCGACTTCGTAGTCTTGACAAATTAACTCTCAAAACAAAGAAAGACCCTTGAACAAATACCAGACTTAATCTAACAATCTCCCTCGCCCCCGCCTCCCAAATAAAAACTGTCGTATTTAATTTCTGATTTGTTAAATATTATTTATAAAATAGCAATAATAGTTGAACGTGGAAAACTTGTCCATGGTTATTGGTCTTCTGTAGGGGAATAACTCTAATTATACACAATATGTAGCATTGTGACAATGCGGTGTACAATGTACATGTGATAGATTTAGTGTCTAAGCTGAGATAGTGTGTCCATGAGCTTTTGAGATTAATTTGTGATGTATAATATATGGAAAGCGTATCTTCATCAAATCTTCTCTTGAAATACATCCTGTTTAAGATGTAAATTAATAAATCACAATTTCATAATTATAATACAATTATTAATTGGTTAGCTTGGGTTATATTTTTGTAGGTTTTTTTGATTTAGTTTTTAGTTTTTCGATGATAGCCCACACGGTTGGGCTGAAACGTCAAAGTATAAAAGCATATTCGACGCTGTGAAATGACCCGACCAATTAATTTTATTTATAATTTTCCGGGCCGCGAAAGCCTTAAATTTTGAAATAATTTCATTATTATTCAACGTCGTAGAAATGAATGCTGAAGCAAATTAGACCAACCCACACACTTAATAATGCAAATAATCATGTGCATGTGTAATGTGCTGTGGCTTAGTTCATTTTGATTCTAGCTTAAAGCATTTAGAATGTGAGTGAGAACCCCCCATATCATAGTCATTGGCTGTCATTGTCATCATAGTCATTGATGAAAAAATAACAAATACAAGTTGATTTTGTAGTTGAGTTGTGAGTTATCATCGAATTGACACCTTATAAAATATAATGGTTATTTAAATGCCGTTCGTTGATGTAAGACGGTTACTTATTACGCTCCCGTCATTCATAAGAATTTCAAATTTGACCCTCCTTGTAGGGCACACATAAATTAGCAAAAGTAAGCCAGCCGTGAATGTGTGTATCTATTGAAACGAGTGTGTTCGCAAACTGGCCTTCGCTTGCTTTCCATCTCTCCCCCTCCCTCCCCCCCCCCCCCCCTCGGCCGACAATCTTGCCGACCTCAATATTCTGCCGTCCAGAGGGAATTACATACGAGATTTATTTTACATGTTTTGTCGCATCTTCCTCTGTGGGTGAACAAATATTTTAGAAATTCTTTTTTTAATTTTTATCGAGTTATTTTATGAAACGTGTATATAGTCGTGGGATGGGGTGGGGCCCATGAGACCCTGTCAAGACTCGAAACGGACTGAGCGGATATTCGAGAATCTAGACAAAAATGAATTTGCTTACAAATGTTATTCAATAAGCTACAAATACAGATTTTCAGGAAAAGAATCAATCCGAGGGCTCAAATTACCTTAAAATGGTTTATATTTCATACATTCTACAAACTAAAAGTCCAACTGGACTGGAACCAGAAGCCGTTTTTGATTAATTCGTATTCTTTTTCTCATGTCCCCTAAAAATGGGAGTGGGGATAAATTGCTTAATCGCTCTTTGCTATTTGCCATTAGTTCTATCGACTTCACCATGTTTACATAAATCATCAACGGAGTAGGCGAGGTGTGGGCTGTACATTCGTTTTTCGGTTGTGTAACTATATATCTATAACATGACTTCTAAAAACAAAAACTCTGATGGGAAATATCATGTAAGCACCTTATTATATAATGTAGATCATGTGATATAGACGTTATGTAACACGAAGCCAAATCATCGCATGTTTTTATTTTTCTACTTCATCTTTATGTCAGTACGTCCGTATTCGCGCGTGTCAAGTGTGTTTCAATAAAAACGAAATAACCGCCAATTAGCATGCGTTTTTTGTTGGCAATGCCCTTGAACAAGGATGCTCCACAATGTGTTTAGTGATCCTGGGATTGAGGGGCCGGGGCTAGCGTCACCAAATTCGACAGAAATACCCGGCACCTCCACCAACAACGAGATTATATGAAAAGAAAATGGAAAGGAACGTTTTGTTCCATTCTGGTCGTTGATTGAACAATCCTATGATTTAGTATCTTTGTTCCCTATTTAGCAAACATAAATTTGAGATGTTTTATATTTTACGTTGGGGCCATCTGCGCGGCTAGAAATAAGTTATCAGTAATTTCCTACTATCACTAGTCCTAAAATTTTGATATCAAAATATGTATTTATTTTGTAAAGCAGTAAATACAAAAAAAGGTACACTTTCAAAAAAAGATTTTTAAGGGTGAAATGGTACGAATGTATTGAAAACTAATACCGAGCAAAAGTTTGGTAGAAATTATAAAAATTCAAATAACCCAGATATACTGTACACTTAATAAAATGATAAGAAATATTAAGAAATATCGTTTAAATCAATTGAAGTTTAGTCGCATATGGTTTCGTAGGTATTGGTCAAATAAAAGGTCAATATAAGCCATTATTCAGATTCGTGATTCGAGTGATTGGAAAATTACTTTTGTGGGGAAATGGTAATTTATTAAATTGAGTAACCATAGTTTTATTTATTGTTATTCAATGATTATTGGTAAGCCTATATGATAATCGTTCGGAATATCACACGAGCATAGCATTCAACACAGAATTGTGTGTGATATCCCTAAAAATAATAAAATCTAAATTAAAGTAGGTAATTAAAATTAACAATATGTACTTGGCATACGTAAAAAACCAAAATAGGTAATCAAAAACTATATAAAAACTCAACAGTTGTACACAAAGGGGCCTTCAATAAAACAATACCAATTAACATCAAACAAACAAACATTATAACAAAACATTATGTATCAAAATATATATTTCCCATTATAGAAATATACATACAGCTTTTGAATTGAAAAGAATAAAGATAAAATGTGACATCTCTTTTTATTCTATAGCAAGATTAAAAAGTGACAAAATCATAGTGCGAACACCTACTACATTATTATTGTTTCCCGAAGCAGTTTCTCAAAATCCAGTGCCTTCATGTTGAGAGCATTCAGATCGAGTTGCTTTAGTAAGTTTGAGTTTTAGATTACAAAGCCACACTATGCTAGACATTTTGTTGTCATTGTCTACACAGAACTTAAACATTTATAATAACATAACACTAACAGTCATAATTAATTTTACTTAAATGCATGTATTCATTTCATTTTCCACATCTTTTTTTCTTTCACCTACAATTTTTATTCATCGATATTTTTCCTCAAAATATTTATTTGTTCGTAATCTTTGGTTCATCACTACTTAAAAGGGAACACCACTGAAAATGACAAAATCCACAGTTTTTGCGCTACAAACACAATTTTTGGTGTGGGCAATGGAAACACCTTTAAAAATTGATAACATTTATTTTTATTTTTACGGGCTTATATTTTGCCCCCCTTGATTTTGTTCATTGTTGTTTAGCTCTTTGGTAGAAAAGACAAAACTTTTTTCCTTTTGGACCGATTGTTGTGAAATTTGGCATTTTCCTTGTTTTGACATAACCAAAGACAATTGTGCACGTATTTTTGTTTTGTTTTTTTAGCTAATTTTATGCATTTGAATAATGACTTTATTAATTAAAGTTCAGACGGAAGTTTAATATTATATTTTAGACAAAATCTTGAATATATCTTAAAACGCATGCATTATTTTGTTTATTTATGTCCAAGTAAAGACACAAAACAAAAATGAGCTCATTCGGAAAAGTGGTTCAGAAGTTTTTTAAGTTAAAAAAGTGTGCTAAAAATATTATCCGCCAAAATGGTTTTAAAGATTTTTTATATGAAATTACCATAATTTTGCTTTCCCAGGTATGTAAGAAGTGTCTATTCTACGGGTTTCATAAAAGTAATTGACTAAATCAATAAGTTATCAAATAATCAATACATTGATTAAGTTATGACTAACTATGACTGATGATGTTATGACTAACTAACTAACTAAATATATGTATAGAAAATGGCAACACAAAACCGCATTTCCGTGCGCGCCGGAATAACTTTTTTTTTATTAAATGGAGGCGTGTTAGCCCATTGATGTTAGTATAATTCAAAAATATAATACTTAAAGAATAAATAAAAGTAATAAAAAATAACAGGTCGAAGGGTAGTTTTGTCAGTATTTTCAGTGGAGTGTTCCCTTAACTAAATTAAAAATTTCTTCTTTTTTCCACACTGCATCGCGAAAAAGACATCTGTACAGTTCAGGTACAGGAACTACTGATATTGTTACCGTCCTATTCCCATAGAAAGTATAAAGTTGTCTTCTACACGTATTACAAAAATAAAATAATCTTGCTCGTTTGATATAAATAAATGTTTTGGTTTACCAGTAATAATATTAATCAAATACATAATAAAGCGACAAGCTCACAGATTATTTAATTTGTATTCACTGTAGAGATGCTATGATGTAGTAATTGGCACAAAATACTGTTTCTATGCATGAGAAGAAAAAATACATACGTCGTTGGAGGAATTTCGTATTCTACTGAACTGTCTCGTAAAATTTATTACCATAGTATTAATTCTTCAGTTTGAACTGGGAGTATAAACCATGCAGACGACTCCTAGGTAAATCAAGAAATGCGAGTATTTACCAACATAGCATAGCCATCATACAAAACTACGCGAAATCCACACAGTCATAAGACTTGAAAGTCATTAAAGTCATTATGATCGGCGCTTTCGCAGCCATTTCATCCCTTTATTTTATTACCCGATTTCTTTATGTAATTTTCTCCCTCTTTTCTCAATCTTTAAGTGCACATATTCAATATTATGTTAACATAAATGGTCACAACCAAAAAAATGTCATTGATATAAAATTGGTTTCAGTAAAATTATCTTTGTATTGATTAGTACGCTGAACCCCAATCGTCATCCAATATTCATTGGCCAGTCATTGATTTATTTTCTTGTGAATTAGAATTGAGTTAACAAATTACAATTTGTAACGATAATAATTTAGGAAATCATAGTAACAGATTTGCATTAAGCAGTTATTAATTGTTTCCAAATAAAAAATCATAATCAAGTAAAGCAATAATAAAATTATGTAATAATATAATATGAGTTTGATGGTAAACTGTGTAGATTGTGTTATTTTAAACAAAAAAATAACACACAAACTGTCGAACCGATAATGTTAATTTGTTGTCGATCAGTAGGCAATCCCATGTTATTTCTAGACGCCCCCGCGGTTCCACTCACACATTCGCAGAAAGAAAGCAGATTATAATATAGGCCTACACACACACGCGTAATGCAGATGATCGGTGCGACTGTTTACCTAGCAGGTTATCTGTTGTGTATCAAGCTATTAAAGAGCTAATGATTGTCACCTCCACTCTTCGAGTGGCCGGTGGTCATGCGGGGGTTGGCTGGCGTCGAGCTGTGATTGGCTGAGGGCGGGTGACGCGAACCCCCGCGTGGAGATATAGGCAACGTCGTGTACACCCAGCCACCAGTCTCCACCTGACTCGACGCCGCGCGTATTCCACAGCTGCACTCAGGTAGGTGCTTGCCTTGCCTGCTTACTTGCTCGCATCCCCTCATACACACATTTAGCGGGACGCTGCGTAACAATTCACGGAAAAGTTTCATTTTACGGGATTGCTATTTGCTACTTATTAAAAAAATTGTACGAATTAAAATGAAAAGTGTACGCGTTTCATTTGTATTATTAGTGCTAAATTTTTATAATATTGCACTAAAGCATGGTAAAATAAAAAAATACAATTTTATAAACAGTCTTTTACAACTAAATTAAAAAAATTATACTCTCGTCGATAAAAAATAAAATTGTACGAATTAAAATGAAAAGTGTACGCGTTTCATTTATATTATTAGTGCTAAATTTTTATAATATTGCACTTTGGCATGGTCAAATAAAAAAATACAATTTTATAAACAGTCTTTTGCAACTAAATTAAAAAATTAGTATGTGATTTTGAATATTGTATTTAAAAAAATTAAATTTGAATTTGAACAAAGAATGCGCTTTTTAAAATCAATTTTGTAATTTGATAAATTTGAAGTATTTAAGCTATAAGGATTGATTAATTTAAAAATAGTTGCCCTTTGAACAAACTTTTAAGAATTATAATAGGTTACTATAAGTTAATATTGTACAGTGTTATTGTTCCGGACACTTGTGCCGCAGTTTAATTCTATATTCACCACACCAGTGCGGTTGAGACTATGCAAATTATATCACGTCGGTAGGAATAATGCACGCACCGTTTGCTGACAATGACATGCCGTGATAAGGCCAATAGTGTAAATCTGTTTCGAATTGTGCAGCTTAGCCTAACTTTGTTGAATTAATTAGATACACGTCTAGGATATAATATTCCAAACAGGTGTATTTATTAACTTTAGCCAATAAGATTGTTGAAACTAAAGTTGAGCTTTGGTCTCTTTGTATGTTGTTTTTGACATTGTTCTTCAGCAGTGTGGAGAATGCTGTTATTGCCTGAACATCTTCATTTAAATTTAATCAAAGTGCGGCATTTTTTTGAGAATGTATTGCTTTTGGGGGTTTCATATTCTACAATTTTTTACTGAAACTGAGAACTTTATACAGGTGGATTGTGTTCTTCAAATTACCCCCAAAGCAATATATACGTCCAAACATATATGTTCATGCGAATAAACTGTGTGCTCTTAACCTTTCGTTTCTGAAGTCTAACATGAGTTTCCATCCGACTGATGTAGCTCAAGCAAAACACGCAAGACTCTTGACTTACGAGGTTCCGATTCGATACCCGCCAAAGACAATCCTGACTTGATAGTTAGTCCAAGGTTTCCTTTCGCCGATGATATGCATGAAATTCTCATAAACATCCCAGTTGATTTAAGTCTTCACAACCACCCAACACCAAATTAACTGGCTAGGAAGAGGTGCATGCAATTGGTTACAGGCAGGTTATCCACGAGTCTTTTAACGTGAGTTGTGAAAAATGACATTTGTGAAAGAATGCTATAACCAACAGCCAAATAAAACAACCGTACCTCAGAATATAAGGGAATTATATTGTGAATATCTTGAAATGAACATTAACCTTATTTTATATAATCCTAAATGCATATTAATACTAGTATATAAGATACGATAATAATGCAGGTGTGTTCTAACTCTCCAATAAATGAATGTGTGTGCGTGAACGGGCGGATAAATGTGATAAGTTACGGATTTATTAACATTTTACTTATTCAGGTTAAAGATTTCAGGGTAATATATACATATTTTCATATGTTTAATTTATTTAATAACAGTAAACTATAGTAAACCATAACCATAAAACTTCTGAAATGGTGGTACATTATTGATTATGCTATTTTTAGTTCTAAGTTTAATAACGCCGTTTTTAAACATTCTCGATTCAAAGATAACATAAAATCAACATTTAAAATCTTAACCAAGTGTCAACTTGTGTACATACACATGCGATTATTTTAATTGCAGCTACTAATGGCATGGGTCGAGTTAAACTTACCTTGTATGCACATTTGTAGCCTCGAGAATATTAATAACCTTTTTCAAAGCGCGACTGTTTTTAAAGTATAGTTTTCTTTTCTTTTATTCAATTATGTTCTAAATGACAAGACGCACGTATATAAGGGACATAGACCCCGTTTATATTACTAGCGCTCGACATGGATTGGAACGCGGATTAGAATACGAGTTGAAAACCCAACCGTCCGTCCAGTTACACGGCGAATTGTACCCGCGTATAACCCACCACCCCTCGTAGACGGCTAGTAATACAAACGTGGCCCCATCCTACGCAAACAACAAACAGTCCTGATCATTGCTAGCTGCATCAGTCATTGCTCCTTCATCCGTCATCCGCTTTATGTCCTAGTCAAGACTATTGTCTTACCTTGTTTACGATAGTCTCCCCGGGTAAACAACGTATTTATTTTAGTATTACTGAGCGTTTTAGGGAAACTTCGCCGATTAAATTAAATGGCCAGCGGCCACACACACCAACCTTGAACCGTAATGACTTATTAAATTAAATTATTTACTTAACGTCTATCCTTTTCAGTTATAAAAACATTTTTGCAAAAGAATCATTAAAACACTGTTTTTGCTCGCGTTGTCTCAAAATGTATATTGTACTAACTCATTAATCGTTTGACGACCCGAATTTATATTTTCATCGATGGTAACGTATCTTCTGGGCTAATTCTATTTCTCATTCACAATTACGCGACGCTCGTTTTACATAATCTAACAGCTAGCTACAGTGCTGTTAGCGGCAATGATACTCGATATTTAAAGTTCGCTGAAAAGAAAGGACGCCTAGTCAAGTTTGCCTCATCATGTCAAAAAATAGGTTTCAGGCGCAATACTTCGAAGTATTGCGTACAACAAACGTTTTTTTAAATACGTTTGAATTGTAAGGCATTGTTCAAGCAATCTTACAAAGCAAATCTTATAGCTGGAACACCGGTGGCGGGAATTGACCCGTTAATAAAAAATATTGTGCAGCATGCGCCATCCCGCACAAGGATTGATCAACACACTTAAAAAAAAATTAACTTCGGTCAACTCATTCGTGGGCACTGTAGTGTCTACGCAATATAAAAGTAGGCACAAGTATATAACATAATTTAAATACCATTATAAAGCTATTTCGGAAATAGAATATATTATAATATCGTGTATTAATCATGTAAATTAATAATTTAATACTTTGAACCTAAACGCTATAGCGTGGTCTTTAAAGATTACATAGTCAACGTACACTCAGTAACAAAGAGCAGTTCTTAATTACACACGTATATCTAGCCGGAGAGTATGCGAATCAGTACGTACGCCTTGGCTGCGTGCGTGTTAGTATGTTTAGCACGCATTTGGTGTTGTCTCGAGAGTTATAAATTGTGGCCATTTCATATCAGATGGTTTTCGTAGAACATTCACAAGAAATACGCTCAACACTGTGCGTATCGGCCCACACTTTCTCGGATTAATAATTCTCAGGTATGTACGGACCTACGTATACTAAGATAGACCTCAGATTTATAACTGGAATTTTTCATCGAAATGCACGTTTTTACGTTTTTACTCAGCCTCCCCAACCCCCTAAAAATACATACCTTATGATAGGCTACGTATAATCAAATAATTTTAGTTTTAAAGTTAGAAGAGTTCATTATAATATTTAAAACACTTTAGTGGAAATAACTCTTTATTTTATTATACAATGAAAATATAATACATATAAACTAATGAATACAATAAACTAATGAACATTGAAATCAAATCATACATTAAATTTTTTTCTGATTCTGTAAATATTTGCTTTAGTTCTCCTAATTTGGAGATCAAATTATGTTTATTCAACGTCAATATGATAACTATATATACAATAATAAAATAGTTATTTCTTCTAAAGTGTTTTAAATAATATAATCAAATAAGTTCACAATTTTTTAAATTGAAATTTATTATTCACATGCGCCATCAAAGCTCATAAAATGAACAGAATGAAGCAATTTTTAGTGCAAGACAATGGAATAATAGTTTACCGAATTATTGACATATTTGAAAGTATTCACACAGTTACAAGAACTTAAGTTTAGTAAAGTACCCACAAAACTCCCGTTAACCACAGTATCGGCTCAGATGTCCTAAAATGCCGAAATGAGTGACTATATCACAATAGGATTGTCATTAGTCGGTCGAAATGTGCAGCGTGAGCGACGTATCATCTGTGAAAGTTGGCTTAGGTTGACTTGCACCGTTCGGTGGTCGCGCGTTCCTTGCATTGTGATCGGCCTACAACCCATGTGCTCATATCGCTCGCCAGCATGAAATCAGTCTTGAAAAGCTGATTTTTAGCCTATTTATATGAGTAAATCAATAACTAATGAATATAAGTACTATCGATTGAAATCATACATTACAATTTTGTCTGATTCTGTAAATACTTCCTTTCGTTCTTCTAATTTGGAGAGAAAATTATATTAATTCAACGTCAATCTGAAATTGTGCTTTCATAGATTCAATGCGTGTTTATTTTCTCAATGAGAAACAAATGAAAAATCCCAATTAAAAACTTTTTTCCGCGAGATACTCATCTTGAGATACACTTCGTTCTAGGTCACCTGACATGATGTGAGTTGAGTAGATTATAATAGACGACCTGATAAGTTTTATATTCATGACAAGGATATTATACATGGTTATAATATACACTAGACTGTAGACAGTGTAACATTTTGAATACTATTTGATTTAGCCTTGACCAATTTGTAATGCTGTGTATGGTATGCAGAAAGTATCTGTTATATTCGACCGACTCGTGATTCGCGTGCACGCACAATGAATTCACCAATGATTACATGCGCTGGAATTTGAAAACCTCAATAAAACTCTATAAAATATAAATTGCCCTCTCCAACATTGAACCTAAACACTTGGTATCCCTGGCAGTGCTCTAGTAATTGAGAGCGTATACCATCAATCAGTATTTAGTAGCGTGCATAAATCCGTCAATCAATCAATACACATTTATTTATTATCAATTGCTCACTCGAAATGTGTTTTAAAGCTCCTCTGGTTGAATAAGTTTCATACACCAAAATACCTTCGCAATTGGGTAATATTCAACAATGGTCTATGATCAAAAACTTTTGCAATTAATGTAATTGTTACTGTTGGCACCAAGACGATGATGCCAATAAATACGAGGGAAAAATGAAAAAAAACAAATCACAATCGAGCTTACCTTGGCTTCGAGACAGTAGGCTTGTGGAGACGGCGAACTTGCCGTTTGTGCGAGGTGTCGAAGTAGGTGATGAAGAGGGAAAATGATAGGCTAGCCTAGTGAGATGATAGATAGAAGGGGGATCGATAGTGATGAAAGTAGTAAATGATGATACAACAACAACATACGTAATGCACACGAAAATAGAAATTAAATATCACTTGAAAGCACTGTGAACTGTGTGTGTTAAGAAATTGTCATATAGTAACCACGAAGAATACTTGTTGGCTGTTGCTCTCGAGGCAACTATGAAATATGCGAATGCACTGTCTAGAACAGACAGCCGTACTGAGGTCTGAACGCTATGGCAGTTCGAATGCAATAGAGACGAGCCAACGACCTGTCTAGGTCAGGTTTAAAATCAGAGATATGATAAGAAAGAGGGGTACGAGGGGAGTGAAAACTAAATACTACGTGAAACAAGAGTGGGCTTAAACTGGCGCGAACAGTTACATTGATTCAGGACGACTGAAAGATGCTGGATTGTGATATAACAATATTTAATTCATATTCCTTCGACTTCACTATTCAGATAAGCTATAGGGTCATGAGTAACTTAATACTCGCACGTCAATGTAATGTGTTCTCAGCAACGAACTAACTTAGAATGTTGTAGAATGATGGTTCGTGCAAACCAGTGAGTTGTCGCATTAAACACCATGCTGTATATGGTGTGTTACATATGTATGTGTATTTGTAAAGTTTGGAATTTATTGAATAAATAATAATAATAATAATAATAATAATAATGTTGAAGAAATTGACGTTATCTTAAGCTTGCACCTCCCATCTTCAGTTTTAAAATACGAATATCAAAATAAATTAGGAAAAACCAATCTGTTAATTAGTCAATATTGGCTCAACATTATAGTGTCACATCACATACAAAGAAAATAAACAGAAGAAGACAACTTAAACAGTTTGAGAATATGAATAATTTGTGAGGTTTTATATTGACCAAAAGCTTTTATTATGTCGCTATTATTCATAAACCCCTCTGTAGTCATCTTGATCGAACTTCCAGAATTCAGACCGAGGTGGATATACCATGGCCTTAAATCAACAGAATTACAATATTAGATGCAAAACGATAGCTTAAAACTACAGTCTTTAATTAATAATATTTTTTTCTATGATGTTTAATAAACATTAATTATTTATTTATTTATTTTATTTTATTGTTTATCCTTGTTGTTATTACAACAAGAAAAGGCGTCGACACTAGTAAATATTTACTAAAACACTTGATATCTTTGTAGAAATCTTGTGCCGCGAAGAGCCTTGTAAAGCACGTGAACCCAAAGATTAACATTGCACTTGTAGTTGGTTCTCCCATAAGTACTCCTTACATCAAATAAATCAAATAAAGTTTATTTTTAATATTACTGTGATATCTATATCAATTTTCAAAAAGTGTCTCGACCAGGACTCTGTTTATGAAAATTTAAATTTAAACGTAAATTATTAGATTCATGTAGGTAGAAGATTTTTTATTTTTCACTTTTTATTTAATGTCACATTTTAAACGTTTTGTCTTTTTTGTTTTGTTGTTTTATATTAAAATAATATGAAGATTATTATGGATTTTATGATTACATGTCAAGAACTTTGTACGTCAAGCTTCAGGTTTTCCTCAGGTATGGGTTTGACGGATGATTTTTATAGACTCTTTGCATTTTTATGAAGGCACGCGTTAAGTGTCGTTTCGCAACGCGACTCTTTTTTAGTATTTTAATTCTTAAGTGTATATACATAGGCCTATATACTTTGAAATTGATTTTGAAAATTTTCTCTATTTCACTCTCAACCTACTAGATTGCGTATTCAAGCTGCCAGACATTTTGTTGTCACCACTTTACCAAAAATAATTTTTAATTTTAATCGTTTCTTGCCATACAAGCTTTTGAAATTCCATTATGTTAGTACTTAGTACATTAGCGTACTTGGTCGTAAAATTGCGGTCGTAAAATTGCATGTCTTTGAAAGAATATCCAGATTAATGGGGTTATTACCGCAAAAATAGTTTTTAACACATGATCTATAATTATTTACTAGCATAATTCTTTAAAAAATTATATCTTGTAACTGTGATTTAATTTAATATTTTTGGTCCTGAAATTGGTGAAAATTGGCGAATTGGGGGAATTTCTTAAATCGGCTCCAACGTGATTATTTTTTGTTCCACATAGATAGTAGAGCATCGTTTCAATCTAAAATGGCCCTTTATAGCATCGTGTCTTGAAACAGTGCACAAATATTCACTCAAACACGCAAAAATATGCCTTCCTTAATCAAACCCTATCTTGGTAATACCTAAGCATATTTTGACCGAAACACTTGAACAAATTATAAAACAAAATATAGAGAATTTACAGAAAAGGCTGTCGAGTACGTCAATAATAGCCAATATTTTTTTGGATCAAAATCCTCCAAGGTCACGGGGCATAAAGATCGTCCCTATGTCCCTCAGATTTTTGACGATTGGATCTAGCACGAAAATTTCCAAGTTTGACCATTTTTTCCCGGGTCATGGGGAACACAATAATTTATGTGTTAGTTTCTAGATTCTTAACTTTTTAGCCTGAATGATATATATGACATTGTGTTTAGTGTTATACCTTACGCGAGACCGGCTTAAACAAATAATCCCTCTCTATTCCAATCAACATCACATTAATTATTCGTAAACACATCCGATGGTCTCATAACAGCTTCGATCTCACCACGGCATGATCTACACCATAGCAAAAACCTATTCTAGCGCTGGTTCTTGAATCTTTCTGTTTTATAACGACAGAACACCGTCGTCAGGAGACGACATATGAGATGTATCCGCCAAGGTGCTTTACGCGAAGGTGTAAAGTTTTGCATAGCGGCCCAAGATGTAAGAAAGTCAAACATTTAAAATAAATTGGCGTATTGTGGATTATTGTGTAAAATTATCAAACAATATTTTAAAATGTTATGTATTTGCACCTATGGATGCCATTATAGTTACCAGTCCATGCCTGCTAAATGGCTGCACTTATATCTGGTCGCCTTAAATAACTCAAACTAGCTTGATATCAAAACCATTGATTCTTTTCCATTTCATCTATTCACAATTATTATATCGAATCAATGATCCATTATTAACACGTGAATTAAAATGTGATATTAGTTTATGCCTATCTCCCTATCTTTATTAAGAAATCTCGTCTAATTAAGTTAACTAATTTAATTAAAGTTAGAAAATACATTGTGTTATCATGAGTAAAAACTCAATAAATTACCTTGTAACATCATCACCCAGATTACCTTAATTTATAAATGGAATACTATTAACTATTCCCCACTTCCAATCGTCAAAGTGAAAGTTTGTAAAGTATAGACAATCATGTCTTTCAGATTACTCGCGAACTTCAATATAAACATGATGATAGTCTTCCATTCAGATTATCACCAATATTGATATTTCCCCGACCGCTTGTTGGACGTGTTGATGATTAAACCAGTGGGAGCTATCGCTGTGAGGTGATCTGTTAGGTTGTGGTGCGGGTAAGCTTACTATTTAAAAAGGTTCGTTGCTTGTTCGCGCGTTAAAAATGGTGGAGGTGCCGAATTTTTAAACTTTCTAAGAGGGGGGGGGGCTACTCCCCTTAACCTCCCTCCACGTTTCACTACAACATTCAGTATCAGCAACGGTATCAGCCTTGAGAAGGGCAATGCCAACAAAAAACGCATGTTAAATGTCGTGTTTGTCTGTTATCGTGAGACGTGACACATACACAGACGGATGGTCAGAAAAGTGATGTTATAATATTGGAGTTTGGCCTCCTTCTAGTCTCTCTTTAGTGTAAGGACTAAGGAATACTATAATGTGTAAAATCCAGAAAAAGAAACGTCTCCCGGATACAAGCGCCGGACAGGCATGAATCCTGAGTTTGATATCAGCTGTAAGAATGTGAGTGGCGACTGTTTCTTAACCGGATATAGAGGACTGCGGACTTATACTTCACTGCCGTTAGTTAACACTCGACTTCCATGTCAGCTTTTCAAAAAATAATATTTTTAACGCTCGAACAATCTTTCGTGAAGGATGATACTCATCCCCTAAATACGCATACATGCGTTTAATCTGCTGCCTCGGTTAATACATTGTTTCTCATTTAATTACAAATCTTTGCCCTCATTTACTAAATCTTAATAACATAGTCTTTGAATTTGGGCTTTCTAGAACAATGGTTTTTATATTAGGTTACTTATATCATTGCTCTAAGTAATATCAAATTAAACATTAACCACAATCTCTTATTTTGAAATAAATTTAAACAATGAAACGATATGATTAAAAGAAATAAGTTCTGTTTAATTTCGTTTAAATTGGTTGGACATTGTATACATGGTGTTGTGATTGGAGATTTGTTTTTTTGAAAATGGATCAACGTGGGCATATAAGTTTCAAGATGGTAAGAACGTAGGACTGCAATCAAATTTAAAATCGTTTGAACGGAAATAATTTACACGTTTACTTTTCGTCGATACAATATCACGGTATTTATACCGATCACGGTCATTCAGGAAATGATCAAAAGTCTTTGTTCGCCACTGACTTGAAATTGAATTTGATTTGATCGCGTGATTTTCTATAGGTTCGACAAGAAAATAGCACCTTGATCTCCAAAATCTGTTTTGAAAATTGTATTTCGCTTTTGTAAAGTGAACTTTCATGCCAATGTCAATGCTACTAACGAGATCTTACATTATATTTTTTGTAACTTTTTTGAGTTCTTAAAAAAAATCTAAGTGATATATGTATTAAAGTCAAGCATTGCATTTCAAATGAATGTTTTAGGTTGACATCGAAAAGTTATAATTCGTACTCGATGCATTACTGACATTTTTTAATCTACTAGAGAAACATAGTATTGCAATTAGCAGAGTTCATATAAAATGTTTGAGTAAAGAGTTATTGGTTAAAACTCTTTATTTAATGAATTTGTCTCGACACTGCCTGGCAAATGTTCGTCCGAATATGATGACAGTTGGTAATGTTGGTTCTCTGTTATGTTAAAGAAAACAGATGTTAAGTACTAATAGTATCGATAACCAAAGAATTGCCAAGTATGATATGGAAGCTTAACAAACAATACTCAATTTCTTCTTCTTAAGGAACCTTATATTAAACGTAGGTAGCAAGATTTATAACTTCCAACTTGTTAACAATAGAGGAATTTACTTTCGTGTACTTTGTGTACAGACACAAGTAACATAATAGAACATAAGCAGACGTAAGAAGCTTCGTCAATTCGAAATACACATGACAATTTATAAGATGTACCGACAATCTAGTATGCTTAGTGCCATGGACACAGGCACATACACAGGTACAAAGTTAATAAGATCAACAATCGTGCTCCAATCGCCTATTACATTTATAACTTCAATTACTATTTGTGATTTTTTGTGCAACAACTTAGTTTCATGGAAACGTTTTTATCCTACCAGTTGGATGTTACTGTTTGCTATACTAGATAAACGAATTAAAAATAGTTGAAACTATTTTGTTCTTGTAATCGTGATTCCAATTGACTAACGTTTTACATTTAAAAAAAGACGTTAGAGTGTAAAAACACAGTAAATTTATTTATGTTTAGACCCTTGTATGAGAGAAGAATAAGGCCGCTATATCGCGCCCTAAAAAGTGTGACATTTGTAATAATATTAATCCACTTTACCAAAATATGATGTTTAGCCTGAATTTAACTGGCTCGTACTGTTGGCATTCATAGAAATGCATGAATTATTTTCTTTAATTTGTTACATCCAGAGTAAAGGTTTTTAAAAACATGTATGGCTGCTGCTAGTATCATGTCTCACACAGTTTCCAATTTAAAAATTCATTGAAAATCTGTGTAAAAACGAGTTTTAAAATGTAGTTTTGCATCAACAGATCGAAAAATACCCAGTGTTACCATTTTATACTTACATCTTTAAACACTAAAGCAAACGAAAAAACGCCCATAAAGTCACATTATTTCCAAACATTTATTAAATGTCTGCCTTTAAATATAAATTATAATAATAGTAGGTATATTGATTTAAAAATCAAAAGTCTTCTCAACACCATACTAAGGGCAAAAAAATCACATTTTTAGAACAACTTGATTCTTGGCGCTTCTGTACTAAATTTACGTTGCTTTTTAAATAAACACTAAATTTAAATTGATCAATTTGAGATATAACACAACTAAGATGTTTGAATTATTTTACAACGCAATTTGCAATCAATTAAAACGTAGTATGATTAATCTTCATTTGTTGTCGTATATCTTAACGCTTAATTGTAGTCGTCGGCGTATTTGGTGACTGAACGACTTGAAACACCTGTTGTTAAGAACTATGGACGAAATGTAAAGACAATCTCAAAAGTCAGGCTATCCATCTTGCAGTCGTTTTGGAATTATCTAGCTTTAAAAATATACCCTTCATATGATGTAGCGGTGTAGCTCATTTCTTGTATTGGTGCATGTATCTTTACACGAGTCCAACACAAACGATTAGTTATAAATCCAATAATTCCAATAATTCCAATGTTAGTATTTTTGTAAGTGGATACCAATATAATGGTTTATAGCAAATTTAAGATTTTATACCTAAACTATCTTAATTGGAAATATATTGGCGGTTAGTTATAGATCAACATCCCCATTCAATTATATTACAGCGATGTTGCTTTTTTGTACTAGTTGCGTTAATGTTGTTGCAACTGTGCGGTTGTGTGTTTGATTCAATGCAACATCATTTCACACGCCTCAGGTCTTATTACATGTAACGATTGTTTAAATGACGTCTATAAGGATTCCAGAGCAAGTCAGGGAGGATGTTACTTTTACCTACAACCTACAAGTAGAAACACACCACACCTTATATTCTAAATGTGAAAAAATCAGTCTAGGTATTAAAGGCTCCTTTTCAAACTTCAATTCAAACCATAAATGTGCAGTTGCGAGACTTTAGGATGATTGATGGGTTATTTGTTGTTTAACAACGCATTCAAGAACCACAGAACAGGGCATCGGCCTACATATAATCGGTTGGAAGTTAAAGGTGGATCTTTTCATGTCCCTAAGGATCGTTCTTCGATCGCAACACAACGCCACAAGCGGCAATCATTTCTTGAATTGCCTTCGTCTTTTGGGTACTTCATATTTTGTGTGCGTTAATAAAAGCAGACAGAATACATTGTATTAATCATATTATATTTTTAGATTATTTGCGTGGTATTTGGATTTAATGTATGTAAATTTATAAACAACATTCAAAATGTAAACAAAAAAAGAAAAAATCGGTAATTATGATATACATTATGAGGCTTAAATGGGCAAACATTCGCGGTTCGGAACGCCACAAATTACAATTATATTTTGTGCTAACTGACCGTGTGTACTTACTCATTTACGTAATTCGTATTTTGTTTGTACCAATGAAAAATCAGACTGAATACATTACATATTAATGATATTCTATTAATAGATTATTTACATGCTATTTCGATATCATAATATTATGTATTTACATACAACATGATAATATGCGACAAAAAGCAATCTCAGTAATTATTATGGTAGCAATAATATTCAAACACATGCATTTGGTGGATGCGGAGGGGTTGAATAGAGAGTGACATTTTAACGTTGTAATTAGAAATAAGAATATGACAATGTTTAAACTAATATAAATATGAAGATGATGTTATTGAGTTACATAAAACATTCCAGAAACCAAAGATCTTATATGCTGAGAAAAATCAAACAATTTCCTTTTGAAATATCATCTTATCTAGAATTCGTTCACCAGGAATGGTTTTCACTTTCACGGAGGATTTCGTCTGGGATTTGATTTGCGGGGTATCTACAACGCGGTGTTGAAAAGAACAATCACATGAATTTCAAACAAAATTGAGAAATTTTACTACTGTCTTTCGCTACACTTTATCTTTGCCAACATTGAACGAAACAAATCGTCACGGACATTGAGTTGCATACAATCTTATTCGACGCAAGAAAAGCATGAACTTATTCGAAAAAGAAAATGAAACGAGGAAGTAAAGAAAATTATTGAAAATATCAACATCATATGACAGAAGTAAAACTTAATCCCCAAATATTTTCCATCTCGTTTCGAATCGTTTGGTCCAAAGGTTATCTCCTCCTTCTAATGCAAAAGGTATCTGGTTCGAATCAAAAATTTTAAAAAATCCATCAATACTTGGTTGGCATTCTACACATGTTTAATATACGTCGTTGATCGGTCGGCTTCGATCCACCGTTACATGTACCGTGATATTATATTGATGGATATAAGTCCATCTCCGACGATATAAAAACTAGAATCGAACCCGGATGCTGTTGCATTGTGAGAATGTAAACGCACAGTATCATCGAGCACGAGCATCATCATCGTTCTGTTGAATCAGTCATCGCACATGGCTATGCTTGACAGGTAGTAGAGAGAAGTATGTATTATGCATTATTGGTTTAAATAACTAAATTTAGATACGCAACACGTATCTTGACTAATATCATTGATGTTGCAGATTATGATGAGCTGATTGCTAACTACACGTTAACTAAATGTAACTGTTAGAAGCATGTTTAATGTTAGTAAAAAGTTATGACATACAACTCATATAGTAAATATAAATACATTGTATGTTAGAGTCTACCCACTCAGTTATATAACTGATTTTCAGTGGGGGACAGTAATCAAGCGACCAAGCCAACCCTGTAGGCCCCGACGAGTGAGCGAGCGATAACCAACCAAAGATCGATATTTTTAATAGGAAATACAGCAATCAGTGGTATGGACAGTGCGAACACCCGCGGATCAACGCCAGAATCAACACTTGGCCGATTCAGAACAACTCTAAATTTATTAGGCCTATGTGCTTTGTTACTAGAACGGCTCCAAAGTCACCGTTTACAAACTCCTGAACTGATGGACTTAAGTCCAAATCAGAAGTTAAAAACTTCAGACTTCTGCGGGAATCGAACCCTGGACCTTCTGCATTGGAAGCAGATACGCTAACCACAAGACCAACGAGCCACACTTATGATTAATCCATAGTTGTGAATTTTATTTGACATTTTTCCGAGATATTTTCGCAAAAAGCGTACCACAAAACCAACGAGCCACACAATGTTATGACGCTTGTGACAAACTTGCCTGTCGTTTTCAAATTATAAATTAACACTAGAATAAAATTTTTAAAAAATTAAAATAATTTCAAAAGTAATTAATAATATAATTAAGCGAGCGAAGCGAGCGTTTCCATTTGACTCTGCCGGAAAAATTAGTCACTGGTTTGTTTTTTTTTTTTGTTTTTTGTTTGTTTGTTTTTTTGTTTTGTTTGTTTTTTTGTTTGTATGTCTCGCGATAACGTTCGAACGGAGGCTCGGATCGAGTTGAAATTTTCACCATCCGCAAGCTTTGTTCTCGATTGAATGCCATTAGTTTTGTGGCAAAATCGTTCAAAAAGTTAAAAAGTTACATTAAAGTTAATCGAAAGTTTTTTTTTCAAACTAACCGGCGACAAAATCTGAGATAGCCAAATCATTTAGAATGTCCGTCCGGTCACGAATATGTTAATTTTAGTTTGATCCGATAAGTAGTGTAGATGGAAATTACATTATAACAAAAGTAACGTTGCCATGGCAACGAAAAGACGCGCGAAGTTTCTAATGCACTGCCACCTAGAAGTAATCAAAATACTTTCGAGGAAGTAGTCTATTATTTGTCAACAAAGAGTTTAAATAGTTTTCCCAAGGAGTCAAGATCCTCTAGATGGCGGTGGATTTTAAAGTAAAGATTTAAACACGGGTTTACCCAAATACCTTGGCAATAATAAATAATACTGGAAACGCGAACGTCGTAAATTTTTAAATTTTAAAAAATGTGCAATGTGGGTCTAGCTATAGCACGTGCTCGCTTATCAACGCGTCCAACTGAGCGTTTCCTAGTATATATTAAGTTTTTATCTTAGATTAACCACCTTACCATGAACATAAATGTCGCTCCACAAATTGGGGCTATAAATACATTTTGTAAGCGTAGCATTCGTTAAAATTGTTCTTTAAAATATAAAATCATGTTGATGAGTAGTTCTGACATCGTTCGATTATGTCCCTGAAGTGATTGTGTGGTCGGTCTGCAACGAGAGAATCGTAGTAGCCGTCAATTACTTTGTTGAAGTTGACTTTTTAACAATCGCTTTCGTTCCATCAGAAGTTTGGTGCTTTCTATTATATTCGTGACAAAATTAATTATAACGCATTTACATAGCATTTACTTTAGGTTTGATTTCATTGGGTTCGACATTTTTAGTGCACGTTTTTTGGCCTTGCGGTGGTAAAATGTGCTCTCTGATAACCAATAAGCCCACGCTTTCCCGATCCCCACAACAAGAAGGCATTGCTAAAATTCGGTTCCATTAGCATTTACCTGGATGACGCAGTATAGACTAAACTCAGGCAAAGTATCTATCAAAAAAATACTCAAGCGTTCTTTTTTTTAACGGAAGACCTGATGGTCAGTTGAGAAGATGCACAATACTATATATTCTGATATCAAAAATAAATTATCAATATCTATACATTTCACTTTCACGTAAAATTATAAAATACAATTGATTTTAAAAAGGACCAAATTTATAATATATTTAAGAGGGAGAAAATGTAACGGCACATTTAAGAGTTCGTTTATATACTCAAAAAATATTCTATAAGAGTGATTGGACACATTCGTTATTTCGGAATATTTACGGTTATACTTAAAGCATTTACATATAAATTCTAAACGTGTCTCGGTGATTTAAATAATAAAGTTCGAAGTAAAACCCTGTGTGGTGTGTATGCACAAAATAAAAGTACAAACATGTTTTTTAAACGAATCTTTCCCACGGAGCAGCCTATAAATTTATTTATATACACATGTTCATAATACCTTACCGCAGTTTTATATTATACAAACATTAGCAATAGCTTTTCTCACATTGCGCTGAAGTGTACATGGAAATGGTATTTATTCGCCTTTTTACCTTAAATTATTCACATTTTTATTTTACTTTCATTTGAGATTCAATTTCAGTCGTAATATATTCCATGTATGCAGAATACGTGAGCATTATAAAGACTTTTCATCATTAAAATTAACAATCCAACTGGCAGTTCTACATAAGTTAACTGACATACGAGAATAAAAGACAAACTTCTGCAAATGTAGCAATCAATTGAATTTGACTACCATTTTCTAAATAGCTCGGGAAAATAGTCTGTATGTTCGCTCTCTCACGGAATATCAAATCAGTTCGAAATGAAAGTTTAATGGAACCTTCGAGATATTTGCACGTAAATTTTGCACGTTTTTTTTGGTACAATCAAAAGATATAGCCCATGAAAATCGCAGTTTTAAATAATCAAATACTATACGATGTATGTTGAGGAAACTTTCAGGGTATCTACAAAATCATTAAGCTCATAAGATATTCGACCTTCTTTTACATTAAGTTTTTATAACTGAAAATAATAGACGTTACAAATAACATATTGAGTTTTATATCGAGAAAAAAGACTGGACAAAATCTGCTCGAATGTGGGGTATAGCGCCTTATTCTGCTCGCTCTCCGCGGCGCGATGCCTACCTCGGTCTTTATCCGTATTAACCAACGAGGTGGATCATTATACTGTCCACATCGTCGGTAATAACATTGCCATTTGTTTTGGAGGGTTAGATGTAATGTTAAAAAGAAAGGTGTTTGCAAGTAGTATTTTCTAAATACGGCAATGTGGAATTGAATCAATTGTTAACTGGAGCTTATGAAGAATTCACAGTTAAATGTTTCAGGTGTGTGGAGGATATTTAAATTGTAAGAAAATATTATTTGAGTTGGTGTTTCTTATTTAAAAACCCGGTCTCTGCTTGGCTATTATTCGCTTATAGATGGCGCCGGCGCCGACATGGTTGGCTTGGACCTCATTAAAGATTCAAGTTCCCAATGAAAATCAGTCGTGTGACTGAGTGGGTAGACTCTAAAAACGAAGTTTTTAAATTAAATTTGTTATTTAAAGGAGGTGCGCATGTAACAAAGCATGTAGGCAAATCAATTATTATACTGTGCATATTCTCTGTAAAACATTATAAATGGAATTATTGATTGGTGTGATCTACAATGGATAAGAAATGATTGTGTAGTTCAATGCTTTTATTTTAAAAGTATCTGAAAGTAGTTTTAATTACGAAAAGTGTATCATGACACGTGTTAAAATTCTCTATATATCACATTTTTATGACCTGTAGCAGATAGATATTAATTTATTTTAAGGCTTACTATCTGTTATAAAAAATGGTTTAAATATAAGGAAAATAAAACAAAATAAATACACACAATTTTTTAAAACAATATAACAAAAACAATGTATGGAAAACTATTTAGGATAAAATATTAAAATAGTATATTGAAAATGTGAAATGAAATTGAAATTAATGAAAGAAGAAAAAACAAAAGAAAACATACAAAAAAAACTCAACTAACGTAGCCATTGAACAAGTAATGCTACTTAAAAACGTCTAAATAAATAACACAGGTGTAACTTTGTGGTAACAATAGATGAGAAACCATATAGGAAGAAGCCGGTGTCAAAGCCAGAACCTTCTGCATTAAGAGCAAGAACTATAACAATTACTGAACCTACTAACCACTCAGCTACATGAACTGATTTGCAGTAGGGCCGGCATTATTTTAGTATTTTCTATGCCGTTGCAATTTTACAATGTCACCATTAAAATTAACCTACCATAATATATTTTTTAAATCATAATTACGGATTTAAGTCCAGCTTGTAACTTTAAACGCTTTAGCCTGAATGCCTTAACCGGGATTGGAACCCAAGACCCTATGCACTTGAATCCGGGATTAGCCCACAGAACCAGCGAGCCACATATACATACATAATATATAAATTCAAATAAAACGTCTGTCTGATGTCCGAGTGCAGGGAAGCCCGCATTAAAATATCTGCTAAAGCCTCTCATTTCAATGTCAAAAGAACCTCAATGCTTCCCACTGTACACACTATAGCAGGGAAGAACATTTTCAATTCGGGATAATCCGTGTGTTAACTCGTTTCACATCAAGCAATCCAACTGAATTAACTATTTCCACATTCCCGCCGTCATAGTATACGCTTTCGTCACTTTAGCACTTTTATGAACAAAACATTGTTACTTATTTCATAATTGATTGTATTATTTAAATTGTTAATTAGGAACATGAAAATAAAAGATTGTCGATTTTTTTTTTACAAATTAAACCATTCGAGTATCCACCTCTTAATTCGTGTGTTGTATGCGTTTTAAGACAGTGCGAGTATTGAATGATACGTTAATGATTATCAATGTTGTTTGCGTAGTTGCGTTAGAGAAATGGGTATTTAATATCTATGGTGATGGCATCAACTTATTGATGTGTCGAGTCAGATAAACAACTGAACGATTGGCGAAAAATGTAAATGTTTGGTGGAGGTGCCGGGTTCAGGCGAAATACAGATTTATTCAAGACCTATGAGCAACGAAGTTAATAATTGTGAAATTGTGATGATAAATAAATAGCTTTGGATAAATCAACTCATAAGATAGTAACACAGTTTTATAAAGGCGCATCATTTTATTGTTTTCCACGTAAAAAGTTATTTGTATCTTATTTGAGAGACATACATCTGAAACTGATGAATACTCAGTATTATATATAAGAAAGGTTCTCAATAAAAGTAACATTTTCTTTTAATTGTTATTGTATCTAAGATATTAAAGAAATAACGATATCGTTATTTGGTAATGGGCCATTGCGTAATCCAGGATTCAATACAAAGAACGCATTTTTTTAAATTATTACAAAATTTGAAACGAGACATTGTTAAAATAATCGTAACTTCTTTCTTACGATGAGAGAACGAAGAAGGACGGAGGGGGGTAAATTTTATAACACTGTGAAAAAAATAATAATATCTTAATGTTTAAGAGGGTAAAAATATAGAATTGCTGTAAGTGCGCACTTGTAAAGTTGTTTTGACATTTTAAATAAATCAATCAATAAACATAGTTTCGAAAAAAAATGTCTTCGTATGAGATATGAGAAAGGTAAATATAACCATTTATGTTGAACAAGAACAGATTTTATAATTTCTGGATTGTATTAAAATTGATTAAATTGCCTGTATACGCTGCATTATTTGGGAAATATTGTTCATATATTAGGTCCAGTGTTTTCAGTTAATTATACCATATTTTTTAATTAATAAACTTCAAACGTCATTATAAAATGTTTAGCAAATATGAAACTGCAAAGTTAATAGTATTCAATTACCGCGCAGTACATTGCAATACTAATTTAACAAATATGTGCATACCTTTTGTAAACCAAATATAGTATCAAAGAGGAATTACTGTAAAACGAAATCCTATTTAAAAATTCCACGGGCATATCGATGTGAACGGAATTTTAACGTGTACAAAAAATAATGATGATTCGACAACATTCCTGAACAATATTTGTTTATGTTAAATTACACAATTTACTTGTGAAAATGTTTTATACGAGAAAATAAGTATAGGAATATTAATCCATTGTTTACAACATTGTGATCGACTGGATGAAGTTTGAAATCACAATGAAATTAGAATGGGACGCTACGATTCGAGCCGAAAAAATGCGTTCGTACTTTTTAAACTACGCCCACATTTTTCTTTCGGTCAAGATAATTATTTTTGTGCTTACTCAGAAATGTGATATCAATCCTTCTGGATAAAAAAAAAAATTGGCCCCGTTTGGTCACTCACATCTTTTAATTAAATATCGACCAAAAATCGCAAAATTGTATGGAATTTGACGCTTGCACGAAAACATGTGTGACTTATATGGGAAAAAAATGCTATGCACAAAAAATAAGTACTAAGTTTTCTCTCAGTTTTCTTCGGGTGAAAACAGAACAATAAAATGATGATTTTCCTCCATAAAATTGTAAAAGTACGAAAGTACTGCACTCTTGACGCTGAGCGTTCGCACGCAAGCTTCTTAATGAAGATTTAAAATAATATATTTAAAACAAATTATGAAGGTGCAGTATTCATCCCACGCTACATTTCGTTAGTTTTACTGTTCACAGTGTATATTTTTAATTACTTCCATGTATATCTGTTCCCGTTCTAATACCACGGCTGATTATATAATATATGGTTATTTATTCTAAACCTTGCAACACAGCAGTTGTGCCATATAAATGCAATACAAACATAACAACACATACGCATTACATACTAACAATTAATGTAACACAATGAAGTGCCGCAAGGGAGAAGTTACAGGAATAGAACTCGGTAGAGCGCACGCAAGGATGGGAGACGGGGAAAAGACCTCAGTTAAACATTTTACTATGTCACTAATTGCGCAAACAGTATTTAAATATTCATCGTAAACGTCCCTTTCAATTTGATTTATTCTCGACCCGTCTCATCCGTGAAATGATTCTATCAGAGATGAGTTTGTCAAACTCTGTATCAAATACAAATTAATATGTTGTCACACAACTACGCGTGTTGATCTGTGTTCATCCTGCGGAAAACATAAAGTAGGAAAATGAGTCGTTGGGCTGGACTCATTACATGAAATTGTGTCTCACGCGATTGCAAATATTACTGCCAAAACTAAGCAACTCAATTTAAGTTACCCCTAACAACAGAATTATCGGCAAAGTTCGAAAGTTGAAGAGTTGTGCCGCAAAAATGTTTGTATTTATTTTATGTCAAATACACATTAATCAGTAGTTTAGACGGTGAAGTTATTTTATGGAGTACAAAATAAAACACGTTAATAATTTATACAAAATGCTAAATCTAAGTATTAAGACGAGTGAGCGCAGCGAACGTAGTCTACAACGCTACTCGATCGGGCCCGCAGTGCGATCACGTAAAAACTCCAGAGATAACGATAGAAAACGATTTCTATCGTTATCTCTAGCTACAATAGATTACTTTTGCGATTACGTAACTACATAGCTAACGTTCTCTATAGAAAGCGATTTCTACTAGAAAACTTCTTTATCGACGTACGATAATAATTATCGACGTACATTTTATTGTACGTCGATAAATTATCGTAACCTTCACAGCCATGTTCACAGCGTTAAATCGCAAATAAACATCATTGCAAGGCAGTGAAAAAATGAAAAAAGCGGTAAATTCAAATACGTACCAACATGACGTAAATTCAAATCGTAGCCTACGTAATAAAATGATAATAATAATAATAATAAAAATAATAATAATAATAATAATAATAATAATAATTTAATAATAATAATAACTATAAATAATAAATAAAAAAATAGTAAAAAAAATGTCTGTGTATTTTTTATTAATTCATTGCAGAATAGCAGCCTTGGTTACAATTTACAAGCCAACTAATTTTTCAAGTTGTATACAATCCCTGACCATCCAGAGAAAAGCTTTATTATTATTGTATGTTTAATTGGATGTAGAAAGACAGTAGGTCTTCTTGCACAACCCTATGTTTTGTATGCAAAGTTCATACTTCGATTTCCAAGGCAAAAATACAATTGCCATCCCTTACAGCCTACAAACATTGTAGAAAAGACTTCCCTTGCAGATATGTTGATTGGCCATGTTTCTATTAGCCCACCATTTGGGAAGGTATACTAGGAAGGATAAAGTGAACACAGATAGTGTAGGCCTAAGTTAACAAATAAGCAGCTACCAGTGGTGTCAAACTGTTTTCAAATATCAGGATTCAGCATTTGTATGGGTAATGGCACTTTCTCAGACAAACTACACTAATTGTTTTCCAATTTGGGTCTGTAGCAAGCATAAAAGTGTAAAATAAAAAACTTGTCTTATTATACTTTTTATAAGGGAAATGTTGAAACTAGTTCTACAGAAACAAGGCATTTTTGTTTACAATTCAAAATAATTAGCATGTGTGTGTGTCACATGAACACATCTACACAAGTGCCTCAGACTGTATAAATATAATGCCTCTTCTATTATCATTTAGGCCCTACACAGACAATTTTGTGTAGTGTTTTACTGAAATGCAATTAAATTTGGTAAGAAATTACATCTTTATATAATTTTGGCTTCACTCCTTGTGAAGGACAGAATTTACATTTTTAAATCTAGGGAGAGGTGTTTTTAAATACATATTTTAATATCCTATTGATTAATGTGGTTGTCATACTAAAAGAAGATCAATATGGTTGTAGAGGAAGTAGGAGCAAAATGTCAATGATGCAGATTTATTAGAAATGTGGTAGGCCTACATAACTAGCTACTATTTTGAGGTCTAGAATAATTGTGCTTATATTTTATAGTTTATAAGCATGGACCTCTTGCAGGCATACTACAAAATCAAATAGTGTCTTTGTTAAAATCAATACAATGTTTCTGTTTTAATACAATAATATTAAAAAATACATCCAAGCAAAAATATAAGTAGGGCCTACCTAATACAGTAGGCCTACCTAGGTACCGTCTACTGTAGATAGCTGTCAAGCCTATACTTACTGTACATAGGCCTAGGTGGGTACATATTTTAAAGAAATGTTACTACACATAGGATTAAACATTACAACTACATAGTGCTTGAAAAGTTGAAAGCTGCATTCTTCAGCACCATTCACTTCAGTGTTTCTCTGCCAATCACCTACGGTACCTTGTTTAGCATTAAATATGGAAGGTACAAGTTAAGTTACCAAGTATTCAGATTTAAAATAGTTGGAAATAAATTGAAAAATTAAATCATTTAGGCCTATCTCAGCCGGGTATCGAACCTGGGTCTGTCATATTGGTCTTGAATTCCATGTACGTGATTCAGGCCCGGTATTGCAATGTCCAGTTAGAGTGGCAAGTAAATTTAACTGACACATAACTTGTTTTCACTATGGCAACCACCAATCAGAAGCCTTGTAAATATTTACTGAGAGGAACAACTGGCAGATAAATTTTAACTAGACATTGAAATTCTGGACCTCAGTGTTTTGTTGATTGATTTATAGGTAGAGATTCTTTTATGTGTACCGGTAAAAGAGAATAGCTGTCCGTAGTGGATCATAAGGTTTGCGTGCAGGTCCGAAGTTTGATCCTTGCTCACGGCCTGGGGTTTGGTCGAACTAATGTAACTGTGGGGCAAGGCTTGGGATAAGTTCTCCGAGCAAGATAAGGGCCTACAGACTAGGGGCATTGTAGACTAGCTTAGACAAGTGATGAGTTAGCTAGGCTAGCCTATGCTAGGCCAATCCTTCTCAGGTTGACAAATGACATGCACTATCCTATCGCATTCATCACAAAGCATATATCGAAATATGAGAACAGCACCTAGCTGGTCCTACATAGGGATGACATGAAATTAACTGCGGGTCAAAGGCCATTGTGTAGGCCCTAGGGCCTAGACCCATCCATTATGTGTGTCGGCATAGCCTAACACCAAGCCCTAGAACCGAATACTTATGCGAAGGTTAGAGGAGCCCTGCGATCTAGGCTAAGCATCAAAGCCTCTATTCTACTGTACTATTCTATACTACTACTCCTACCTGCCGGGCTTAAATTGACTAGGCCTAACACTTGTGATATGACTGGTCGTAATTGGCCCTACAGAAAATAATAGGGACTTACTACGCCTGGGCCCTAGGCCCCTAGCGCAGTGTTTGACAGGACTGTCACCCACCAATGTAAAGAAGGTTAGGTTGTTATGCAGGCCAACATGTAGGCCTACACGGCTGACGGCTGGAAACTCGGAAGGCTGTAGCAGCTGTGCCAAGAGGAGGCAAATTCAAAATAGTCTTTTATGAATTACATATTTTCGTACGGCCGTATGGATGCCGGCTACACGGTGGACTAGAGTCCTTGTAATCTAGCCTTCATGGTAAGCTTACGCACAGTATGGGCTAGGCCTAACATACGCCTACGACAAACTGAGCAATTTGAAGATTATTTGATAAAGTTATTGAACCTAGATAGTTTATTATTGTTCTGCATACCTTGTTATGAGATCTACGTGTAACAAATAACATCTAAAGTGCATCATTTTATTGTTATTAAATATAAAAGAGCTGAGGCGGTATTGATATGAAACAAGTCCGCCATTTGTAATTTGAGCTTTCTATAGGTGACAACTCGTAACGCGAGTTCCTTAGCTCACGCTAAATATTTGTCACTGTAGTTATCGTTGTCTATAGAGAAGTGATGTCACGAGTTACGTGGTCGGACTTTAGAATAGTTGTCACAGAATTGAGATAACGATAGAGAGCTCATGAGCTTTCTATAGAAATCGATTTCTACAAGCTTACATGATCGCACTGCTGGTCGTGATTAATTCTGTTAAATGTTAAATGTATGTTAAATGTCTGTCTGTCCGGTCCCATACGGCCGAACGGCCAAATAGACTGAGCTGAAATTTTAAACAGACATCCGTGACCAGGTAACTGAGAACTGCTAACAAAATGAGCACAATCCGTTACGATTTAAACCTGCAAGAAATAAAAAACTGAAAATACGTTGAAATGTATGGAAATTATTTTAACGACAATGGTTTTATTTTGAAATAATATTTTTTGTTTGTTATTTAGCTGGCTGTGAAATGCCGTGTCCAAGGTTAATCGAATGTTAGACGTCAAGGTACCCCCGAATTCCGCTCGTAGATTGAGTAAACCTTGCAATATTTTCACGTTTTTCGTACTGGCTATGTTTTCCATGGTATTGTCACAGATGTAGGACTACACTGCGTTATATGCATTCCAAAACATGTTAAATATTTTAATAAATACAATCCAGAAATTACAAAATCTTTCCCGACCACTGAACCCACGTCTCCCACACTTGGGCTATAAGGGCGCTTAGACAACTCGACTAGGGAAAACGCCAAAGTCGTTGTTAAACGAGTGAGAGAGTCATGTGTTAAGTACGCGGGAATATTTGCATTTAAGTTTGATTATAATATTCGTATAAATAATAGGGTATTTAAGTTTAAGTCATAGTTTAGGCAATAATGCTCCACTGTAGCCTATGATAGGCTAGGGAGGCCTAAAAAAGGGGGAAGAAAAGGAATGTTACCGGGTACTCAACACATGGCTCACTCACTCGTTTAACAACGACTTTTGGCGTTTCCCTAGTATACTAAAATACGTATTGAGAAGCGAACAAAACAAATGAAACTAACTTAATTTCCACCTGTTCGCGTTTAACATTCATATTTACATTTTGTCATTGTAACTGTTAACATAGACAACATTGAATTAATGTTTTTCTTTTCACCAAAAATATAATAAACTAATTTCAATATTTTAATAGCATCCTTACGAATACAAAATTATGTACATACATTATAGTATGCATTAGATTTATTATTCCATATACTTGCGAAATGATTATTCGTTTGATTTACTCCCTTACAGCATCTTCTATAAAATGTGTATAATGTTGATAAATAACAACTGTGATATATTTTGTTCTAGCATCGCTGATTTTGATCTCTTCCGTTTCCTGAGACAGCCGCTGTCATACACCATCAGTTGTTAATGTTCCTCATCGAAACGTAAGTCCCTGACAAGTTATCTCCTACTTCCGTAATGGATGGATTATGTGTCTTGTCTTTGAATTGTTGCCGACATCTTGTTTCGTGCGATGACAGAACTACTCAGAGCCTGTCTGGAACACCTGGAAGGTTACGACGTTTAGGGAGAACCCTCGCGTTCAGATCAGACACGTTTCCTTGGGTGCATGACACTTTACAAAGAACAGTTTTAATCTGGTACAGAATATTCAATTTTCTTCCTGCTGTGAATTCCCATCATTTTTCCTCCCCACACATTGTCTGTGTCCTCAATACATCAATAAACAGTCGCGGAAATCTATCAGCGTGCGCATTTATTTATTTATTTATCTATTATTGTTTTCTGCAATAATACAAAAATGCAAAAACACAATGCAAAAAGTACGGAATGGAAAGCAGGTTCACAAGTCTGAAGTATAAGAGTTTTATTAATAAAACTTTTTTAAAACTTAGCCAAGGTAATTTTTTAATCAAAAAAAATATTACCAGTTATTCCAGCTTGGTTAACAATTACTGCCACACACAAAATACAGGAGTTTTGTGAATTGGTTGTTACTTAGCAAATTAATTACAAACAGTGAAACTTAATTTCGTTATTGGAAGGCCAATCCATCATAACTAAAATACATGTTGATCCAAAAATACTTTATGATACACGCAAATATAGAATATACAATTGAAAGTTTGTATTAATATCGGAACATCTCGATATTGCTTCACTTTATAAATTGAAACAGTATTTATAGAAGTTAATTGTGCCACTTTTTCAATTGTCACTGACAAAAATAGAGTGATGGATTTCTGCACAATCAACACTTGAACTTCGACTAGAATAACGTTATAATAAGGAAAAATTTCACCAGTCAAATGCCTTTGGTTAAAAATGAAACGAATCCACTAAAAACGCAGTATTGAACGTATAAAAATGTTTTCTAACAGATCGAATACTAATTCTTTCACTGGCTTAGTACTTAACGTGCTTTGTGTAAATTTTAAAACAACAATGTTTACAACAAATTAATTCTGTAAATTTTAAACCGAAGTATCTAACGCTGTTAGATTATCTCGCCCTCATTCCGTCTCAGGAGGGCAGGATGATACTAATCGATCATGCGGGTAATTCAAGCTTTCCTATCTGTATATTATTGTTAACAGGCATATTGTATTGATTTCTGGATGACCGCCAGGCCATTTCCATTTACAAACTGAGATATGTGGCACCATCGTTGCGCTTTAACAGTGAGAAATTCACAACAATTACACAATAACAAAATGTTGCCATAATTTGGCATAAAAACATATATTTTGTAGTGACATACCAAAAGTTATTATGTTCTTATGATGTATTATGTATAAGTTATCTCTTTAAATAAATTCAGCTCTAAAACTTGGCAATGCAGCCAAATTGCAAGCTGACAAAATATCTGTTATCACATTTTGAAGTATCAACTAGTATGTTTTGTTTCTATAAATATATTATAACCGAAAAACCTTTACTGTTGATCGCGTAAAAATTGTCATAGTTTATAAGTATGAATTTGCATATATATAAATATGTTAACAAATCTCACAAATACAAAACTCGTTCGATTGTGTTTACAATTATTTTAAAAATAGTTAATAAAGGACAATCAGGTCATGTAATAACTAAATTTACATCTTTCTTGCTTCAATAATGAATTTAAATGAATGGGTTTTGGTTTGGTACGCAAAACTAAAATTAATAATACCAATGATAAGTTGGCTTTATTAATTTGGTAAAACACAATTTGTTTGTAAAACGGTAAGGTTCGAACATGTAGCATATAGCCAATTAATAAATCATATATTCTCATTCACATTAGTAATTTTCATGTACTATAAATATTTTAAAGAAATTCTGTCATCCGTGAAACCCAAATAAAATCGACTCCATAGTCCGCATTTTACCCCTAAAATCAATAGTTGCAAAACCTATACGAAGACTCAAACTATCTATAAAAGAAGTCAATGTTATTAGCTCAATGAAGCCGAGCTGCAATGCGACAGAAAATAATTTGCCCCTATTCTCTGTTTTATGACTTTTTTAAATGAAAGACAAACAATTCCCTACTGTTGAAACAAAATCAAAACTGAACGGTGTTTGGTGCTATTGTATTATGAATTTGACGGTACTAGATGTTTGGGAATCTAGTCCTACTCCCCCATCAAAGCAATATCGACCTAATATACATTTGAATATATTTTGTTTGTTTTTTAAGTCTTCTACTTTCAGTTTGCATTTTAGCGTTGTGAAAAATAGCATTTCGTAGAAAATTCAAAAGTTTAAAATTGATACTAATTCAATTTGGGTGAAAAACACACACTGTGTATTTATGAAACGAATTCTGATGTTCGCGATTATTGTTAAGTGCAAATTAACATAAAATTCCTGCTTTTAATTTGCCTCGACAATTACTGAAGTAGGGTACTATTAAAAAAATGCCTATGATTAATTTCACGATACGAAATCACGCATTCACAAACGGTATTATGGTTGTCTTGTTTCATGTAACACGACCTTGATTGAATGATCTAAATTTATTTTCTGATGTATCCAAGTAGAAAATTAACTTCCACTTCGGCAACATACATCTTGTCGTATATGGATCAAACATGGTCTCAGCGAAGCTACAGAAGAAGGATACACAAACGAAATGACTTTAGAATTCAGGTACTCTTGTTGGAGGTGCCTAAGTTGATATATATGCTCTTGTATAATGAGTCAAGTTCTTCTCCCCAAACCATAGGATGACAAAAATTTGTTTTGTCTTTGCTGAAAAAATTACATTCCGAAATCGGAGGTCATGCCGGTTTTTTCGTGAGAAGTGACACACGCACAGACGGACAGTAACATGATGCACATCAATATCAGCTTCGCATTATTTTTCAGTTTGTATCTAAAATTCTTAACACTTAAATAATCTATAAACTAATAAATGTACGCATATTAAGTTGAATTATATCTCTTGAATGCTATGACTGTACTGCACTGTACTGAAAGATTAATACATTTGCTTTACATTATTACTACCACCGTATTTATAATAATAAAGTACATTTTTGTAGTACAAAATAATATAACGATATGAGTACTCATTCATCATGATTGTAAAAGTAGAAATGTACAAAGTGAATAAACTTTGATAGTTATGAGAGATGTTTATAGGCTGACTGTATGGCAAATAATTTGATACAGCCAAGTGCTAAATTAAAATTGAGAAACTTATTTATATACATTCGTGTTGTATTGAAAGATTATTGAAGACTGATAAGTGAATATGATTCAGAAATATAATTATTCAAGAAAGATTCGCTATCGTTGTTTATATACGAACCATTTAAAATAAACTAAATTGAAGTCAAACATGTATAAACATACTCAATCTAGGTTTCATTCAATGTAATTGTGCGTCTGCTGAATGTTTAATTATTGATAAATACTGTATGCCTGTTTTAATTTGAACAATGTTGAAAATGATAACGCAAAGCAAACAACGGTGGTTAATTTTAATTTCACAGACATAAAAGAGTAAAAGAGGTTCTTAATCAAACTCTGCTACTTTGTAGAAAACCGAGACGTTATTTAAACGTTTTTCTCTTCTTGTTATTGGCTTAACCGTCTTTCATGACTCCTATTTCAGCTTTAAAACAACTCTGTTTTCGAAACATGATTGACGCAGTCAGTCCGCTCGGCAGCCGAGAGACCCGGGTTTCAGTCCCGGTCGAGTTCCGAGTTTTTAATTTTCAGATTGTATTAAAGAGGGGATGGGATACATTTGGCAGTTGGTACATAGTTATTCGCTCGGCCAAGAAGCATCCGACGTATATAAAACTTTGAAAAGTTGTCAGCAAAGCATGTATGGACAGCCCTACAGTCGTAGATTTTTAGAAAAATGTCTTAATTAATCAGTCAGAAAAAAATCACGAATATAATCAATTTTGGACATTTTTAACAAAATCGAAAATCGCAAAAAATATATATATTTTTTAATTATTTTAACACATTTCTGAAAAGCATGTTCGTAGAGTCCTATACTTCCGTGACAACTGCCCAAAATGTCAACAACCTGCTGTGTCAGTCAGCCGAGCGAACAGCAATTTTCTTGAAACGCATGCATGTCCTATATCCTGTTAAATTATATTATGATTGACAAAGCTGTTTAATATGAGCAAGAATTTTACCTTCGGGCATGTAAACACAAATATAAATATATTCACTATAAACGAAACGCTTTTCCAAAACTGTGTTTAATTAAAAACGTAAGACTTTATTTTAAAGCGTTTGCAGAAAAAAAAACGATATTTTTAAAGGAGATGGAAGGCGTTAGAGTAAGTATCACGTCTCGGGATCTCCTCGGCTCTGAGGCGGACGGAGGTAGGTATTGTGTTGTGTCACACGCGCATCAATACAGGTTCTAATAAGCCTATCAGAGTCTCTTAGCGACGAGCAGTGTGAATAGCCGACGATAGGCCATTAGATTAGGTCTCTTCCACGTCACTAGTGTAGAGACAAGATTAAGTTCACGAAATACTGGACTTCAGCAGGATTCGAGAGTTCTTTATCACGACTTAATAGCTTAGACTGGCATACAAATAATCAGGTATTTTAACAAATATAAGAATAATGTCAAATTAACTTAAATTTTCTTATATTCCATGTATTAGTGTTAAACTGGAATTCTATTAATAACTCTAACACCACTGTATTCTATGAGAAATAACGTTTGCTGGGTATCAGGCTACTTTACGCGATACACACTGGAACGAAAAACAGGGACCGGGAAATCTATTGTTAAAACTGATTTGAAAAATTCGTTGTGTGCGCATATATTATTATGCAAGATGGTGGGGGGAGGGTAGATGGTGACCGTACTTTCCACAAGTGTATACTTTTCACAGAGTGAATAGTATAACCAGAGGCAGAAGTTTATGTTAAAAACGAGATTTTCACAGCTAAAAATGGAATTATAACAATTTTCACCTCATTTTGGGCAAACCCAAAACATAAAAAAAATTAATTTCACACAAAAATGTCTTCGTCTGAATTTTTATTAAATAGGCATTTTATTGTAACGAGTGTCAATTTTTTGTTGTAAAAAAAAAAATGGATCTTTGCGGACCCAATATTTTTTTCTGTTACTATGTAAATTCATAATTAGTTATCGTAAATTAAATATTTTTTCACTTTAGCGGGTGAGTACCCCTTAAATGTTTTTGCGATATATTAAAATCAATGTACACCGGTAAAAAAAAACACGCGAACAGATATTAACATTTCCTGGCAGAAAATGTTAGTTATTGTTAATTAATTATTTAGTAGTAAAAACCTTGTTCACATCACTTAATCAACCTACGCTGGAACAAGAAGCTGGCGAAAAACCCTTTTACAACTTGAGTTACACATTACACAATCACCTAATTGATAATGAATTCTTCGCGTTTAAATTATCGTTATGTTTTGTTAGATGAAACGCAGATGAATATGGAAACGAAGTAATATGTTTGCAATACTGGGTTGGCGTATTATATTTTCAGTTTGTTAATACATTTTGGAAGCAAGATTTAAATTGTAAGAAGTTGTTTTGCCAACTCAGCATTACGTATAGATCCTAAGGCTTAATAACACAATTCGCATCTGCGATTTTCAATTTGAAAACGTAAGTCCTTGTTCATTCACTGAAACAAATCCTCCACGAAGTGTTCTTTGCGGGAACTGCAAAGAAGTGAACAAAATGAGCATTGCAATTTTCTTGAATGAAATCCTAGACTGTGAAAAGTAATTCAAAGAGAAACCATATCATTCATGTACCTAAATAACACATTTGTTTAAATCCCCGTTCGTGCTGGAAAATATTCTAAGCCTCAGTAAGCTTGGTTGACTTGAAATGAAAATACGTCTTGACAATCAGTTCTCGTACCCAAGGCGTAAGATAAAGACGCAAGTTATGGCATGTTTCACTGTGAATGGGAAAAGTTTTTTCAGTTTTCGGAATTGTTATCACTTATTTTACGCAATAGCTTTTATTGTTTTTCTTTCAAGAACTCATTACTTGTGATTTATCGAGCGTATCATTGAGATTTGTTTTTCTCCAGAAGACGTGTTTGCAAGTGGTGTACTTTGAGTCAAAACACGTAGACTTCGAAGCAATCATAATAACGAGGGGAATAATATACGTTTTAATGTCCCTCACTATAAATCACATCATGCACTTTGACATACACAAACATATAGACACAAAGATAAATATTGATTTTGTTATTTAATATTTTTATTAATTTTCGTATTTATTATCGTTATAGGTACTCAAACATGTAAAAGTAAACCAATATACCATATGCATTATATTTACGGCCAGTATAATTCCGGTATGTACTTTCATAATATGGAAAGGTAAATATGAATCGGAATGATAACCAACTTGGTGGTAAACAAGTTATTAATGAGCCATCCATGCATAGAGGCAAATTAAAATCTGTTTATTGTCACTCACTGAAAATAACTAAAATGTAGCCTAGATGCTAAACAGATCAAGTTCTATTTAATTAATATTGTTAATTGTGATTATTAATTAAACCGTTTAAACACAAACCCTAGATACGTTGTTAAACATCGACAAGAATGTGAATAAAATTACTAAAATACCTTTTAGGTCGTTTCTTGAAAAACACTTGTTTAAAAAAACGCGTCATACCTACAAAATATCTCATATTTACAAATTAAACATTCTCATAATATGTAATCATATCAAAATTAATTCTTCTTCCCGTCTTATGCTCACCATAGAGATAAATTGTTTGCTGTGTTGTATAATTAATAAAGTTAAATTTGTGTTTCATTGTAACCTATAATGACGCCTGAAACAAGCTCCGTTAAAAATTGAGAATTAGCTTCAGGCGAAACGAAAATTCATACCTTTCTCGAGTTGAGTTACACACGTTGAAAATGTTCATGCGTTTCCTAAGGCCTTTTTATATTTTTTTGATGTATCAAACTCACAGCAATGTTAAGTAAAATGATCAAACGAACGGGCTTGTTTTGTCCCAAGGCTATTGGGGCAACAAATTAATGAAAAATGAAGTGATGCATAGTAAAGGAAACACGATTTGTTTTCTAACGTCAGTATATTATTTCTCTCAGTCTCTCGTCCTGCCTTTTACAATAAATAACAAATTGATATGAACAGCATTAAATAAATAACTTATTAAAAAATTAAAAATAATTATGAATAATAATTTTTTTGTTAGATCAACCCTATTTAGTTATAAAAACTGAAATATACTGTTTACGGGTTAACCCGTGGCAGTGTTGTAGGAAGCCCCTAGCACTCCACCAATTTCCAAAAATAAGTTTATGATTGAAGCTGTACGATGCAAAAACTTTCATCGGATATTTAGCTGGTAAACGAATAGATTAAAGATAATTTATATCACACTTTATCTAAATATTTTCTCAGGCAACCAAGTACAATAAATTAGATACTTTACATAAGCATTGCATAAGCACAAACCCGAAAATATGGAGTGAAGTTTCGTTATGTCGTCAAAAGGGATTTTTTTTTTGGGGGGGGGGGGGCAGTATTAGAGAATCGAAGAATTATTTTCAGAAATGTGTTAGTGACTGGTTTTACGAAGCGAATATTTAGCACAAAACGTCGCTTTTACCCCCTTTTGGAGTGACTAGTCCGGTCCCCCTACCCCAGCCGTCAAGCCAAGGAGAACAAAAAAGTCAAAAAGGTTCTATAATCCTTGTTGAAATGCAATGGCAATAAAACACGTCCATTAGTGGTCAAGTTAGGCTTATTTATTGAGACGTGACACACGCAGACAGACTGACGTATATGCATCTTAGTGAGCGTAGCTCCGTAATATGAATGTTAAACTTCCGTTGGTCCGTCCATCTGTGCTTGGGTCCCCTCTCTCGATAAAACCCGGATCTTCCCCTGATTGACATATGCCAATAATTGACAAGGGTGACTCAGAAGGACTTTGGTGACCCTGAGAGTCAGGGGGTTGGGCTACACCCACTCAACGTGATAAAACAACGAACCCGGCACCTCCACCAATAAGGTGACTAACCCTGGATTTAAATTATTTGTATATTCTTCATCGACACTTGATTAATTAAGTAAATATAATGGGGTTTTGTTTTTAGTTATATGGACAGAAAATAAAAACAGTTCATAGAAGATGATTAAAATCGTAGAAAAAAGTCACTATGTACAATAAATGCAAATCGTTCCTCAATGTGTTCTAAGAGGCAGGTAAATTTCCAATAAATTATTGATGACATAAAGTGAACAAATACCAATTAAAACTTTTGTCTCTCACAAAAACATTTGAGATCACTTAATCTTACAATAAATTGTACAATTAAGTCAATACTTGGAAAATATGGCTGAAATTTTCGTTTTAACTTCACGTTCGTTGCAAACTATGTACGCAAATGCAAATAAACAAATAAAACATAATATATGAAAACATCCCTCACTTATCAAGCAGTTTCATTTTTTACTTTTGCGTTAAATAAACACAAGGATAACAAGTTGTGTAAAATCTAATTCCACATGATCGGTTACATCTGTGTAAACCCAAGGTAAGAGGTAAAAAATATTCAAGTAGGCATTCATCTTGATAGAAGTCCTCGAAAGAAATATCTCTTTAATTTAAATCAGGATAACATTTATTGGGCTAAGCTGTCTCGGAAAGAAGATAAACAGTTTTACAATTTCCATCTTAGCGTTTCGCGAAGTCATCTTTTACCTCGTTAATAATTTGAAAAACTCATTAGGACGATGGAGTAACTCGAAACCGCCCGACTAAAATATCTGTGTGTTCAGCTTTGTCTTAATTTGTTTCCACGGAAAAACACACTTTGGAATCAAGGATAAATTTATTATTCCATCCGGAATTAAATGAACATTTATTGTCAGTGTGTTAGAGTCATCGTGCAATCAATTAGGTTTGTTCATAGTTTTCTTGTTAACACAATGCTACCTTTTCATGTCGGGATAATAAAATATTTATGGAAATATTTACAATGTTCATCTTACACTAAGGCTCACCAACGCTCACCAACGAACTGGCTATAACCAGAAAAAAACAACATTACAACAAAATATACCATTATGTTTGTTACCTGCTACAATTAGGGTTACATTTCATTATAAGTATCAAAATCAACAGTATCATCATTTCACCAGCCAACATTTACCACTATCTTTTATTGGGCACAGATTAATGTTATATATTTTTAATTAATGTTAAGGACGGGGCAGGATCACTGCGGTAGATGGCCTACAAAAGCCTGCTTTGATGTATAATTCTGTGATTTTTGCCTTATGTGTATTTATTACAGAAACAATAATGAATAAATACGAAGATAAATACATTTTTTTTCACATTTATTAGTCTGCGATAACAGCCACGAAAACACAAGTTCAGATTTACATATTGTAACTAGAAAAATCTAAAATAGATTCCTCCTTCCAGTTGACACATTTAAATAATATTCTAAAATGTGTATAATATTAGGATCTGAACTTAAAAAAATGAACCGCTTCTATGCAGTAGCCTGATAACAAAATGATCATCATATAAGTTATTTGATTAGTAGGCCTACGTAAGTGTGACTGTGTGGGGTTATGATGAGGCTAATGCTATCATATCAAAATAAGTTATACTAGAACACACAGTGACTGGTAGCTACTTAATCAAATCGCATCTCCGTACCGTATTTATCGCGTACTGTCGTCCGTACACCGTACCCGGCACCTCCACCAAAAATGCCATCTTTTTCAATTTATTTTAGTTTATCGAATTTGTGATGGATAAACGCAACAAGTACGCACTTACTTTTTGTGTGTCGTTTTAAAAAAAAAGCACATTGCAAGTTCGTATTTGGTACGGTAGCCTTTATGTTTGATACGCAAATTGGCATAATTCCTGGTGACCATTTAGTCTTATATAATTCGTATAATTTTTTTTAGTGTTCTGCTAATTTGATTATATATATAAATAAATTAGGAAACGCTAAAGTCCCGCCGCGTTGATATATGAGCTTTTTTAAACTTTTTAGTTTGCGTGGGATATCTTTACTTTTGCAAGTGCTTTGTTTTTCTGCCGACGCATTGTAGGTGATTGTTGTCAAGTTTCTATTGTTTCTTGTTAATTTGTTATTATTTAACGTAAAAATCTTACATTAAAAGCTATATTTCTATAGATTCTAGCTAACTTTTTCAACATTTTCTTTCAAAAGGTACTACATCACCATAACCTTAATGTCCATGTATAATATGAACGTTGTAGCCCCACCCGTTTGGTCAGAATTGGCCCAAATGGCACGAAAATATCGCACAAAAAGTCAAAAAACGTATATTAAAAGCTTTATTTCTCTCGATTCTGGCTAACTTTTTCAACTTTTTCTTTCAGAAAGCAATACATCACCATAACCTTAATGTCCATGTGAAATATGAACGTTGTAGCCCCACCCGTTTGGTCAGAATTGGCCCAAATAACACGAAAAGTACGATATTTATGAGAAATATTTCTTCGATTGTACCCAAAAACGTGTCAAGTCTAAGTTCAGAGAAAACGAAGGTCGTGTCAAATTTTCATCAAGATCGCATATGCCGTTTGCCCGGTAGAGAGCGAAAAAAAAAAGAAAAACAAACAAAAAAAAAAAAAAAAAACAACCGAGCTAAATTTTTTGGGGGGTCGGTGAAATTGAAGTCTTCGCTTCGCTCATCCAATAAATAAAAGTAAATTATACTAGAACATCGTCACAAATATCTCCATCAATACCCCGTACCCGGCACCTCCACCAAAAATGCTATCTTTTCAATTTTTTTTAGTTTATCAAATTTGTGACGGATAAACGCAATAACTATACACTACTTTTTGTATGTCGTTTAAAAAAAATATGCACATTTCAATAATTGTTTTTACCTAATTGTGACATGGTCATTATTTACAAATTTTACAACGGTAGCCATTATGTTTGATATGCAAATTGGCATAATTCCTGGTGATCGTATGATCTTAAATAATTCGTATGAGGGTAATTTTATTTAGTGGGCGCTAGTTTTGTAGCACAAGTGAGAATCATGTTATGGGAGATTTATTTATAGGGTAATTGTCGTACTAAGTTAATTCAATATGGTACCTAGCTTGAAAGACGAATATTCTGATCAAGTTTATTAACACGTGATTGATGTGTAGAGTAAATTTAATATAATCAGGCTGTGTATATATACAAATTGATTTTTCTCTTGTTGTAATAAGTATTAGCCATTTAAAAACTCCTCATCGTACTACACACCGTAACACATTCCCTTAGTTGAGATGTAATGCATAATTGCTTATAACATTGGCGGTCGAGAATGCAGGTCACTATTTAATTCCATCGTAATGAGACTGATTTCCATAAAGAATACTCAGGTTTGAAGTATTTTCCATATTTAGTCAATTTTCAACATCATATTGATGTATTGACTATACGTACATAAATAGGTCCGAGACGAACGAGGAACGTTGTCCATTGAAAATAATAATCTCTTCGCATAATTCCGATGCTAACTAAATATAATCTCTTCGCATAATTCCGATGCTAAGAACGCTGGTATCAGAAAATATAAAAACGTTATATTTTAATTATTCATAAATATCAAATTCAGTTTAGTCTAAATTTGTTTTTACATTAATGGCTAGTCTTCATCAAAAGGAATTCAATTTCTCTCCTGTTGTTGTCATTATCAGTATATTTTTTTGTAAGTTTGTTTATCAAGAAACGAGCACTTAAGCACGCAAGCAAACAAACTTTAATTTAGCGACCTAGAATATTATACACAATTTAGATCTTGCTATAAAAACATTTACTTAGAAATGCTCATTCTAGAGACTGTTTAAGTTTTATTCGACATGACCCTCTGTACCTGATCAAATTTCATGACCGGACACAGGGCGGTAATTTGTGGTGGTCAAGATGGTAAGAATGTCCAAAAAGCTGTATTAGAGAACTCCATGAAAACTGCAGACTGCCGCAAAAAACGTCGACTCCCATGAAGTGTCCGACTAAGTTCTGTCGGTCCTGCTGAAATCCCTGCTTAACAAAATCAGGCAGACAATACTTTTAGCTCCAAAACTTTAACTCAAAACATGTTTATGTAGCGATATCAGCAATCGATATTTTTTTCTATTTAAGTTATTTATTCTATTATCGCTGTACAGTAAAACATCTGGACAATCCTATTCTTTCAAAATGTTCAACAGTCGTCGCAAATAAATTACAAACCTCAGGTTATTAGTGTCAAACAATTTTAAATGTTAAGATAGGTAGTACGATCTTAAATTACATGGGTCATCTATGTTGTTGGTACAGGAAACTACTGGGAAAACAATTAACTTGTTTCTCAAATGTTCATTCTCACGGTTTGATGATTAGTCGGGTTATATTTGGCAAAAGATTTGATGATTAACGGAACGACGTTAGAAACTTAAATAAACATTTGGTTCTGTATTAACGCTGAGGATTTTGACAAAATAATTTTTTGAAATGGTGATGAATTCTTCAAGTGTTGGGAATTTTAGTTACTAGTTAGGCAAAAGATTCGTTGATTATCAACGCTACTACATGAAAAACTCATTAAAATTATGTTCTATTCAAGTTATTTACTACAATTAAGAGAATTGTTAAACATTTATTATGTAAGATATTAATGCATTCAGAATATATCAACGCATAACTGACAAAATGAATAAACTGATTTCCATTTAACTAACTATATGTTCAATTCACAATTTATTCGTCAGCAAACAAGAGAGTATGCACTATAAATTACTTTATTTGGTAACTAGTTTAAATATTAATTTTATGAAATCACGACACTAAATTAATATTACAGTATATTCATGAGATATGAGTTGCCGATTTCTTTAAATTAAAACCGTTATTAGAATCGATTCCAAGTTAGTGCTAGTATTCATAGATTCACATATAAGCTTCTATCTAAATATTCTCTCCAGCAGGGTAATTCTTCATGTCTCTAGAGAGAGAGTTCCGCAAGCCTCAACCCACTCGGTGAATTCCTTGGGGCGCTAGGCGGCCAACACATAGACGCATATTGTGGCTCGATCATTCTTTTGACTAGATCGTATGTTAGCTTCAGCTGGAACAAATATTGAAATCTTTTGTTAAATCCGTTATTGTATAGATGTGGATTTTTTCATTTTCTTCCTATTCTATACTATACCTCTTTATTAACAACGAAATTCTGTTTCAACAACAAAAATAATCTTTGTTGGGCAGTTTTGAATATTTTTCTAATTGTCTGTTTGTTCCCTTTTCTCGTGGAATTTGTCAATAAAAAAGGGCAATATGTTGTATGTTGTCTATTTGTTTCCTTTTCTCGTAGGATTTGTCAATACAAATGTTGGCAATATTTGTATGTTGCTGTTTGTTTCCTTTTCTCGAAAATTTGTCAATAAAAAATGTTGACGACATGTTGTATGTTGGCACGTACCATTGCCAGGTTCGAAATCTTAAGAGTACGCACTTTTTCTCCTTAGCTCTATAGAACAGTTTTTTCTTCAACCAGGTGTAGTTTTTTTTGTGATTTGTTATTATTTATTTTGATGTTCCAGAGTTTTTGTCTCGCCAAACAGATGAAACCACTTCTCCCTCTTTACTCCAAGCGCTTCCTAGTCCGTGCATTATCTCCTCTCTCAAGTGGTCTGACTGAAGCTAGCTCCCGTGTTTGAGATGGAAGTGGCAGGAAATGAGCATCGTGATAGCCTGGCGAGCGGTCGGGCCACTAGTTGCTTGACACGTCAGCTCGCGTGCCATTAGCAACATCGTCAGAGAAACAAGCGAGCCGCATGCGATTCCGTTTATTCAAAAATAAGACAAGTTTGCATAGCGGGGTTCTGTAATTTATTTACTAGCTACCAGAGGGATGGCGCTAAGTGGGGGCTCACGCCATGCAGCGTTGAGAGCTTGTTTATAGGATTCACTCACACTACAGGTATTATTTTTTTTATCGAAATTATTTTAAAACTTGTTTTTATCACTACAACCATCTAAACACAATGATTATATATTTTTTTGCGATATTGAGCCTAAAATATTGCTTAATATGCAAGGCTGATTTTATCCATCATAATTGACTAAACCTTACACAAATCCAAAACCTCTATTATCGTTGCTCTTATCTCATAAGCATCACGTCTTATATTTTTTTAAATTCATCATTACACTCTTGAACTTACACCTATACTTAATTTTACTAAATATAAAGAGTGAGAGCCAATTCGCAACGGATCAATATTTTTAAACAATTGCATGTTTTGTGTATTTATTTTGTGTGTGTGAATTATGTGATGTTTTGGATGTGTACTCTGAAATTTGTAGAATAAAATTACTTATTATGTTATTTTGTTCAACTCGATTATCAAAATAAAGCATTGCCACGTTGAAGCTCGTGAAGCTTTCTTATCGGAAATCGTATGTTTTCGCTGTTTTCTTTTCTGATTGTGGTGAACTACACTGTAAATCTTTGATACAGAACACATTTTGACACTTCCCTTGGCTGTGATCGTATTTCTTCTCCGCGCGTCGTTACGTTCTGCATCTCCGGGACATATTTTATAGCCCGTGCATCACCTCACAAACCATAATCTAGTTATGACGTAGAATAACACATTTCAATTCTGCTAATACAAGAATGTGAGTGCATTTCTGAGGTTAGCGAGGATAGGGAAAGGCGACGATGATTTTTGTTGCTTAACGTGTATATTATTTTAATTGATATTCGAGACGAAGAGTGGTGATAGGTGTGGGTGAAGGACAATTACAAAAACCCATGTCCTTCTAGCGCTTCAATCGTATGAGTCACCGTGGACGCGTAGGTGCGGGAAACATAATCCAATTGCCCAGAATAGACAATAATTTCTGCGAGTTTGAAAGTTAATTTTTTATAAGTATCTTTTTAAAAGTATCATCACTCCGCGCTTAATTTCACAAAATAAATTATGTATCATAAATGATTATTACAAATTAAAAAAAAGCATTACGAAATAATTATTCCCGTGAACATCGCATTAGTAAAATTATGATATGGGCACAGAAAAATAATTTTAATTAAAAGCTAGCACTGAAAGTGCTAAAGGTAATAACATTTTAGTGTTAGATAATAGATACTAATGAAGCAAAATAAAAAGCGTTACATTGAATTTATTTTATTACAAATGTGAAATTCATTTTAGCAGAATCTCTAATGTACAAAAATATTATCAAAATAAATATATGCAGTTTTAACGAACAAAAGCTGCCTGAGGCAATGCAGTGTATAGTGAAGCGCGCAAAATAAATGTAGACTTATGCTGATGCACATAAATAAAAGTTATGTATATTTCCAAAGACACGTCAAATCTCTGAGCACCAGCAACACATCTCTATAAAATATGTTCCTCTCTCGTAGCGCGTCTCTTCTCGAATTCACACGCAAATTTGCCAACGTCAAATAAAAAAATCCGAGAAATCCCAATGCGTAGAACAAATTGTGTGGGAAGCGCACACATTCTTGAAATCTGTATTGGGTATTCTCTCACCCATCACTTCCAAGACACAATATCAATGATTGACATAGGTGAAACAAGTTACGATTTCTACTATATCCTGACATTTTGACACGTGTATTCGAAGATGGATATAATCCCCCAAATTTTAAATGAGGTTGTTTGAGATTTAGATCCAAGAGCAACCGCCCATCGGTAAAGTCACGTGACAATTTAAGTTCTAAAGTAAACAGTCATGATCAATGTAATATTTCCTTCTTGTTGGTACGAGCTCGCGTTGAAACCGAGGCAGGTGGGCGTGGAGAAGTTTGGCCTTGGAAATAATAACATGATTTACCGGTAGATGCCAGCACCTGTGTCGAGGAACGGAAGTCGTTCTCCCGACCGGATGTGGTGATATATGCGTTGTCTTCAGCTTCAAGTCCCTAGGTAAACTCAGTTCATTGTTACGCCCGCGCATCATATCCTACCTTCCCTTTATAATAACCCTAAGGCGTAGGAATTGGCGACATTACCTGACAAAAGCGAATTGCCTGACAGAATCTAAATTTTGTACGAGACTTAGTTGCGTCATTGTGCGACAAGCACCTCTTTGAAAGATAATAGTGTATAACAAATTGTGGGGGGCAAAGCTTTATTTCAAGTTTAATGCTCTATCTTTCTGTGAGGCACAATGCATTGGTAAGATAACCCTTTATATCTTACATTGACCTTCACATTAAAATACATATTAATTCCACTCCTTTCAAATAGTATTTGCAGTAAATTTTATATTTTATGAGCTGAAGTTAAATTTAGGTAAACCAATGACCAGAAGATGCTTTTACTTCAGTAATGATATAATTATATTATGTTTTGTGGCAATAAGCAATAAACGAAACTGTGTGACCTAAAGCAAATTGAATTGATTAATTAATTCAATTTATTCTATTAATTGAAATGTCATTTGCAGTTAATTGGTTATACTTGCTTTTCGCCGCGTTGTAAACGTATTTAAATACAAAAACGAAAATCATAATTCGCAGCTCTCAAAATTGGTTCAATTAAGCATTTAAAAATAAAACAGGGTTATAAAGCAAATTGACATTTGTTTTCCACTTAGCGTTCACATAAAAAATATTCTTTACATTAAAAAATGTTCCTTCTAAGAGCAAGAATAATTTAGATAAGATATCTTTATTAAACGATGGCGGTCCAGTTTTAATGTATTGAATAAGCAAAACAGGTGTCCAATATTTTTATAATACGTGATGGATCCTATAAGCTTACAATTTTAAATTAAAATTTCACAGTTAATTAAATTGACAGTTTGTTGTCGGCAGATACTCATACTGTTAGGGCGCAAAGTATGCGATACTGTGGAGGAACCCTATAATAACTGATTTTAAATTGTACCGTTATTAAATATACTGTTCTGAAATATAAATAGCGAATATCATAAATGAGAAAAAAGGTGTAGGCAAAAGCATGCTATAATCTCACATTTACGGTTGAGTCATATCGCGAAGCGCCTTATTTAAAATATTTATTATTTGTCATCATGTTAGTATAAACTGATCAAGAGACTTGAATTTTACATTGCAACACCATGAAAATTAAGTAAATATATTGTCATAGAAAATTTATTAAACAAGATAGAATACTCAAACAAATTGTAAAAATAAAAAGGACTTAAAGCTTGAATTAACACATATCTACTGGTGAGTTAATTAAACATAACTTGAAAAACAGAAGAAACAACCATAAGGAAAGTATTCTGACCTCAAGTCTACGGTAGAAGTGGTTGTACAGAGTTTACAAAGGGTTGCAACCAATTTAACATCGGGAACTAATCAGAAATGTCTGAGCCCTAAGGTATCAAGGTACCACCGCACTTTATAAATATGCTATATCTCCCAGACTTCAATGTTCATATATATCACGCGTTTCAAGACAAGTAAGTCCATGCATATTTATTATTTGAAAACTGGGTTATACAATCACCTAGTGCACATGAAAATATTATAAATAGAGATTTCTACTAATTAAAGATAATGCACACGAAAACATATTTGACACTAACAGAATCATAGATCACAATCCAGACAAATTTGCAATTGTTAGGGGATTTGATAATATGTCCATTATTTTGTGTAGAGATGTGTAAAAATATATTTTTCAAAATGAATTATAAATATAAACATTACTATTTTATTATATTTATTATTATTAATTAATTAATTATAAATTAATTATTATTAAATATCTAACACATACAGTCCTCTATTTGATTAATTTGTTCACTATCATTGGTGTGTATGAGTGAAAAACCCACACACAAAGTTAGTGAAGAATTAAGCTTACATTCATTTTTGTAACTTAAGATTCATGCAGCAACGCGAGCAAACAAATAAATATCAAAATAAGTGATCCATTACAAAATATGCAGCACCTGCTTCGCTGAGTAGAGTAAATATAAATCAATCAATACAAGTAACAAAAGCAAAGGGCAAAGGGGCATCCTTGCATCCAGAGAGTCAGAGAGTTAGTTACACTCAGTTAGGGCTAAGCTTCTTATCAAAGTAAATTTGCATTTTTGTATCTACAAATTTTAAATAATGTCATCATTGGACTCTTTTTAGCATCGAAGCTCATAATAAATTGAATGATAATCTTTGTCGCTAAGTATACGTGTTTGTAATAAATGTATTTGTACATTTATTACCACAAATCACCTGTATTAAATACGGAGTCAGTACTTAAATACACCGGATAATGTTATGTTAGGGATTATGACACGTTATAATACAACGGCCTAATACATATTGTTAGGTAAGCTAGGGCTATGAATCAAGTACGGTTTAATCATTCATTTGAACAACGCTATTTGTTAGACCTACTGGTATTAGTTTTCCTGGTCTTCAACCCTAATAAATATTATGTAGGGTACTTAGCATATATTAAATGATTATAATTGCTTTAAAGTAATTGTAAGTAAATAACATATCACAATTTTTGTTTCTTAAGCCGATTACCGATCACATCACAGTGTCATTAATCTTAACAAGGCTAGAGAATTATAAACTTTAGCACAACTCCTGACCACCATAAACTTGAGGTCTTGTCATTAAACAAAGTAAAGTGCAAGCTGGTAGTGTCGCAATATCTATTCAGCGCCATAGGGATATAAGCACGATATATTATGCAGACTGAAAATAATTCACATACACATAGTTTAAAATCCCGTCCGTATACTTGGTGTTAAGTTTGGCGTTATTACAAACATTTAAACTCGGAATAATTCCGCTCGCTTAAAAATAAGCTATTATTCCAATTAGTCATAATTACGTCGCAAACATTCATAATATACTCCACAGTCAATTGATTATTATGAGTTATTTGATTACTATTAGATTTACTTTCTTAAAACGTATTTAGAGGTTACCCGCTATCGTGACATACCTAATTTTCGGATGGGTGACATTTCATTTAAAGTAGACCAAACAAACCCTGTTGGCGCCGATACCATCGACGAGCAAACATTTTAAATGGGAAACATCGAGCAAATAATGTGGATACGATTCCACCCGCGAGCGGCGCTAGAATCGACAAGGCTAAAGCTGCAAGCGGACTACAGCCGGCCAGCTCAGCTCTATTCAAATTCACATTCCTAGTTACCCTAGTAGACGAATAGAAATGCACGTAGGGTACTTCGAGACTTCATTTATTCGTCAAGGAATGAGCGTTAGAAGTGAGCTGAGCTGGCCGGCTGTAGTCCGCTTGCAGCTTAATCAGGAACAACCTTAGAATATATTTTGTGCCTCGTTGCTAGCACGGCGCCAGCCACCTTTTACACACTCCTAAGCCAACCATTGATGGATTTAAGTCCATATTATAAGTTTAAATCTTTTGTCTACAGCGGGGTGTTAATGTTTTCTTTGTTTGTGGTTCATGTGCACCTAAGTATAGAATATAGATAAATCAGACTATTGTATTGTATTGCATTGTATTTATCATCCGATATGTATTGATAATGATTTATCTTGAGAACGAAGTTAATATGGCGAGCAGGTAGATTATGGCCGTAGAATCACGGAAAGTCAAACAGGCGTATAACACCCGTCGCATTTCACGGCCCATTTAGTACCCCCTTCAACCGGAACTGCCAAGTGGTTGTTTGCAAGAAACCCGTAAAACTGTTTTATGTGCTACGAAGTCTTCATCCGCTCTCATCGTAAGTACTTACACTACGTGATCCGTCCCGCAACCTCTCTTATGCCTGAGAACAAGATAGCTGTGCTGTATTATGCTTTGGACATAATTTACCCGTAGACACTCAACTTTAAACTGATCGATTGGTATTTAGAAAACGAACACGAACCCTCTCCTTCTCCGGACCTCACTATTAACATGTTATTCATGAATATACACCCATCGTACACTCGAAAAAGTAGACAAGTTTTTGGTAATATCCAGTTGGCATTTCCAAATGACGTCACAGATTAAAGTCAGCTGCAAATCATCAGTGATTTGGTACGAAATCAATTTCAAATTCAAAATTTAATTATCAATTCAATATAGGCTACAAAGCTCCAATAGACCCAAAAGTGTAAAAAAATATGGCCTTATTATATCATCAATTTTTCACTATGAAGGATTTAAAATTTAAATAATATATTTTTTACTTATTTCACATTGATGTTGTTATATTATTATTTTAATTAACATGAATACGGTGGACGTAAAAACTTAGAAACGTCTAATAGAGATCAAAATTAATATTTAATAGGGTAAAAATTAAATATGCGAACAAAATATAATACACTTCAGAATCATTTTTTATGATTTAAAATGATAAAAGTTGCGTCAATAAATAAAAAAGTAAAAAATTCACTTGACACCATTTTAAATATATCATAATAATATGTCCATTAGTTAATGAAACGTGAAATGTAATCTAAGTCTACTAAGCCATCTACAATGACATCTATCTGGCAGAATCATGACCGATGTTACTACTAAAAATAATCTCAAAGTCAATCAGATTGTGTACTTGCAACACCCTCCATTTATGATTACTGAAATTGTGCAATACAATATTTAATTTGAATGAGATAATACAAAATAATATTGTGACAGTTTCGAAATAAATATTTGATACAGCCGCTGATTCCGGAAGAGATACCTTACTATTGGCAGAAAATGGCTTCCGATATATTGGAATTTCGAGGGAACCTATTTTGTTGCAATCTTTGATTACTTCTCCAGATCGTACAATAGTGAGGGAAGAATACGTCGAGAGAGATTGCGTTTTTCTTGGATAGTACGTCAGGTATATTAGTAAGAGCAGGCAATATGCTTACAAGAGTAACGCATTTCGACGCTGTGCTATGGATTGGAACTTTCAAATGTTGACTTCTAGCCCCAACTTCTCCCAATGAAATGGCATGGCGAAACAAACCGTTCTCATTGGAAAAGGATGTTGAAAAGTCAGAACTCAGAAGTAGGTTGATCTGAACACAACAAAGATAATAATGGAGTATCGATTACTTCAATTCAGTGTTCGAAACAATCCGGAACAATTCCTAATGGTAGAAAATAGTTCAACAAAAATATACTGACTGGGCGAAGCCTGGGAATTTGTTAGCTCCCTACTGGAGAAATGGCTCCTTTAATATTCATTAGATTTCTCGTAGCTTATTTATGCTAGGTTTTTCAGTTCAACCAAACAAATAATATATGGAAATCAATCCAGAAACAACTCAACCGGGTATCGAACCCGATTCTTCGGGTTGCTGGTCGTAAGCTTGAACCCCTAAGCTACCAGGACAGTTCTCGTTTGATGGTACATTGTAGGTCTGAATATATTGGAATTGTTCTGCAACGATTCTTCTGCCTTTGAACTGACCAACTAAACATGAATTATATTTATATTTAATACAATTCAGAAATTAAAAAATCCATCCCGATTGGAGAGTTTTTAATTTCTGAATAGTATTAAATATTAACAATTCCACCTACGGGAGTGTTTCCCGACTATCCAAATCGAGAAATGAATTATATTGTCCCTAACGCAAGGAAATTAGCATGTGTTAATTTCTCAATTTTTTAAAATTAAAAATCGGGAAAATCGCACTCTTATGATTTTTTTAAATTAAAAATGAAGGTAAGCCTTGAGGATATTCATCAACGCGAGTATAAGAAACGTTCGCGAAGCGGCCTAGTATGATAAGAAAATTGTGTTATACAATAAAACGAGAGTCGCCGAATAAATGTTAATTATTGCGTACTTGAATGTAAGGGGGAAAACGTATATGGTGACGTCAAGTCAAGTTGATCTGAACTCTTCACAATTGTCCCCAATGTCATATGACGGCTCAATGGGACATTATTTTTGTTAGGTTCGTCAAACATATGGGTTTAAATCGTGACCTGAAGTTAGTAACATTATCATATTGGTTAATTTGTGTCACTAAAACATATCTCCCTCATCAGTTAAAGCGGGCCCAATTTAAATCGACTGTCTGAGAATTGTGGTTATACCTTCAGAGAATGGGGTAAGACGATTTGTCTGAAAATGATTTAAATCGAGGCGATGTAATTATACCAAGACGTGGTGCTGTGATATTAAATTACTAACCAAAATGTCCTTAACTGGTTCAGGTTAGGTAATTTCCTTGTTAATTAAGTACATCACCGCGGTGGCATGCAGCAAACATCCCAGCTGGCGCCGCGACCTTATTTCCCGACGAAGTTAAGATACTTATCCCGTGGCACGGGGGAGGTGATGGATCATATGAAGAAGAATTCGAAGTAAAAACTAGCAGTAAATAAATATTACTTGTCAATAAAAATATATTCACGAAACGTACGCCTACATGTTTACATCCATAGGACGTCTCAAAATCTTTTACAAATTCAAGATTGTCCGTAACACAGTTGCACAATTAATATAATAAGCATTTTGAAACTTTTCAATGACAAGTTTTCTTTATATATACAATTATGGAAACTATTAATTTAACGAAAACTGATTATTGGAACCCTAATTTAATTCTAACAGTTATAAAAATGGCTAGAAAGAAAAATGTAAAATAACAATTAAAAGTCAAATAACATTTCTATGATTTTGAAATCAACGTGTTACAAGACAGGGCAAAAAAAGTTGAATGTTTTTAAATTTAAAGCTTTCGCTGTCCGGAATATTATAATTTATCAAGATCAATTAATTGATCGGGACATTTAACATTAACTGGATCAATCTTAAGAAAGTGTATTCTTAGTTGGGAAAGCGTGGAGTTTGGGATGCTGTGAGAAGACATCTTGATAAAATATAATGCATTGTTTTAAATGAAATCAGTTTGTTACGTGTCTTCTTCCAGTAGCCGAATAGAAATAGCACGTATCCAAGCACTCTCCGATGAAGAGTGCTTGTTCTATTTTTAGCCCTTATGTGAACTACGTACTAATATTCTTAATTAATATATAATATGTAAGTAAATTTCTAAAAAAAAAAAAAAACTTTTAATTATCATAAGTTGAAAAAATTGATTTCTGTTTGGAGTTTAGAACTATTAATTAACTCCTGTGTTTTTTTCTTCAATTGTTACGCATATATGCAAATAAAATTAAAATTAAAATTAAAATTAAATTTTCCCCGTGTGTAAACGTTTCAAGATACCTACTGCTGTATACGCACTTCTTTAGCTGTGAACGAATATCCACTTGTCAAGTTGAGAACTAAATTTGTACGCAATTCGTTTATTCGTTTTTTTAGTACAAAAACATGTCTTGTCAAAACGAATCTCTCGTAAAACTAGCGGATAAGCTCAACAATCTCACAGTAAAATAGCAACACCCACTGAATTTTAAACACACTTCGAGCACACCGCAACGAAGCGACCTCCACGTCATAAAACGTTAGCACCACGAAAGTTGACGAACGTACCGTACCCATCGTTTTTCGCCACACAGAATATCGAGAAAAAAAAACAGAATTTCTCCAGGAAATCATTTCCAATTTTCACTCTCTCTTTTCTTTTGTCGTTGAAATGTATTGCTTGGTCGGACAGAGTCCTCGTTGGTCTGGTCGTCGGTTCACGTACGTGACAGCTAGTTTGGCCGGAGACCGCTGGAAATGAAAGGGTGACTTCCCTGAGTGATTCGGACACGTAAATGTAATTTCAGAATTAATCAGCTGCAGAAGTCGCGAAATAAACTCGAGTAACAAGGTGTCAATTTCAAAAATAGTTTTCGTTATAATAATCCAACATCGTGCGTTGTAAGGTTTAATCAGAGAAGCACGCCTCTCCTCTGGGTAAAATCACATTGTACGAATAAGATGGAATGAACTCGAGTGTGACCTGAATTCGGGTATTTTATTTGCCGTACGTTCGGCTTGACCATCTCTAGCATCGCTTAGACTTGGGACCGGAAATATTGCGTCTATCGTCCTTCACTCAAAGCACGCACATATGTAATTAATGTTATTAAACGTTGGTTGAAGAAAAGCAAAATGTATTGACTTAAACGTCGTTGCCAGCTATGTCAGTGCTAATTCTTTATGGAGTGATAAAATCTGAATATTATTATAAATTACTACAACCCTGCATTGTTGTGACTTTTCGAGTTTATTGTTTTAGGTTTTGCTTTTGTTGGTTTGTTATTGTTTTATTTCTATTAAGGATGACCAATAAACAGTTAAAAACACAAATTCAAATTGAAATGTGTGCCGATTATCCCCAAGAACTAAACTTGTTACGAAAACAGTGTTTGCTATGTAATTTGCATGGCTACTTTCTCCAATGCATTAACAACCTACATTCGTTTTATTCGAAAGGAACAAACTGCGTGCGTACTGATGGATTCACGGATAAAGTACAGTGAAATAAAAATGTTTTATTTATTACGTTACCATGGTCAATGACTCACAATGACATTGTCGCAATGATAAACCTACTGGTGAGAGTTTTGGTTCCATTTTTTCCCTCGTCTTCTTCATCGTTGTCACGGTTCTTTTTGAATGACGAAATGAATCCTTATAAAATAAAATAAAACGATATTGCACAACAACCGTGAAATACTTGGCTGCTAAGCTAAGACTTATGCTAAGTCCACAAGATATGTGTTTATACTCCCCCAACTTCTGAAGAAATGCAGGCAGCGTTCAGAAGAACGATCGTAAGATTGTTTGATCTCAAGCTTTAAAGTTACTTCGTGAGTTTTGGAGATGGAATTAATTATATAAAGTAAAGAAAATAAAGAAAATACAATTTCGTTGAAGAAGCTGATCACGATATTTACAAAGATAACATAAACTGAATTCACAACCGTAGATATAAACGTGTGTAGATGAAGAAGTGCTGGCTTCTATTTACTTTCTAATACAATTATTTGTTTACGTAAACAATACTGATGAAGATGAAATACACTTAAACATCACAGAGTCCATAATATTATATTATCTGGGAGTTGTTCCCAACTGAATAAGCTTCTGCAGACGACAATCACATTCTTCGCATTGCTTCATTTTAAGAGTTTTGGCTACTACATCAGCGAATTATTTGCATTGCATACTGTACGAATTATCCGTACGTATGAACCCACACAACAGTTATATAGCTATTTACATTAATTACTTAGAATGTATTATTTATAAAAATTCATTCCTATGCTGCAATGTATTTCCCATGATAATTCCGTCTGGTATCGTTGACAACGTGTTCGAGCCTACGAAACACGAGTTTTAAAGTGTGCTAATATACAGTTGTCACGACACTTCTTTAAATCATCTTGACTATTTATGAATGAGCATTAAAAATATTTTTATTTTTTTAGCTAACAATAATTGTTCAAGTTGGAATTGCCAGTCAAGGGGAAAACTGTGAAAAGAGTTCGGATGTTTTAACAGTACAAGGAAGCATAAACTTAAAGAACATATATGGAATAAAATAATACAAACTATTGAACTCGACCAAAGGTAGCCAGACATAAATCAGAACAGCTATGTAGCTAGACGCGTGTTACCAGCCAGGAGTATTTGGTTTCAAGTACAAGAACAAACAACTAAACAAGGATTATATTTAAACTTAGGCATTGAAACCAAAATCCTTATTTGAGTTGGATAAAATAAAATATCGAATTAAATGCCTAGGCATATGACTACAGTTTTGCAAACTGCATAAATACAGCCATGAACTCGTGTTATTGATTAAAAGTTGGCAACTCGTGCTAGACTCATGATTAACATGATACCGTCATTGTATCAACTAAGTATCGTGACTTTCATACATTAACACACAACTGCTCGTGTTTAATTGATTAGAACATATTCTAAACTAAACAAGGAGACAATATAATAAATTTTAGCATAGAACTGCGTTGAAAACTTCCATTGAATGCCCTCATGTGCTATGTAGCATGAAACAATATACATCTCTTTACATTAGAGAATGTAAATATTAGCACTACCTTGCAGCGAATATGAGCACATGAAATAAAGCTACCGTGACACCTGTTTCCCCATAGAATGCTTTACTTGTGCACTAGTATAGAACACACGGGTTTCAGACAACACTTTGTTCATAGAGACCTTCTCTTCTTCAGGGAACTTGCTTGGAACAGAATGTGAGGATTGTTCAGAGAGAATATCCTCAAGGTTAGCTTGTAAAAGTAAATCCCAGACTCGGTTCTTTTACCGAGGAACACTTTGGAAAATGTTATTAATCAGGATTGCCAATGGCATTGTGTTTTTGCAAGCAAATTTACCCAACTTGTTTAAACGATGACCTTTTTATTGATTTTGTTGTTTCGTTAATAAAAAGCATAAGGAAATACAATTATTTCTTTCTTCACGTTTTTACCACATAAATACACTGTATATCAGCAATTAATTAATAATTTAGCGTTCTGCAAAAGGTTGAATTCATAGTGTCACTGTCAACACAGATTAAATGGATAACTTTTTTAAATAACTGTGTGAAACAATCAATATCGATAGAACAAGTAGAACTATGACGAATTAACCATCGACATGAAGACTAACACGAATAATTCAACAATAATGTGTGCTATGCGATGTGTACACAACTCATTTTTAAATCTATTTGTTAACCTTTTTATACCAAAAGTGTGTGGCGAAGTAAATCATACGGAATATGTTAAATATTAGGGAGGTTTCTATAACCAAAACTTTTCTCTTGTGCGTGAGTCACGTCTCACGATAAAACCGAACGCGACTCGTGTTTAATGGAATACGATTGACATGCGTTTTATTTTGGCATTTCCCATTAACAAGGACGATACAGAATGTTTTTTAGTGATACTGGGGATTTGAGGAGAGGGTGGCAACTCTCACAGAATACTTGAAAATTCACTTCACCATTAATGAATGGAATTATCACAGGCGAACATGTTTTGTAGTCTTTGTATTCATAACACAACGCCGTCATCTACAAGAGTAACGAACAACGAACAGCGATGTTTTATTATTATTCTGTATTCTTCTTCGTCGATCTGCTGATGAAATCGCTTCGCTCCTCCTTTTGAATACTCCAGTACACCGTGTGTGTACTATATATATATATATATAAATATCACTGGTCACAATTAGGAGAAAGTATATACCCACATTCTCATTCATCCCAATCAGTTTTACCTACCGGCCTGACAAAGGTATCAATTTTGTACAGTCATACTTCACGTATAATGATAATTTTAAGTCAACATGATTCGTTATAAGTAGGACAAGATTGAGTTACGTCGTTATATAAATGAATGATTGCAAATATCTAGGCCGCTCAGGGCGCTTTACTCTCTCAAGTCCCCTGCTCCCCTCTGGTGGCGGAAACTTTAAACGTGCTATAGACTATTGTTTATTTGTTTGTTTATTCATTTGTTTCCATATAACGAAGATAGTACATTGGTTATACAAAAAATACATCAATGTTTATGGACAGTCAAAAAAACAATAAAAGCGTCTAAAACTTTAAAATTTGTTGTAAAGTTTAATACCAGCACATCTTGGTCCCTTTTGAAACAAAGCACTGTTGTGTTGAAGGGTTGGAAGGTAGCCTCGTCTGGTACTGTATTTGTGATTAGTGAAATCACTAACAATGTCCTTAAAATTACTTTTAATTGACTTCAATTGTTCTAGAATATAAATACAGGGAAAGGTTAAAATGTTGTTATCTTTAAAAATCTCCTTACATGAATCTCTGCAATTTATAAAAAAAAAATTGTCCTAAGAAGATATTTCTGCTTTTTAAAAACCCTTTGCCAGTTAGTGGAATGTCCTCACAATAAAATACCATTACGTAGGTGAGAATAATAATTGGCATAGTTCAGCGTCAACAAAGTTTCTCTACTGCAGCTACTCCTTATTTATATGTGATATATAGTAAGTCATCTTAGAAATTCGGTAGGGTGAAATATATATACTACAAGAAGAGGATTGTTTGTAAATAATATTTATTCGCCACTGTGACGTGTATTAGTGACGAAAAAGCTCGTCTCACAATTGAGTCGGAAAGACAGAGCGACGGATTACGGTTTATTAGTAACAGAGACGCCCCAGCCAGAGTTGTCATATTTCCAAGAGAGCCATTCCCCACAAAGCAATACGAGCGAACACAATCACGCTGGCTTTCGTCGGGCTACATTTCAAAACATTCTCTGACAAGAGTTACCCTATTCCCAGAGCTGCTTTGAGGTTCAGCTTGTGGCTTTTTATATCATACGTATTTGAGAAATATAATAACGTTTGATCTAACAATTCGTCAAGATGACAGAATCTCTATTTGAAATGCCGCTACATCTGCGAGAATGTCTATGGGGATTATAACAAACAATATGTATTGGTCACTAGCAACTCACATTATTATCTCACACGACGTAAAGATTTGTTTGTTGCATGTTTATCATCTTCAGCTAATTTAACAGATATAAAATTAAGACCAATAAATAAATGAACACAATTTATAAAAAAATACACGACTATATAAACAATTTTGCTACAATCTTCAAATACAGGACATAAATAACGTCAAGGATTGACCTAGGGTTTGCTGATCTCATTTTTAACAATGCAATTTTGTTTGGAGTTTTTGGGAAGTATTCTCACGCAAAAATTCGTCATTTAACCTAGGGAATAAAACAACAAAACATTATACATTTAGATGTGCCAAGTACATACTACACAGTCATCTCTCAACCCTTGTTAAGATAAAATTAAATATGAATACGGTCACAAGGTCAACATGACATGTTGAAATTTTATTTTATTGTATTCCATCTCAGCTTTAAATTGAGTGGTTACACAGCTAGATTGAACAGTAGTAAATAAACTTACAATATTGGTCATATATCAATATTATTACCGAATTAAGGGTTGCTGACCTAATTTTTTAACAACATATATTTGTATGATGTCTTTAAGAATTATATTATTATTCAAACACGCAAATATTAAACAAAAGCGGTTACATATTAAACAGTATAAATATAAAATATGAATCATCACCAAAAATTGCAACCCCTACCACCCCTAAACCGTTGCGAATTTCTCTAGGCTCCATGGCCATGATTATTTTAATCATAATTTGACGTGTGTGGTCAAAATCTCACGTTTCTATCACTAAATCCCGACTGTTAACATATTAAGCCTCATAGCGACGTTAATGAGTATAGATCGACGCGATAAGAAACAAAATTAACATGACTAGTTACATTTTAGTGATTACGTTCGCATTATTGAGTGACTTTGTCGATGTAATTTCTCTATTCGAGACGACGAGTGTTAACTAATGTAAAGATGGATCCATGTCTTAGACTGGATTAAAACCCACATACCTTGAAAGAATTACACACCTGTGCTCAAACCAAAAGTTTGATATTATTTTTAAAACTTCATAATTAGAAACAATGTTGAAACGATTTGACATAGAATGAAGGTATATATAATTTTACCTTATGAGGAAAAACATTGAGCGTGTTTTACTTTTTGCAAACTTTATACTTGACTGTTATTGCTGCAATGTTCTAGAGAAGAGCTCAAAGAGAAACATGTATGGCAACAACATGTATGGGGTTGCACAAACTCTGCAGGTAGGAAAATATGCTTTTTCTTTTTTGTATATTTGATGGAAAAAAGGAACGCCTTTCAAACCATTCATTCACGTTGAATTACCTGCTAGATTGAAAAGCTGCGTCCAATTATGCAAGACAAATGTTCTGCTTTATTGTGTATTGCAAATATTTCAATATATTGATGCTATTTTTACGAAAGGTTAGTTATTAGAAAATTCCTGATTTAAAAAAAGGTAATCAATATCGTGATTTTCATAAAAGTTAAATTTATAGAAAAATAATGTATGGTTTCGTTGGGAAGGTATACCATTAGCAAATTATCTTAAATATTAATAGAGAACTAATATATTGTTTAAGCTTGAAATTTTTTAACAGTATTATCATTTTTGTTTAAAAATATTTTTAATCTTATTATTAAATGGCATCCGAAATGTCACAAAGTTATCTTAAAAGTCGAATTACTTATATTTAAATAGCCGACGTTTAACAGTCATTTACGTACCTGTGTTAAATGGTAATCTTATAGTATTTTTTCTATTTATGTTATCCAAAAATAAAATAATTTGCCACGCGTTCATCTTTTTAGTGGAAGCTAACCACTTAAAAAGGTTCATCTTTTGTCCCCGGATTCAAAATGGTGGAGGTGCCGGGTCAAAAGTTTTCAAACTTTCTGGGGTCTAGACTCACCAGAAACATATCTATCATCCCTATTGAAGGGCATGCCAAAAATGCTTGTCGATCGTACGTCGTGTTTGGTATTTTATCGTGAGACGTGATACAACGCTAGACGGACGGACAGAAAAGTGATTCTCATATGGAAGGTTGACTCCATTAAATAAATATTTAGTACTCCTATTGCCCAGACTTTGCCAACTGTAGTTTAAATGGATATTGTAATCTAGCTCAAACCTTATAAAATACATTTGACGTCACACACATACCCCTGCGACAGTAATATCCAGCTTCAGAGTTATTATGTACTTGAACGACAATCACATTTCTCTGATGTTGATACAAATGTATATTCTAAAACAAAATACTAAACACTTGATGGAATATAACATTGAAGTAGCCTTTAAAGCTACAAATAACACATATTGCAACTCGCCAGTGGCATCTCATGTTACAGTGAGAATAGTTATTATATACTCGCAACCATCCCAACGTACTGAGAATTCTTATGCAAACTATTACTATACGAACATGTACGAGCATGCAGGCATTTACACAATTGAAATATATTTAACAATTGTATTTTTACACCAAAAACAGTAAACATGCGTATATTATGTATTATTATAAAATAACAATAAGCATTACTATCAAAGTAACTTAATTACTGTTTTTGGTTATCTTTATAATTTGTTTTGTTCAAGTAAAATTTGGTTATAATTTTAAAAAGTAAGCATGCAAGTTTATAATAAATACACCAATTTAGTTAGTGATAGTTACTTTGTAGAAAAATTGGAGCCAACCGCACGGTTGAATTACATTGCTAAGAACTATTAACCTACTAAAGTTGAAGAAAGCGGAACGAAGTCACAACTTTGGGGTGTGATGTTCTATACTAGTCCGGATGTTAAGGGATATATTTGAGGCATACTTGCATTTTTTGATACAAGCAAGGCACTTGGCACACGTGTTCTAGGGACCATACCCTACTAATTTTCACTTGGAGCCATCGTGATATCCCGTGCAGGCACCCGTTATCGCATGTTGCCTACCCCTGCTGGTTTTGAAGGGGTTTGATTAGCAAAACAATTCGGTGTTTGGTGATAGAAACTTGAAATTTTTACCAAATAGGGTTAACATTAGGCTTAACATACTGGCCACGGGGAACTGCGGATTTCTTCATAGTTAAGGGATGATTAGGGTTATAATTTTGGGGATTGAACATTTTGAATTACATTTTTCTTGATGACACCCTTGGTTTAATGTTGGATTTCTACGTTGAAGTACTTCCCAAAATCTTCAAACAAAAGAATGGTGCTAAAAATATGACTAGCGACCCCTAATTTGGTCATATTTATACCTGTTGACATAATGACCTGAGTAATGAATTATTTGATAAATGGTTAAACATAGTCGTGTGACCAGTCTATTTAAAGCTTATATGAAGTAGAATAATAAGAAATACATTTAAAATGCCATGTTGAACTGTGACCTTTATCGTCCTTTTTTTGACCTTGATAACTGTTTCAGCATGACTGCATACTTATAGCACATCCAAATGCATGTGATATATTAACAGATTTATTTATAAAATGCACTCAACATGTAAGTATATATCAATATGATATTAGGCTGCATTGCGAACGCTTTTTACTGTCGCGTTGATGGATGAGCAGTTTTATACCATTGAACCCTCTTTACTATACTTTTACTTTGTGTTGTTTTTTAACGTGTTTACATAGAATATATCATTTTAAATGGAGTACTAAGTTTCTGGTTGATCGTTATTGTAATAAACTGTTTAGATTAACATTCATTAAGAGGAAGGTAACAATTCACCCGTTGTTGATTATAGTACTTTATTAATCAGTTATGCAGTGAACCAAATTTGTTAAGGTTTTGATTTTTTTCACTTAAAGGGGTATTCAGCCGCTAGACTAAAAAAATATATTTCATTCAGGCCAGCTAGTTATAAATTTAGAAATTAACTGAAAAAATATTGGGTCCACCATTAACCCCCAAAAATTGTCAAACTTGGTATTTTTCGAGCTAGGTCCCATCGGCAAAATCTCCCATAAGAAATAACATGGGGACGATTTTTTGCACCGTGACCTTGGAGGATTTTATCAAAAAAATATTGGTCATTGCTGACCTACTCAACAGCCCCTTCTGTAAATCCTCTACAATTTCTTTAGTAATTTGGGCAGGTGGTTCGGTCAAAATATGCAGTAACCAAGAAGAGGTGTGATTTTGGAATGCATATTTTTGCGTGTTTGAGAGTATATTTGTGCCCAGTTTCAAGACACGATGTTACCAAAGGCCATTTTAGATTGTTATGATGCTCTAGTATCTATGTGGAATAACAAAGGTGCAGGTTAAAGCCGATTTAAGAAATTTTCCAAAACGCCAATTTTCGCATTTTTCTGGATCCAAAAATTAAAAATTGATATCAAATCACAGTTACAAGATAATAAGTTTTTAAACTGTCATTTTAGTGTAGTAATATGCCATAGATTATGCGGTAATTTTTTTTTTTTGGTTAATAGCCCCTTTAAGTTCAAAATGCGACGCACTGGCAGAGCTGTGTACTTTCATTAAAGTTTGAGACACTTGCATCATCCTCCACATCCTTCCTTGCACCCTTCATCGTACTAACTCCGTACATTCTTTAATAGCAATTGTAAGAATGGTCCACACTGGCACCCATCTGCCGTCATACCCCATCCCCACTCAGAAGGCCAAGGCAGCTGTTGTTGTAGGAAGAGAGTTTGATCCCAGACGTGTACTCCTTGATAGATTGAGGGTCGATGTGCTGTACGAAGACGTCTTTTGTCGGAAGAATCGTTTCTAGCCGTCTGTTTTACTGGGTGAACAGTATTTTGCGACATTCATTCACGGTAAAGTATGTGCTTGCTCAAAAAATGAAAATTAACATACACACATTTGTTCTAGAGTATCTCAAGCGTACATTTTTGTAGCTCTTGATATGTGATATGTAAAATGATCTCTAATTTTATTCAAAACTACTACAAATATCTTTAAAGTCTCAATGGTAGCCTCCTTTTTTTCAACAATAGCTGCGATGAAACCATCTGTAGCATCAGGAAACGCTCTCCAAACATCGAATGCAGACTTTCTCCCATTACCAACGCGAAAGGAGGAACCTTTTCCATCCCGAAAACGCGTACAATTTAGGAAGTGATAAAGATTTAATAAAATACCAGTAGATAATTCAAATCGGTAGCCGTTATCCTATTTTAGAACATAGTCAATACGATTATTTATTTACCTAGATAAGCTGCAACATGGTGTATGGGGACATACTGATGGTTCCTTCCAGTCCCCAGATGCTCCTATAGCGCTTCAATGCCAGTCATTTCCGGAACGCAGCTGATTGCAAGGACTAGCACATCAGTAGCAATATACGCGTGAAGCCCTGAGTATTGGCAGCGTGCACCATTATGCGCACGTCTCCCTGCTTGTGATTGCATTTGGGGTTGGGGCCAACCCGCCTGTGAGATCCTGTATATATAGTAGTAGCATCGAGTATGGTGGTATAGCTTAACTAAGAGGTTATCAAGTGTGCTAATGACTTCTTTGTCTTCCTCATTTATCATTGATATATGCTGGAGGCTTACAGCCAAAACAACTTCTTTATTGCATGAATCAAGTAGAAAATTTGACCATCCTTTGGGAATTATTGTAGTTGGAGTTACGAGTCTCCTAAATCTTTGTCCAGTGTCATATTTTAAGACTTATCGGGTAGTACTTATCCCACATGATATCTATGCGTAGCACAGACGCTAGTTCGTTCTTGAGGAAGAGAGGAAAGACCAGTATCTATGGGAAAGACACTGTCTACATAATCTTGGAATGTAATTGTGTGGCCCGGGTGTTGGGGGGGGGGGGGGGGGGGGGGCTCAGCCCTATTTACTACAGAACTTTTTTTTGACTGGTATTCAAAAGGCATTTCACTAGATCCAATTTGGTACAAGATCTCAACGCCCCCAATACCGACAAGGACGATGAGCTTTGTACATTTCATTCGCTTTTGAGGTTGGTCATTTTGGACTTATATTTATGAACAAGAGGTCGACTGACTGTGCTAAAGAGAAGATTTTTTTATTTTATTTTATGTGGTCCATACAATATTTAGCAAATGTAAATCTCACTGCCGCGCCACCAGAGAGCGAGAAAGTGCGCTCTCGGAAAATGGTCCCAAAAAGTGCGCGATTTAAACATCTGTTATTTGTTGATTTGTATTATGTTATTGTTTATATTAACGTCATACTACAGTACACTTCTAGCTAGTAACATTTTGGTCCAATCATAAGAAAGAACGTTCATTTTACCCCAATAAAAGCGGACCTGAACAAATTCCTTCTTAAATTTTTACTTCATTGATGAGCAACTAGCGATCAGTTAGCCACTGATTGGCCACGATTTACCATTGGGATAGGACCACATCAACAACGCAATTACTATTATTTATTTTTATGGTTTATTACCATAAGGATCTACCAGGAACTTGGTACTGCTTTTAAAATGGTATATTCTATGTAAACACGTTGAAAAACAACACAAAGTAAAAGTATAGTAAAAGAGGGTTCAATGGTACAAAACTGCTCAAATGTGACAGTAAAAAGTGTTTGCAATGCAGCCTAATATCATATTGATATACTTACACGTTGAGTGCATTTATTAAATCAACTTGTTAATACCACATGTATTTGTATGTGCTATACGTATACATTATGCAGTCATGCTGAAACAGTTATCAAGGTCAAATAAAGGACGATAAAGGTCACAGGTCAATGTGGCATGGTGAAAATTATTTCTTATTGTTCTACTCCATCTAAGCTTCAAATAGAGTGGTCACACGACTATGTTTAACCATTTATCAAATAATTCATTACTCAGGTCATTATGTCAACAGGTAACTTTGACCAAATTAGGGGTCGTCAGTCATATTTTTAGCACCATCATTTTGTTTGAAGCTTTTGGTAAGTACTTTAACGTAGAAATCCAACATTAAACCAAGGGTGTCATCAATAAAATTTAAATCAAAATGTTCAACCCCCAAAATTATAACCCCAATCATCCCTTAACTATGAAGATATCCGCAATTCCCCGTGGCCAGAATGTTAAGCCTAATGTTACCCCCATTTGGTAAAAATGTCAAGTTTCTATCACCAAACACCGAATTGTTTGCTAATCAACCCTTCAAACCAGCAGGGGTAGGCAACATGCAATAACGGGTGCCTGCACGAGATATCACGATGGCTCCAAGTGAAAATAAGTAGGGTATGGTCCCTAGAACACGTGTGCCAAGTGCCTTGCTTGTATCAAAAAAATGCAAGGCCAAGTCTCTTAACATCCGGACTATACTCAATGGTAGAACTGTCGAATGAAACGACGCCTTGCCCTGCATTTAGATCTCAACAATTTAAAATGTTAAAAGTTTGGCAGTTTGTGCAAAGTTTTTGTGTTGGTGGAATCTAGATACTTTGGAAACTTCATGTGTAGCTTTATGAAAGAGTGGTGTGTGCGTTTTACTAGGAAAACGCGTAAGTCCCGCCGCGTTGTTGGATGAGCGTAATTGGTGCATTGAGCTGCCATGTGTTATGCGAATTTTCTGTTGTTCTGTGGAAAAATCATTACTAAGTTGAAATTTTTTTTAAATTAAATTAAATTAAATAAAAAAATAACTTTAATTTTTTAATTTATTAATCGTAATTGTTAAAAAAAAATCGTAAAATTGCGATTTTTATAGAAATAATTTCTCGATTGCGCTCAAATTTAACACTAATATATTAATTCATAAAATTAAGGTTCTGCGAAAAAATCATTACAATCGGATAAAGCATGTAGGTGTTATAAGTCAAAGAATTGTTTAAAAAAAGAAAAAACCCGTAAAATTTCGATTTGTATGATATATATTTTTTTCAATTGCGCTCAAATTTCACAAGAATATCTTAATTCATAAAATAAAGGTTCTGTGCAAAAATCATTAAAATCGGATAAAGCATGTAGGTGTTATAAGTCAAAGATTTTTTTTTAATCGAAAAAAATCGTAAAATTGCGATTTTCATGAGAAATAATTTTCCGATTGCGCTCAAAAACGTGGCAGTTCTAAGTTCAGAGATTTCGAAGGCCTCCATAAAATTTCATCTCAATCGGAGTATCGGTTTAGCCGGAATCGTGCGGACAAACAGACAAAAATACAAAAAAAAGAAAAAAAAAACATTCCGGATTTTTTTCTCCAGTGTAGTAGAATGGAATCTTCGCTTCGCTCGCTACGCTCATCCAAAAGGTTGTAATAATATGCACTTTTGAATTTGTAATAAGTCACATACCCAGCAACATGCGCTAAATGGAAATACACTGATTGAACCTGAATACTTTCTATTTAATTGTTTCTGTAATTAGTAGGCTTACAGTTCTGTTGATGCGTTCGTTCCTTTGTTTTAATGAGATCTATTTATTGTCATTTAGTTGATTTAAATTACTGAAATTCAGTCCTACCACCGTGAACATATTATAACACATACTATGTTTATGTTCTGAAATATAATAATTTTGAATTGTCATTGTGCTTACCAATACGAATCTTCCAACTATATGCTTTAGGAAAACACTGTAGAAAATACGAAACCAATAAATATAATAAAATATGTAAATTCATTAAAATCTACAAGTTACTCTTTACTAATAATATTATTGTAGTTAATATCGTTTAAAACACCTCGTTACTGGTAAGTTATATGAAGGAACTGTTACATAATACTCTCGTATCGTATTCATGAACTAATAGTCCATTTCATAAACATAAAACACTTCGATTTCAACCAGGTACCATCTCAATGGGAAGCAGGAAAGCCGTTGCTAGCACATTGCATGAAAAAGTATGTCGTAACTCTTAACAAAATGGAAAGAAACATTATACAATATTTCGATTTGACGGGAAAGTTGTCAGGGAGTGTTTATTTGTTTGGTCTGGGTGTTGCGGTGGCAAGAGGGGGTTATGAATGAACAATGTTTATGTCCGATGCGTGTTGGAGGGTGGCCCGTTATGAATGGGTCGCCTCCCATGCTAGGTGTCAGGTCAGGCGAGATGAACAGATAGTATAGCCAGATAGCGCCCAGAAGACAAAACCAATTACTCCGATGCACTTCGCTGTTTTACTCGCACGGAGAGTCTATTCGTATATTACGCTAATGAAATATAACAAAAGAAGTACAGCAAAATGGAGGTTACAAAATAATTGTTTGTTTTTCATTTTATGAATGACACGAAAGCCTCGTTTTCATGCAGTGGAGCGAATGCAAGAGAATAGGTTCTAGACCACGCAACCAACGAACGGCGCGACCAAAGTTGTTGAGATCATATGTTCAACATGTGTGGTTGCTACCAGCCTACCATGTTGCGTCATTCGCTCGTCGACATGAAAACCAGGCTGAAGAATCTAAAACTCTTAACGTAATAATCAATATGCATGTACAATTATGTAGAATATAGATACACCCTTTCTTTAGAATTGCTGATTTTGTTAAATTGACTAATTTGGTAAAATATGTTAAGAATAAAACTTGTTGTAGGCTTTCACGGCCCGAGTCAATGATAAAACTTGGCTGTCGGGATACGCCGTGTCGATGATCATTAAAATTCTGACGTTTCGAGCTGATTGCACAGCTCATCGTCAGAGAAGAAGAGGAAATCACTGGGCAGAACCTACTCAATCCAGCAAAGTTGCATACACCATTGTAACTTGTCGTTTACTGGGTCGAGCTGGATTGAGTAAGTTCTGCCCGGTGATTTCCTCTTCTTCTCTGAAGATGAGCTGTGCAATCAGCTCGAAACGTCAGAATTTTAATGATCATCGACACGGCGTATCCCGACAGCCAAGATTTATCAATTGTGTAAGAATAACTTACATTCTGAAAGTAATTTAAAATGTGTTTTAAAACAAGTTTTTCACCCAGAAGTGATGTTTGTACCGTACCGCAACCGAAACTTATATGAATTGTCGGGTACCGAAATCCTCCCCCCCCCCCCCCTCCGCCCTCGATTAAGACAGTTTTTACATTCCGCGTTGCCCTAACAATGACTAAAAACCTAAAGTATGTTTTATCACACTGCTGCTCGGTGTAGAGCGGTTACCACAGAAGAACGCTTAGCGACCCGGCGCCTCCACCAAATCTTCGAAGACTGTTTTCTAAAATATAAAAAAAGTTTGTAATTACATAATAACAAATATATTTTTCGTAACTTAAATATGGGTTTACCTTGCATTCATCGAAATAATACAAACTAGATGCGGATCTAGTCAATTGGTTTTCTAAACATTTTATCGTTAATGTCACCATGTGCATTATTTCTAGCTGTACCAAACCTAGCCCGCAACGCATCGGTTCCATGATTAGTATCTACGCTAGAGTCAACAGAGCAGCAGTAAAACTAAGGGAGTATTTGTTTAGGCTTGCCTGTGTGACAGCCACAATAAAACCCCTGATTGCTCCGACATGCTTGAATCTGTTACACGAGTGTCAAGCTTCTCTTTAGAAAAAATGTTCTTGTCGAATCCCCCATTTCCTTTGTCATCCACCACCTCACTCAGCATCGTCAAATTAATTAATTACCGTCGTAAGCAAACATCTTAGAAATGAATTATGACTTTGTTGAGATAATTTGTTATTACGTTTTATCATTTCAGATTTAATTAAAATTCACATTTGTGGTTTTAGAAAATGACATTATTCTCAAAGTGCAGAATGTTTTGCTCGATTAACAAAACCCCAAAAAGTGGAGTAAATGTCAATTCGTGAGAAAGTAAATTTTCTATCATACATTCAAGTTAACTTTTTATAGGCTTTCTATGCTATGCCAGAATGTTAATATTCAAAACAATTCACAAGTTAAAAAATCCATCCCGATCGGGGCTCGAACCCGAGTCTCCCACATTCCATCCATTCAGATCTATAATGCAACTACAATTCAGAAATTAAATAGTTACCGTCTAGGTGGTCTTGTTGGCTAAGGCGCTTACCTGGAATGTGGGAGACTCGGGTTCGAGCCCCGATCGGGATGGATTTTTTAACTTTATTAATAATTCCACCCATACGGGAGTGTTTGCCGACTAACTATCTTTAGTCAGTTTAGTAGTTTTAGTTTAACTTCTGTACACGTTTTGTCGATTGACAGTCGCAAAAAATAAATAAAATAAATAAATAAATTGTATTTAGAGTCTACCCACTCAGTTATATAACTGATTTTCAGTGGGGGACAGTAAATCAAAGCGACCAAGCCAACCCTGTAGGCCCCGACGCAATCGACGAGTGAGCGATAACCAACCAAAGATCGATATTTGTTAATAGGAAATGTAGCAATGAGTGGTATGGACAGTGCGAACACCCGCGAATCAATTCGCCAGAATCAACAAGGCCGTATGAGAACAACTTTGAATTTATTATGTGCTTCGTTGCTAGAACGACTTCAAAGTCACCGTTTACAAACTCCTGAGACAAGAACTGATGGACTTTATAAAGTCCAAATCAGAAGATAAAAAACTTCTGACTTTGGCGGGAATCGAACCCTGGACCTTCTGCATTGGAAGCAGATAAGCTAGCTAGCCACAAGACCAACGAGCCACACTTTTTAAAAAAAAATTGGCATTCAATTGTTAAAATTTATTTCTTGACTCTGAACTAAACTGAACTGTAGAATCTGGAGTAAACTCTACTATACACGCTCCACTAAAATATAGTCTTGGATATAGCACAGGCCTATGCTTTACTTTCAATCAGATTTTAAGGCATACTTTAATAGTTTCAATCTTCGGATTTTGTGCTTTGGAAATATAATATAAAATTTATGATTTTTATAATATGATAACACTTATATTATTTTCTTCACACAGATGGTAGAAAAATAATCGCGCGAGATAATTGATATCTAGTTAACGCACATTAATGACCGGGGCTATTTTTATTTCTGCGTTTCACACTGTCCGGTGTTTAACCACATAGATAGATATGTTACAATGTTATTCTACTATCATACACAAAACAAAATTATTTTTTTAAAAGTAAACAAATAAGTCACTTATACTCATTAAACTTGAATTACATATTATTAGAGATTCGTAACAATAACGTTTTGTGTATACATGCTCTAAATCGCTATTTTTTCATATAAACTAAGGTTAATATATAGTTCTTTTTTTATTTGATTCAACATAGTATTTATAGTTTGTTTGTTAAAACTTTAATTCAGATAATATTATATAAACGTGACATAATTTGAAATACCAATATATAAGACAACCTTATAGACAAGATTTTGAAGGTAGTCAAAAAAATAAATGTTAAAAACACGATACTTGAAAATGCTCCTTGTATTGACTGAACAACTCTTGCGGTAAAACTTTGAACCACAATGACCTTCTCGTGTATAAAGAAGCAAGCACAAAGGTAATTAAAACGCTGCTCAGTTCTTCTAGGCCTAAGTGCGTGCACGCGTGCGTTACGTCTAAATGTAGCACGCACAGACGACGGGTTTGATAACACCAAGTAGCACGCGACACCACTCTTACGGTTTCTGCGCAAAACTTAAGGGATATAATTTTACTTGTCGTTTAAACATTTCGATTGGTTGTCAAAGGGAAGGAATAAATTGACAAATCATTCGTGTTTGTTCCGATTGTTAGAGGAACATTACAGTGCTTTTGCAAATAAGCTCTTGATTAAAATCGATTAAAAAATAGCTATATTTTGCAATTTATTACAGGGTGCTACTGGTAAATGGCCAGGTATATAACATCACCATTATCCATCGCTGTTTCCAGCTTCTGGCTGGGTCAGCCCTGGTTCCTAACCTAATTCTTCCAGTTCTTTCTTTCCTCCCACAGTCGTATATTATCTTCCTCGTCTTCCCAGATGTATCCTCTTGCGCGTCGGTCTCCTGATATGGTAGTAGCATAACGAAACCTTATAATGTGCTTCTATCTAACGAATGTCTTGACTACAATTCCGACGGGCCACGGTTTTAATTTTTTTTTTTTTAATTAATAAATATGTTTTATTCTAAACTAATATAATGTTATAGATTAACTTGTTTAGCAGGTCCAAAGTAGCCAAATTTGTCAAACCATTTGGACGTGAACATGAATCTATTTCTATATATTTTATTTTACTTGGAAATTGTGTGGAAATTGTGGGTTCTACCTTGAACATGAGTTAAAGTTTGTGGAATTTATAATATAAATAATATAAAAAACTAAATTAAAAAAATATAACAACACTCAATTGAGTATAAACGACATATCCCTATTTTGTTAATTGCCATCATATAACTATGGAAACATCTGTTTTAGCGCTTAACTTTATAATTTTTAAACGTTTGCCAGAGAGAGAGCTAAGTGAAGGGTTAGGAAATGGTAGTTTTCCTGTTCTAATTGAGTCTTTCAGTACACTTGACCCAGACAAATAGTAAATAATAAATAAACAATACTTTGTATCGAGCAATGAGACAGTTAAGATATAATTGGTTATTTGAGTAAAAAATGGATTCTTCTTGCCATTATCAAGTTTTACTCTTGACTCGTCCTTTTGTTTTTTAGATTAGTTATGAATTCTATAAATGATTCAAAATAACCGTGTCAAACGTTGATGCTCAGTTTTTTACACATTTATAATTACATGCACATCATTTCTTCTAATCAACACATTCGTTTTGTACTATTCCATCCTCTCGATTTTATCATTATTTTACAATCGATATTTCGTTATCGGCTTGGTGGTCTTGTAGTCAAGGCTTCCGCCCTGCAGGAGGGATACTTGAGTTCAATACCCGGCCAATTTGGATTTTTTACTTATAAATTATATTAAATATTATTATTCCTTCATGTTTCGTTAAACGAATAATAAACAAACATATCAATCAATTTATTTTAACAAAAAGGATCTTGAAAAGAGGTTACTATTTACTCCAAAAATTACAAAATGTATTTTTCAGTACCCCTTTTTAAAATAACCATATATTTTTAAATTTATAAACGCTACCGAGAACAGAGCAATCTCCACAAGTGCAGTGTTACAATTAATTAAATACTAGATACCGAAGTACATTATATTAAACACTGTATAATATCTAAACATGTCTAATAGGAGCACAAAATAAAACCACTACAAAACAAGGTTCAGTCAATAGAAAACTATGGCGGGCACATAGTTATACAATGCCAATAACATAAGTAATCTTTTCAAATCTTTCAAACTTTAAATAGTCTATTTCGAGACCTGGACGTAAGGATTCGTACATTGCATCCGATTAATAGACGGAAAAAGTAAAAATATCTAGTCTTACTACTCCCTTCACTGATTTCTTTTCAAAATAGTTTCATTTTAGATTAGAAAAATGTTTTTTTTGTTAATGACTATTCTCATCTAAAAAAATTGATATGATTTTAGTTTCGGAAACACGTTCACTATGCATATTTTTAAACATTCTAATGTATATAGCCTACATATAATTGCATGACATCTAAAGTTGATTTAGTTTGGCATGGGATGTTGATGGGTAATGTGTAGTTGATTTGGCCTACTCTTACTGTCATTGTATTTTTAATTCACATTTTCTGTTTTGAATTATGTTCGCTAACAGCTTCGAACGCATCTGGATTTAGGTACGTTGTTACACTATGTAAAGTATTATTATTGGATGAGCGTAGCGAGCGTAGCGAGCGAAGCGAGCGAAGCGAAGATTCCATTTCACTACACTGGAGAAAAAAATCCGGAATGTTTTTTTTTTTCTTTTTTTTTCTTTTTTTTTTTTGTATTATTGTGTGTTAGTTAACACGATTCCGGCTAAACCGATACTCCGATTGCAATTAAATTTTATAAAGGCCTTCAAAATCTCTGAACTTAGAACTGCCACGTTTTTGAGCGCAATCGGGAAAATTTTTCTTATAAAAAACGCAATTTTACGATTTTTTTTCGATTTTTAAAAAAATTCTTCGACTTATAACACTTACATGCTTTATCCGATTGTAATGATTTTTTAACAGAACCTGAATTTTATGAATTAAGATATTCGTGTGAAATTTGAGCTTAATCGAAACATTATTTCTCATGAAAATCGAAATTTTACGGGTTTTTTCTTTTTTAAAACAATTCTTTGACATATAACACCTACATGCTTTATCCTATTGTAATGATTTTTTTATAGAACCTTAATTTCATGAATTAATATACTCGTGTAAAATTTGAGCGCAATTGAATAATTATTTCTTATGAAAATTGCAATTTTACGATTTTTTTCTTTTTTAAAATTACGTAAAAATTACGATTTATTAAAAAAATTAAGTTAATTTTTAATTTAATTTAATTTAATTTAAAAAAATCTTCGAATAAGTAATGATTTTTTCACAGAACAACAGAAAATCCGCGTAACTCAATGCAGCTCAATGCACCAATTACGCTCATCCAACAACGCGGCGGGACTTAAGCGTTTTCCTAGTTTAGTATCAATTCTGTATGCCGTAATCGTGCATAAGCTATACACGTTGTTTCTCATCTTATGCGTTTACATACACCTAGCGAAAGACAAATGATAACATAACGTTCATACTTATTAACATTTTAAAGAGTTTTATAGCTTTTATCGTATGGTACTTCAGATTCTAGCCAGGGCACATGGTCTCTTAACAATTTCTTTTTCAGTTTTATCACACCATAAAATATGTTGTTAATAAGTAAAAGTGGTAAATTTAAGCACTTTTAAACCACACTTAATAGTGTATGTTCTTGTATAGCTAACGTAATTAATTTTCTAACACCGATCGAAGTATCAGAGTATCTTTGACATGCCACTTTTACCGCACAAATTATTCTGCCTTGAATACTAATTTGGTTCTTGCATGTTAATCTTGTTACGCGCACCAAGAACGAGTAGTTCTAAATTTATCCAACACTTAAGGCGGATATATTACATAATAAGTAGTTTGACAATTAATATGCCACCCCAATTTTGTATTTGTTTTTTGTGGTGTAAGGTATGTAATAATAACATCGGCTCTGTTTCCGGGCAAGTAGCCCGGGTCTCCCTCTAAACTAGCTATTGCCATTTACCCTACTCCGAGATACGAATAGGGCGTTATACAATCCGTATGTTTCTTGACTTGGATATTAAACCATTTTTAACTGGACATAGTTGGATGAGCGTAGCGAGCGTAGCGAGCGAAGCGAAGATTCCATTTCACTACAAAGGAGAAAAAAATCCGGAATGTTTTTTTTTTTTTTCTTTCTTTTTTTTTTTTTTTTTTTTTTTCTTTTGTATTTTTGTGTGTTTGTTAACACGATTCCGGCTAAACCGATACTCCGATTGCGATGAAATTTTATGGAGACCTTCGAAATCTCTGAACTTAGAACTGCCACGTTTTTGAGCGCAATCGGGAAATTTTTTCTCATAAAAACGCAATTTTACGATTTTTTTCGATTTTTCAAAAATTTCTTCGACGTATAACACCTACATGCTTTATCCGATTGTAATGATTTTTTCACAGAACCTTAATTTTATGAATTTAAATATTCGTGTGAAATTTTAGCGTAATCGAAAAATTATTTCTCATGAAAATCAAAATTTTACGGGTTTTTTCTTTTCTAAAACAATTCTTTGACTTATAACACCTACATGCTTTATCTTATTGTAATGATTTTTTCACAGAACCTTAATTTAGATTAATTATTGTGTTAAATTTGAGCGAATCGAATAATTATTTTTTATACAAATTGCAATTTTACGATTTTTTTCTTTTTAAAAAATTACGATTAATTAAAAAAATTAAGTTAATTTTTTATTTTGTTTTATTTAATAATAAAAATTAAGTTAATTTTTTATTTAATTTAATTTAATTAAAAAAAATCTTCGACTAAGTAATGATTTTTTCACAGAACAACAGAAAATCCGCGTAACTCATGGCATCTCAATGCACCATATACGCTCATCCAACAACGCGGCGGGACTTAAGCGTTTTCCTAGTAGTAAAGTAGGCAATTAAAATATACATTTATTAACTAGGAAAACGCTTTAGTCCCGCCGCGTTGATGGATGAGCGTTTTTGTAAGTTTTTAGTTTCTGTAGGACCACTTTTCCTTTGCAAGTGCTTTTTGAATGCATTGTAGGTGATTGTTGTCAAGTTTCTATTGTTACTTGTTAATTGTTGGATGAGCGTAGCGAGCGTAGCGAGCGAAGCGAAGATTCCATTTCACTACACTGGAGAAAAAAATCCGGAATGTTTTTTTTTTTTTTTTTTTTTTTTTTTTTTTCTTTCTGTATTTTTGTGTGTTTGTTAACACGATTCCGGCTAAACCGATACTCCGATTGCAAAGAAATTTTATGGAGACCTTCGAAATCTCTGAACTTAGAACTGCCACGTTTTTGAGCGCAATCGGGAAATTTTTTCTCATAAAAAACGCAATTTTACGATTTTTTTCGATTTTTAAAAAATTTCTTCGACTTTAACACCTACATGCTTTATCCGATTGTAATGATTTTTTTACAGAACCTTAATTTTATGAATTAAGATATTTGTGTGAAATTTGAGCGTAATCGAAAAATTATTTCCCATGAAAATCAAAATTTTACGGGTTTTTTCTTTTCTAAAACAATTCTTTGACTTATAACACCTACATGCTTTATCTTATTGTAATGATTTTTTCACAGAACCTTAATTTCGTGAATTTATATATTCGTGTTAAATTTGAGCGCAATCGAATAATTATTTCTTATACAAATTGCAATTTTACGATTTTTTTCTTTTTAAAAAATTACGATTAATTAAAAAAATTAAGTTAATTTTTTATTTTATTTTATTTAATTATAAAAATGAAGTTAATTTTTTATTTAATTTAATTTAATTTAAAAAAATCTTCGATTAAGTAATGATTTTTTCACAGAACAACAGAAAATCCGCGTAACACATGGCATCTCAATGCACCATATACGCTCATCCAACAACGCGGCGGGACTTAAGCGTTTTCCTAGTTATTATAAACCTAAAAAAAACTCATATTAAAACCTTTATTCTATGGATTCTGGCTAACTTTTTCAACTTTTTCTTTCAAAAAGCAATACATCACCCTTACCTTAATGTCCATGTGAAATATGAACGTTGTAGCCCCACCCGTTTGGGGGCTAACTTCACGGACCTCAGAATCAGCCCAAATGTCACGAAAATATCGCATTCAAATCGTTAAAAAATCGTGAAAGTGCGATATTCATGAGAAATATTTCTTCGATTGTACCCAAAAACGTGGCAGTTCTAAGTTTAAAGATTTCGAAGGTCTCCAGAAAATTTCATCGCAATTGGAGTATCGGTTTAGCCGGAATCGTGTTAACAAACACACAAAAATACAAACAAAAAAACAAGAAAAACAAAAAAAAAAACGTAAAATTACGATTTTCATGAGAAATAATTTTCGATTGCGCTGAAAAAGGTGGCAGTTTCTAAGTTCAAAGATTTCAAAGGTCTCCAGAAAATTTCATTGCAATTGGATTATCGGTTAGGCCGAAATCGTGTTAACAAACACACAAAAATACAAACAAAAACAAAAAAGAAAATCGAAAAAAATCGTAAAATTGCGATTTTCAAGAGAAATAATTTTTTTATCAATTTTTCGTACGGTGCAGTTCTAAGTTCAGAGATTTCGAAGGTCTCCATAAAATTTTGTCGCAATCGGAGTATCGGTTCAGCCGGAATCGTGTTAACAAACAGACAAAAATACAAAAAAAAAAAGAAAAAAAAAACATTCCGGATTTTTTTCTCCAGTGTAGTGAAATGGAATCTTCGCTTCGCTCGCTACGCTCATCCAAATATGCAGAATTCAAATTTCCAAAACATCAAGTAAATTTTCTTTCCGCAAAAATATACTCCCCACATTATATTATATTTATATATTCTTTATACCTCAGAAAAGTTTTACGAAACAGATCACAGATGATGAACTTGATCTTGAAGAACTTTACTCTCAGTTTCAAGGTGAAATCAACTTGGATTCCACACCGATGAGTCCCCACCCTCCCTACTTTAATTGCTAAATGGCTTAAAGTGTTTTCTACGTTAAACATCTCCCCCCCCGCCTCCAATCACTCCCGACTTAACTACACCCTCTTCATTTTAAATCTTTTTAAGTTATCTGACCTGAAAAAGCGGGTTACAGAGTTCGAGTGTTGTTTCATCGAAATCAACCCGGTGGAAATCGAGTCACTCGTTAGAAGGCTCCATCTCAATCACAGCATTGGTTTTGTTCCACTAACACAAGAAGCAGAAGTTTTAATACACTTAGCTTACAACTACCTGGAAGTAGATGCTTTATTTCTGACCGCTATCCGCCATCACGCTCAGAAGTTGCAGGATATCGGTGACCCAATCACATAAACACGAGATAAATCTTCATTTTGTTGTTTGACGCTCAACTATTGTTGCTACTCGGACGCAACCTGTTATTGCTGTATGTTAAATCTTATTTTGTTTTCATTAAAGTTATCTCTTTCTTGTCTTCAGTATTGAGCTAACGCTCTCCCAACAAGCATTCGTTTCGAAATGGGATCAGATAAATAAAATACAAATTATATACATTTAAAGATATAATTGTTGGCTATATAACATTACATGCCTAAGATGTTAATGGAAAACGAAAAACTTAATGACATGTTCTAAATCGGAAGGAACTACCTTTACAACTTTAATGCGGTTATTTGAATTGAGCATTTAAAACAAATCAGACGAAAAACCAATTTTAAACATTCAAGAGAAACAGTATACACATGAAATACATAATATTTATTGCAAACTTTGCATTTATATAATATGGTGTTAATTATTTATGCTAAAGGTCTATTTAAAATGCGTTGCTGTGACTTTCTAAATAATGTAATTGACTGATTGCGTCGGGGCCTGCAGGGTCTCTTTGGTCGCTTTGATTTACTGTCCCCCACTGAAAATCAGTTATATAACTGAGTGGGTAGACTCTAAATACAATTTATTTATTTATTATTATTATTCATGACTGATAAATATATTGCCTAATACAGACAAATAATTATTATAATCCAATTATTGGTAACCATCCAACATACATAGAAGAAAGATCTATGCCCATATCCCACGGTTTAATTAACAATTGTAATTACAATTTCTAGAATGTGAACTATTCGAAATGTGGTGCATTTAAATTCAATATTCAAATTGCAGTGTTATCCGTAATTGCAGCGAAATGAAGCTCAGATATAGTATCATGCTTTCGAGTCAAGTATTTCTATTTTAAAAGGTATTCAGTTATTTAAAGAGCGAAAACTGTGTAACGCTTCAAACGAGCACGTTCAAAGATCAGTTTTGAAAGGTATAATATACAACAGTTGATAAATGTTTTGAGAACGGAATGATTAGCGTAAACTTTTAAGCATACACTGATGCGATCATGCGACTGGCTTAATATAATTATTGTTTATTTTATTTATGTCCCAAGTCTCTTTAATAAATGACTGTTTAACTTTCATATGATAAATACATACAATTCTGGCCCTTTCGTACTATTGTTTAGTCCATATTGACTATATGCACTACTGTGTAGTTCTTTTTCACGTTTTCATTTACACATTTTTTTATTGTTCGATATTATTAATTAATTCAAGTCCCGTTATTTATTATATTTAATGCAATGTAAAAATTTATAAATTCAAATTAAGAAATTATAAAGTTACCGGCATGGTGGTTCACCTGGTTAGGCGCCTGCCCGGCGGTAGACCCGGGTTCACGCCCCGAGTGAGATTGATTTTCTTATTTATTGATCGTATTAAATACATATTTAATTGAATTCAAGGTTTTTAAGCATAGGCCTAATCCCGTTTTCAGAACATAGTTTTTGAATCATAGCAATGCTATGAAACTATCATCAATATCATAGCAATATCATAATCAATATAATAGCAGTATCTATTGCTATCATACATATTACATTGTTAGTAGTCACTCTCGCTAGTAAAGGTTATATTTAATTTGATATAATATTTAAAATAATGCAAACAAAATGCTCCTCTGTAGAAAACTTAAGACAATTAATCTTTTTATCTTATTCAGGCCGCCCAGAATGATCTACAGTAATTGACAATCTCGGTTGGTGGTTTGTAAAGAATATCGACAGTTCTGGACCAACTCTACCGGTATAACATTTCGCTACGTCCTTCCATTAATCCTTAACCTATTTTGAATCATTGATGAACGATGCACGCTGCAAATCGATTATACCACGTAAAATAAATATGAGTGGCGAGTCCTTATAAATTATAGCAAAGGACGAAGTGCTATTTTGGCTGGGTACACGATGTCTGAGAATTCAATTTTACCACAAGTTCCTGTCGCCTACGGCCTCCACACTCGCTCCCTACACTCATTATAAAATTTCAAATCCTTGATAATTAGTTTCTGAAGTGAGATGCCGAACTGTCTTAATTGATATGAGTGCAATTCATTATAAATGTATTCTTACTAAATAACGCCACATGCTATAACCGTGATGTGGTTATGAAATACATGCATGCACTAGAAGAGCAAGTGCATACCCTATTAATTATGATCTCGTGAAATAATTACTATATTAATTACTATAGTAGTCAATTCAGACTATCATAAATTATATTAAAGTAAGATAATAATTATCGATTTGTAAAACCTTGTCTAACAATATCGAATATTTTATAATTCACGTCGTTCCAGTAAAAAAATATTTATTCAAATACCCAATATGAATGTGATTTTTTTTAAAATAACTATAAATAAATTAAATAAATTAAAGCATGGAAAACATTTCTTCGCTTGTCAGCTTCGCCAACGAGTTAAAATAACAGAAAAATACACCTTAGTTTAAGTTTCAGTCTCCACCATTTCATGTACAATGTTTTGTTATATTGTTTTAAATTTATGGCTAGTCAGTTATTTATTCCCGTTGGTACCAGAAAAAATATGGTGTATGACGAATTGGAGTTATCGTAATGCTAGTGTACTGAAGAAGCCAATTTAAATTAAAGTAGTCACTAACACTCGATATGAATGCTACGGCATTGAGCGGACAGAAATGAACCACGTATTGTATTTCATTAAAAGCAATTAAATTATCAATAACACATGTGCTATTCAAACCGATATGTAGAAACTATTTGATTGTCGGTTCGAGGTGTTTTTATTTTCGTCAGTTGGCTTACAATCGGCATGCAATGTTGTTGGTAGACCCTAGAGACTACATTTAAATTAATTATGAGTAGTCATTTAAAATTACACAAATTTCTATCACACACATACTCATAATTCATAATTACCAATCTAGGACTCACAAACGTTGTAGGCCTACACAAGATGAAAGATTTTTCATGAGGACATTCGAGGAAGAAAAATGCTGGGACTTATTGATTATTGAAACACAACTGAAAAGACTATTCGACTGTTGACCCAAAAGTAAGCAGTATTTTACTGTTATATGTATATAACTAGTTGTTATAGGCAAAGTGTATCTTGTGATTAATGTATTACCAATACAAACCAAGTATATTGGTAGTATAATGCAAAATTTGTCGATATGCGTTATCTCCTTTAAACATGATATATTGTGAATATTCAGTCATTATTATCTGTCTTTAGAATATTCCGTAACAGATGTTTACGTGTAATTTTTATTTTTTTTATATAAACCTGAATTTAAAAAAATCACTTTAAAAATAATTTCCTCAAATACCTAACATCTTATTATACTTATCATCGTATCGAAGATTTCGTTCCGTAAAGAAGGAATTTATCCAGTAAGATTCATATCACATGGAACGCAAGTCGCAAAACTAACGTGTTACGCCAAAAGCTAGTTATGAAGCTAATGATTGGAATAACCTTGGGAGTGAAAAGAAATTTGGAGTGAAAGATAAAAGCTAGCATAATTCAAATTAGCCCTTGACGCAATTTCCGCCTCCATAAAACCAGTAGCTTTACGTACTCTGATACACAAGTTTAGATAAAAAAAAAAAATACCTGGAATATTTCGAAAACAATATTAAATGTAAGCTCCTCCCCACTGCTCTTGGTTCTTGGCACGCACTAATACTCTTATCTACAACTAAGACATTACCTAAACCACACACGTGGCTATAGCACGGGTAATATCTCTGGAAATTTATCTGGATGATGTAAACAAGAAGGCATATTATATCCGATTAACATGAAAAAAACAATGTTAAAAGTAAATAACTAAATTATTAAAGTGTCGATAAAAATAAACTGTTACTTTGACTGTATCATTATTTTAAGATAATTTTAATCATAACACGATGGAGAAGCCTATACTCAAACCGTGTCTTACTTGGCCCAGTACCTGAGCGAGACCCTTTCATTTCCTAGATAGTATCCATTGACCGCAAGCCGAAGTGAATGTAATCAAAAGAAGGGTCGCTCAGGTACTGGGCCAAGTAAGACACGGTTTGAGTATACGTAAGATTCTGTCGCAGTTGGCGTCTGAGATTACACGTCTAAACAATCTACGTGCCAAGCTGGATCACAATCATGCCAACCAATGCAAATACAACAATAAACTCGTTTCTAAATGAACACTCCTCGCATGTTATAATACATTTTTCGTAATACTTTTATGTAAATTCTATATTGCATGCGTAAAGTTATAGCAACATAGTAGTGTATGTGTGTAATGAATACTTGTGGGACTTCCACTGTATATGTTTTCTCCATTGGTCTGGTGACATAGTTCATATTAAAATTTACGTGTAACAACAAAATACACAAAGTTTAGCACCAATGGTTTACAAAAATTAGTTTAACGATTTATGTAGACGTGACAATGAGTGTCATTGTGCAATTTGACATTAACGAAATAAGTGGAATGAAAAGGCCGAAATTAAGCAGTAAATGCTCTTTTGTGTTACCTTTTTATAAAAGAAGCATAATGGCTTTACTCGTTCACATAAAAAATGTAAACTCCATTCAATATTCAATCAATATGTCTGTGTTTGACATCCTAGTTCATTGCGTAATCCAGGTTTTTCCAGCTTGGCTGTTCTGCTAGCTGTTTTGAGGTTCGAGTTTCGAGGGAGGGAGGAGGAGGTTTGAGGTCACTTGTTGAACAGAACTAAATTTATTGCTTTTATCAACTAAATGTGTATTATATTTTTGAAACAATGCCTTCATTCACCAATCACAAATCACCGCTTAACTTCAATATGTACCGATTATATTATTTTACTTTTTATTTTTAAAATACCCGGCTCGTCTACGTTTAACTTGCCACGGGATATATGAAAAGTTTGATAAACAATACGCGTTTCTGCTGAAACTCTTGTATCTAGACATAAAAAGCCAACATCGTGAATTGTAAAGCCGAAAATTTACCGAAATCGTATATTACTATCCACAGATGAATATTTTCTTTAAGTTTTGCCAACTCTCTCAATCCACGTTTGAAGAACAATCTCTTGGGAAGTTGGGACGATTATTTAAAAGAGAAGTTGCTCTTCAGATCGTAACCACAATCCTGTTCGACCAGTACACGTGGCACGACCATTCAGATAAATGTGAAGGTATGACGTATCATCTTACTTTCGACTTTATAGCCAACTATAACATTTGTTAATAGTTATGCGACTACTATTACGCGTAAGCCTATGCCATATTCGTAAATACCTCATTGATAATAATTCATAATTGAATTCGAGGGAGTAACATATAAGAAAATAAATATCAATTCACAAAAACACCTTACAACCTTCTCTTTTTAATCCAATTTTTTTTTTACAAAAAAAACTTTAGCCACAGAATAATGCGCTCTAAACCCCACGAATTTTCTATCATTGGGTTTTGGATTTAAATATATCTCTTATGTGTAAAGGTGTGATGCTAATTTCAAATTTTCATATACTCAGTACTATAATTGATCAATGTTTCTAAGAAAAACAAATCATATAATAATAATACACATTCGCAAAAACTATATTTAAAAATTGATTTCAAGTTCATTTAATTTAGAGACTGTTTTACCAATCTAATGGATTTAGATTTTAATTTTATATACGTGGAATATTACTTTCAATAACCAAACAATTAAAATTTAATTTTCTTCTTTCCTTTAACAGCAGCAATTCTGACCCTTCTGATTAATAAAAACATCCAATTTAGGAAAACCTAGAGCCAAAATTCTCATTATCAACATTACCCGTGTCTATTCAACACTAAATGAAATAAATTAATATCAAGCTAACAACAATGAAACCCATTATTTATCACAATGAAGCTAAAAATATAGGTTAAATCAAGTCAGTAAAACATAATACAATCCTTGTTATCCAATCCTTGGGCAGACAGTAATCGGCTTTTAAAATGGGTTGCCAGCCACTGCCCATAAACCCCTCTGAAGAAGATCTGTTCTAATCCACCTAGAGCTTATTCTCGTATTTAGTACTTAAACGGTAGACAGCATGTGTCAAAAAAATGAAAGGTTGATATGATAGGGGTGTTGTTTACGATCGCATGATACGTCTCCGATTCTACGTGTGGTCATAAATTTGTTATAAACGCAGGCTATCAGATGGACTTTAAAAAACAGTAAGTCAGCAATATATATTTTTATGGTAGGCTTGCTGCAAATACTCTTAAGAGTATTTATTTTCAAAGACATTTTATTCGTTTCCCGTCTCAATCTAGGTATTTTATCAAATCATGATCCAAGAAATATAGTTTGATACCTATCTGAAAAGCCATGAAATTCCTTCAAAGTGTCAAACTTAAAGAAATCGTAGTTTCCAGTTTGTTATCAGTAACTCTCGTCATGGGTTATTTTGAGTATTCCACGTTTATGTGTGTGCAAATAATTTAACAGCCTTGTACAAGAAGCTGTTCGTCGTCAATGGGCACACAATCTTCACAGTCCCTCTCAATCTCAATCTCATTCTAACTTCTGAATGGTTAAATCACACTTTTGAAATGCATTTAAGCCCATGTTAATAAATCATAACTTTTCTTTGGAGTAAGAATATTTTTTTCTGTATTAATTAATTATAGTTTTTATAATCTGGCACTATAATTCATTACATTTTTATGTTGTAATGAACAAGGTTGATACTATTATGTTTACTCATATACATGAACGGTCTACAAACATATGAGGTGACACCTTTTTAAAGAACCACAATACGTTTTTGTTATGTAGGGCTATTGTGTAACACCGGGGTGACAAATACTTGAGTACTACGGGCCCATGCGCGCTCTTTCTGATGTTCTTGCATTCATATTTATTTTTTATACTATCATGTTCAATTTTGTTAATAAAGGAATGAATGCATATACATTAGTAATAAGTATTATTTTTTTATTGTGAATTGTAAACAAAACATTACAGTTAAGTGTATAGTACGATTTGTTACATAGAACTTCCCTCCAGGGAGAAGATCTTATCAAGTTTAAAATTCGTCTCCACCTTTAGATGTGTGCATGTCAGTCGTAAAAGTGAACAAGGCTCTGTTTACAAGATCCCTGTTTCATACGGTGGTTTAGTACTGAGGGCAAATGGCGCTCCGACTGTCAACAATAAACACATCAGGCAGCGCCATACCACGAACGAGTTAGTTTCAAGTCGAGACACGGACTTGTGGTTAGGATTATCTCACTATAAAATATATCGCCGCAAGTCAAATGGAAACTTTAAACATGACATTTCTTTTGAAGGTGATAAGTATCGATACAAATTGTGTGCGCTAATTACTAAACCATTTAAAGGGGTATTTAACCGCTAAATTAAAAAAAATATATTTCATTCAGGCTAACTAGTAATGAATTTAGCAATCAACAACAATTATTGGGGCCACCATTACCTCCAAAAAAATTGTCAAACATGACATTTTTCGAGCTAGGTCCCATCGGCAAAAATCTCCCATAAGAAATAACATGGGGACGATCTTTATGCCCCGTGACCTTGGAGGATTTTGATCCAAAAAAATATTGGCCATTATTGACTTACTCTACAGCCTTTTCTGTAAATTCTCTATATTTTGTTTTGTAATTTGGGCAAGTAGTTCGGTTAAAATATGCTGATTATCAAGATGGGGTGTGATTTTGGAATGCATATTTTTGCGTGTTTGAGGGTATATTTGGGCACAGTTTCAAGACACGTTGTAAAAAAATGGGCATTATAGATTGGTACTATGCTCTAGAATTTATGTGGACCAAAAAAGAAACAGGTTAAAGCCGATTAAAGAAATTTTCCAAAACTCCAATTTTCGCAAATCTTTTGATCAAAAAATTGAAAAATTCGTGTTAAATCACAACTACAAGATATAATTATTTTAAATGTCATTTTAGTGTAGTATTGTGTCATAGAACATGTGGTAAAAAATATTTTTTTGAGTTAATAGCCCCTTTAACATTTATGATTTAATTTGTACCCATTCCGTCCCATTTTTGTGGCCCGACTGCTGCCCGTATGCGTTTCTTATATTTACACCTTCTTCACTCCGTGGGCATAAGGACTAGCTAGCACAGTAGTTGGTTATAAATTTTATAATAGTTGATAATTTAACTTGAGATGAAACTGTTATAATTTTTTTAATCAATCATTGAGAAATGAACTCTAATTTGTACCTTAAAATAAAATGTTGGGTTTAAAGTAATTTTTTATCATCTCTAATTTTTAAGAGGAGAAATATAATGAAATTATTTTCAACTATACCTGAAGAAAAATTGGTGAAGAGAACCATTAGTGCAGGTTGCGTTATCAAGCTACCTACACACGTTTCTACTGTTAATACATTACTTGCGGAGTTAACGTCCTTCCAACAACAAGATTCGATCAATCAAGATTATGTTAGACATTTTCCAGAAAACAGATGGAATCTGGAAATGGAACGAACTCGATTTGGTGATAGTACATAAGATTGCTAACATTATACGCTCTTGCTCTTTCGCCCATGATGCCTCATGTTGGCGTTGGATGGTTCAGTTACAAAAACATCGACTAGACGTTTGCGGGGAGGAAACTGTTTTAAGTTAACTGTGGAAATATAGCCCCTCGGGGAGCTATGGAACATTCTGATGTCGTAGGCGTAGATGGATGGCCTTGTTTTACACAATAATAAAAACTCTGAATGGGAATCTCCTTATGCAAGTAAGCGTTAAAGCTTAGTGAAACAGCAATCTTATTCGAATGAACAACATAACCTTCGATTAGTGGTTGAATAATGACTTTTTATATCTTAACAAGTTGATTTTAGTTAATTTACGAAATTACGAATGACGAAAGCAGTGACAGCACTGTTGCATTAAGCCATCATAATATTTTACATAATGATTGTCCCCCCGCGTCTCCCCTTACGTTCCTCCCTTGGAAAGAAGTATACATAGTGGATAACTCACACTTATAGAAATTGTTTTATCTTGGAGGCGCAATAAGCTGTTAAAGCGCCCTAAAACTACTAATACTACTAATACTACTGCAAGAAGCATTATTGACAATCATTTTAAGTGACACCACTTATTATTTGTTACAATCAAACATATTATGCACGTAACGTAACACTTTACATAATAAATATGAATATAATAATTCATTAGTAAAGTAGTCTTAATTGCAAGTTTGTAGAATAAAAAGGGTGCACACAGAATTATAAACAATATTACATTTTTGATATTAATACAAACTATCATTGATAATTTTAGAACAAGCAATACAAAACAATGGTTTGAACTATGTTCATATATGTTTTTGTTTTTTAAATCTTCAAACGTCGTCAACGTTAACTTGCGTTTTACTGTCATATAATGTCCTTTTTACACTCCCATCTTCCTACGATCTGTACGAATATGAGTTAATTGTAATGTGGTGTATTAGTTTAACAAACTCCAGGCTATACGTGGAACGATTCTAGTTTGCACATCCAAGGTCAAGCGATGGCATGTACCCCAACGTTGACAATTTACACAAAACCGACATAACCTTCTAATTAATTGATCATTTTATTGTGATATTTTATTGTTTTTTCATTAACATTTTATATGTAACAAATGAAATAGTTAATACCAGAAAGGTAGAATTTGAACGATTTTAAGAATTGCGATTACAAAACTTTTTTGCCTCGTAGGTAAATAAAGTTTTACATTTCCAGTCTGCTAGCCACGCGAAATGGTGTCAATCTTTGTGAACATGAAATGACATCAATTTATTAGCAGGTTTCTAAATATTCAACAATTATGAACTTACACAAGAATAGCTCTTTAAACTGTGGTGTTCATCTTTGAAAACAATTTAAGAGACCGATATTTTGTTATTATGTTTTGTCGATTCTGTGGCCATAGTGCGAATGCGACAGTGCTATGACAGTGCAAGCCATTGCGATAATCTCAAAAATGTGATTCATTATTAAGTGTTGGTCATCTATATACTTTATCTAGTATGTTACATAAACGACAAGGCGTGAAAATCGTTTTCACACATTCTTATCGTCAAGTAACTTATACAAACAAGAAAACAACACAGGCAACCAGGTGAAGCTTACTTCGTACGAAAGAAATTCACCCGCATATTTTGAAATGTGTTGGGGAGATGGAAATGTGAATATTTTATGTAAACTCTTTCCAAACCAGGCAAAAGACCAAGCGGTGAAAACAAAACGCGACCGCTAGACGTGAAAACGGCGGTTTCGAACAGAATCTCGAGGGGTACTCCGAAATATGTGATGAGTGGCAGTTGGTGGCGACTGAGGCAGAAATCAAAGCAATCCGATGCGCGGCCCCGCGAGCTAGTCGCTAATTGAATCTCCGGCTGTCCGCTTCAAACTCAGATATCGTGCTGCTGTCACATGCGGGCAGTCAAACGATGCTACATACACTACATGGATCAAGGGCAACATATAGCAGGGCTATGCTCACTATTGCTCAATTGAAGCTGAATGGGGGAATTTATTCCATGACACATGTAGGGCAATATTGCTTTGATTGTTGTTTACCACTTGATGGTCGTCTATGGTTTATAAAAGCACACGTGTTGAACTAGATAATTATTCCAACGTACTTTGGTTGTTAATATTACTTATTTATTTTGTACAGATTATAGAATACCCGACCCAGAAATAACTGAAAAGCACTTGAAAACATTTAAATCTCCTTACAAATAATGAAGGGCTCGCGAAACGGGAAGAAGGCTCCTCCCCCAACCCCCCCCCCCCCCAGACTCAGGGTCACCAAAAACACTACATATTATTATGTCTCTATTTGCAACAGGCAATGTAGCCCACTAGTGCAAATTTAATAGAGAAGGGAGGAGGGGAAACCCGGTACCGGCACATAGCCTACTCCTACCGAAAAGTACCAAGGGGACCAACGGCTTTACGTCCCATCCGAAAGGACGGTGTAACTTTTGACAGTCATATAGGTTCCTCCACTAACCCGGACTGCCGAGCAGACGGCGTCAAGGAGAACGAAGCTGTCACACAAGCTTACGAACCCTAGTCTGCTCTAGCCAGCGATATACGTGTGTTTCAGGGCAGAGCGGCGACCCACTCAACCCCTGACCACGCCCGATGTTGCTTAACTTCAGTGTTCGAGTGAGAAACTGGTTAAACGACCGCGGCTAAATCGCTGGCTCTTTGTTCATGAGCAATGACATAATAATGCATGCCAAGACAGAAAAGTGATGCTTATAAGCAGAGGCAGGTACTTGGGGTGAAAATAAAATCAAAATTTTCGTTTTTTATTATGCCCAAAAGAGGTGAATTGGTGGTAAAAATAATTCAACATTTAGGTGAAAGCTCTACATCTCTCTCCCTCTGATTTTGTTTTAATTGTGCGGAATCTGTTCTCATCATTGTTCTTCTTTAGACCAAAAGTGATGAATTGGTGCTGTAAATTATTGAAATTATTGGAGCGAAGCTACTTAACCAACAGATTTCAAAGATGAACAAACAATTGAAATCCAATCGTGCACTGAAATCTTAAATGGGTGTGCCGACTGCCGAATACAGAAAAATTACTCCGCCCCCTGTCACACAGGGTCACTTAAAACATTCTGTATCATCCTTGTTGAACGAAAATATCAACATAACAACGCATGTCAATCGGACGTCGTGTTCGGTTATTATCGTGAGGCGTGAATCACGCATAGACGGACGGACATGCGTACATTAGAGTAATGCTTATTGGGGAGTTTCGTTCCAATATATTGTTTGGCAACATAGCTTTAGAGGTAAATGCAGCTTGCAGGCATGATTGTGAGTATAGGAGAACAACTAAATAATAGAGGTTGATGTAATTTTGACTTTAAATTTTATAGCTAATTGCTCGATAGCTACTCGACAGTAAAATATAAATTTATTTTTTTCATCATATTTTGAGACAACTCACACAGTAAAGACTTCTAGTCATGTGTGTTGAATTATGCTGCTAGTTTCGGTTATAGTGTAGTCGACCATTAATTATTAATCGCCAACGATCTTGACGCTCCAACTTTGCGTTTCCCTAGCGAGCTTTTGGTTTAGTTAATTTACAAAAGTTAGTTACCAAACTTTAGAACACAACCGGTTCAAGTTTACAGAGATAAACATTGGAGGGGAGAATTAGGGTCGGATGCCACTTGTCCGATTCCGGCCAGATGCATTATACACTTCCGAATGCAATGAACGTGCATGTTGTTAATTCTCTAGCTCAGCAGGGCATACAGCTTGGACCATCATCTCCTCGCTTATAAGCGATGGTTCACATTACAATTTCACATTGCAATAGCACCATAGTCTAAAGAGGGAATTGTGCCCTACAATGGCCTTCTCGCCGAGTGGCGAGAAAAATACATTAAAATAAAAATAATTTTAAAAAAACACCATGCGAGATGTAAAATTTAAAAATATAAATCCAAGCTTAGAGAATTTTATGGAAACTAATCGAATTGTATTACGCTATATACATTAGCTAACACAGTTTCGTTTATCGTATGCACACAGTTATAGTTTTATTTATTCATAAGTTACTACTTGAATACAGCATTGCTTCAATTTTACATCTAGAGTTATACAAATTTAAAAAAAACAAAAACAATTGTAATAAACGTATACAATGAGATCTTCGTACAAATTATACTAAACATACAGCATAGGTTAACAATAAGAATTACAAAAAAAAACAGTTAATTTAATGAAATGTGTAATGAATAATGATTTATATGATAACGAATTGGGGAATTTATTAAAAATAACAAAACACATAATATTTTGTTGTCCTTTGTAAATTAGTTTGGACAACTGAATAGGATAGCCGTTAAATAAAAATAAATAAAATAAAATATTATAAATAAAAAAATAAAAAAATTGTATTTAGAGTCTACCCACTCAGTTATACAACTGATTTTCAGTGGGGGACAGTAAATCAAAGCGACTAAGCCTACCCTGTAGGCCCCGACGCAATCGACGAGTGAGCGATAAAATCATGTAATAAAATAATATAACATTTATTACAAGACGAAAGCGTATGTAGCTGATTATTGATAATGCTGATGCCGACTTGACGACAAGAAAGCTGATACTTATTTGCAAAAGTGTTGATTGAAGAAGATTGCGGAACGAATGAAGATTGACCTATTTTGTTGTTAAAAGACGGAGAATAATTGAGACATGAAACAGCTGACTGGTAAGGAACTCTGAGAGAGAACAACGTAACTTGTCGGACCTAAAAGAACGTCATGTCTGACCTTAGTTGACGCGAGTCTAACGAAGACTTCAGAGTAGTTTCGTTCGTTCGTTCGTTCGTTCGTTCGTTCGTTCGTTCGTTCGTTCGTTCGTTCGTTTGTTTGTTTGTTTGTTTGTTTCTTTGTGTGTTTTTGTGTTTGTTTGTTCGTTCGTTCCTTCGTTCGTTTTCGTACAGTTCCTGCAATCAGGAACATCAACTTCGCACAATGTTAACGGCATTCTTAGATGATGTTTTGGTTGTTATTTAGGTACCTACAAACTAAGAATAATGTAATTATAAATTATCAATACAATTCACTCCAACGTTCCTTATCAAAATAATCATGAAATGAAATATGTATAAACGATTAAATAGAAATGCGAGATATTGGTAATACATAAATAAAATAGGGCTAACAATATTATAACAACGTTATAAACAGTTCCATTTAATTTAAAAGATCAATAATTTAGATAAACTGGCTCAGTTGCAGTAAATTAAATATTCACGAAAGTATTCCTATGGTGACAAACAAACAGAGAATAAATTTCATTTAAAGTTAAGAGCAATCATTTAGGATTTAAATTCTTGGCGTTGTAGGAATAATTGACATTTGAATTTTTAAAAGCGTAATTCAATCATGCTAAAAAATCGACGTGCTGTTTGTCAAACTTAATCCAATATTTAAATTACGGTTACCCTCATGGTTTTGCTTCATGATTAATGAAACGGAATTTAAAAGAATAGAACACGGTTTCGCGCCCTTTATAGGATTTCTCGATGGGAAATATTAACACTGGCAGAATTCCCACATTGCATCTTTTCATTGATCATGGACAGTTTGGGGTAGTTTTAAAGGGTGAACAGTATCAGTTATACTGTTGTACACGTAAAAAAAAAAGTAAAAACTTTTACTAGTCTTCTTCTACTAACTGCCACTGATGACCAAGATGTATTCTGGATACAAATTGAATAAAATATAATCCGTTACTTTTAAATGTTTTCTTTACTGACACTGCAATAGAGTTACAATTCAATAGAATCTTTATGTTTAAGAGTAATAGTGAGATGCGCCTGCAAAGAAAGTCTGGAAATTATCTAGTATAGCATTGCGTTTACAACAATACTCTCGTTTATACAATTTATGATGGAAAACACGATTTTTTCATTGTAATTGCAGAATGAAACTGCAATACTAAAAGTTGAAAGCCATATGCCATGTTGCGACACACACATCTGTGTCTTGACTGCTATAAATACCCACGAAATGTTCATTAATAGAAGTTATATAAATTTAAATGCAGTCCATATTGTTTGTATGTTCGGACAAAGAGTGCATGTGTTTTAAAAAATGTCACATGGAGCAAATTCGCACCTAACCCCAAGCCAAGAAGAAGGCAGGCGGAACTTGACTGACTACATTCTTTAGTATCAGGGGATATTTTGCGTAAAGTTACATACATTTACATACTTTGCATTATTTATGTCCAGAGCACCGCAAGGTTCTGCGTGTCATATAAAAGCGATGTCACACCATCCCTGGAGTTCTTCCTCACTCTTATCTTGATAAATAAAATAAAAATGTGCCTACAAATTCTTTAGTGACGAACTCTACTGGAATACATTAGTTCACTTGAATGCAAAAATATATGACAAAGAAATAGTTCCAATGAAGAAGTAATTTGAAACTTAATTATACGCTACACCTGGCCCTGAACAAATCTACATTGAACTCCATAGAAAGATAATAATGAACAGTGTTGAAGAATTATAAAAAAAAATAACTTTATTAAAGCAGACTTAAAAATGAGGGTTGTTATGCGCAAACAGCGCAATAAAAATAATGGTTTAAATAAGGATTCAAGTTTTAAAAAATAAAAAATTGTGTACAAATTATTCTCAAAGCAGAAAAACTTACATACTCCACATAGTTTTTAGGTTGCATCTCTATTTTGACCAATGGAATGTAGAAGTAAAAACATTTTGAAGTGTCAGAAAAGTGGAATAGTGTGTTCCGTATGTTCCATATGTTTTGTAGGCTTAAACTAGGAAAACGCTTAAGTCCCGCCGCGTTGATGGATGAGCGTATTTTTTTTAAACGAAAAAAGCATAAAATTGCGATTTTTGTAATAGATAATTTTTCGATCACGCTCAAATTTCACACGAATATATTAATTCATAAAATTAAGGTTATGTGAAAAAATCATTACAATGGGAAAAAGCATGTAGGTGTTATAAGTCGAAGAATGTATTTAAAAATCGAAAAAAATCGTAAAATTGCGATTTTCATGAGAAATAATTTTTCAATCAATTTTTCCCTCCGTGCAGTTCTTCGTTCAGAGATTTCATAGACCTCCATAAAATTTCATCTCAATTGGAGTTATGGTTTAGCCGGAATCGTGTTCACAGACACACAAAAATACAAAAAAAAAGAAAGAAAGAAAGAAAAAAAAAAAAAAAAAAAAACATTCCGGATTTTTTTCTCCAGTGTAGTGAAATGGAATCTTCGCTTCGCTCGCTACGCTCGCTACGCTCATCCAACTATGAGTCTTCCCCTTATTTTTTTTCATCTAAATAGCGTACTTCGGCTAATAAAAACTTACTTTAAGAAAGTATTTAACTTTGAGCGTTGACTATAGAATGATGTTAGGTTAAACACAACAGTCTTTTTTAGATTCCTGTAAACTTTGGATGAAAAACTTATCTACCCTGTGATATGATGATGTGTGTGAGTTGGTGGTAGGGATTTTTCGTTTTCCGTTAAAGAAAAACAAATTTGTTACATAATTATTATAACATTTAACAAATAAGTTCGAAAAGTCTAGGTCTCCGTCTTTCGTATACCGGTCACAACTTGTAGATACGAACTTCGCGAGGGTAAAATTTATCCTCAAGCCTTGAGGGACGCATTACATAACGACTGTTCAAGATGCGTGTGCCTTCACACCCCCACAGATCTCTTATCCGCCCTTTGTCGTAATCAACAATCCTTCGTGCCTTGATTAGTGTAGTTTCGTCAAACGGATTACTCGGCCCAATAAGTAACGTTACAACATCATCAAGTTCTGCGCTAAAGCTCACCCTGTAACAAACGTTTCTAATTGTTTTCTTGCGAGTGATTCCGTCAAAAGTTCTTAGCGTGTCACAAAAACCTGAACCCTTGCAGATGTGTTATTCTCAGGCTCTGAAATAGCCGCTCCGCTCCCGCGAGCAATCAGCAGACAGAACCGAGCGCCTAGCGGCCAGCTTCAGAACCAGCCACCCTCCCACATGAAGCGGCAGCAGAGTTATGTTTCAAACTCGGATTTGTAATTACCTTTTTATATCGTACCTCGGTAGGGAATGTAGATTAACTAATATGTACCAAAATGAACAAAACCCTTCTCTCGTAATTGAGTCAAAACTTGCGCTTTACTCATGTAGCTCTATCTGTAGCAGCAATAGATAACGAGCACTCGTTCCACTGCTGTATTTAGATGGAAAACCTGTGCAATCTAATGCACGATGCAAATAGTGGAAACTGTATTTCAAACGAAAAGACAATGTCAAAACAAATATACATTCAAATGAATATAAATCAAACAAAATGTATTCAGATGTTTAACAACAGCTGATTTTCAGTGGGGACATTGTCAAATTATTTGTTATTGTGTTTCGTTGCTAGGAAATCAAATTTGATTTGTTTACTGATCCATTGCTTTTTAAGTCATTAAAAAGTTGCAAGAGTATAATAATTTTTAATAACAAGATGTGACGTGAAATTAAGTACGTCAATAGTTAGCATTAGCTATACATACATTTGATAAAAGTTATTTAATTACATTTTATTTAACGCATAATAATGTGTTATAAGTTGTGAGCACAGCCCTATAATAACATTGGTGTGTTAAATCAACCTAAAAAACATAATATAACCTAAGAATAAATGCACATAAAACATACATTTCTACTGTAATATAAAACACGATGGTGTGCATAAGTGTGTGTACATGAAAATGCATGACTATGTCTCCAAGGGGCATGGGGTGGAATCCTTTACTTTGCATGAATTTTTGTGGTTGACCTTTGCCATATTCCTTCACGATACATCGTTACGAAAAGCACACATAACGTAATATAAAAACTGCTCTATAAAGGTATACGCAATACATGTTAGTAGCTTTAACGCGAATCAATGTAATTTACTCATCCATGCATCCTGAGAGAGACATAATTTATTTTACCTCATCATCAAAACAAATAAACAAATAAAAAGCCTCGCAACTTTCATCTGGATCACACATAGCCCAAAAAGCCGGTAACCCTCATTGCGCGTACTTTTTTTATTTACTCACTTGACCTGGTTCATCGTCGAATACAGTTTTGAACGAAATGGTCAGTCTCCAAAGAAAAACTTTTTTTATTTACTTTACGGAATGAAATAGAGGGAGAACCTTTTGAAAAAGATTTTGATGATCATAATAAGCAAACATAGTAAGTAAACGAATATGAACGAGCTTTCGAAGGGAAAATTCCACGAGCATGTTTATTCAAATTTACGATACAGGGGATGAATAAACCACTTGATGGTTTAATTTGTAAGGAACAGAACTCTCGAGAGAAACGAATAAGAAGAGCTTGAGCTTGGATCTTATCTTTGAAACAAAATTGAAATCTAGAGTTTGGTATTTGCTTTAAATTTATTATTTATTTTGTAGATGATGCTCGGAACACATTTTTAGAGAGTATTTTCATGTTAAGTTGGTAGTACACGTTTTATTATAATATATTTATTCAACTCGTAATCAATTATAAGCTACTATTGTGTATTTTTAGGCAAGTTCTAATAAAACGAAAACTAATAATTGGATGAGCGAAGCGAAAACTTCAATTTCACTGACCCCACCCAAAACATTTAGCTCCAATGTTTTTTTCTCCGTCTGTTTGTTTGCTCGATTCCGGGCAAACGGCATATGCGATCTTGATGAAAATTTGAGGGGACCTTCGTTTTCTCTGAACTTAGAGGTGTATTGTTTTTGGGTACAATCGAAGAAATATTTCTCATGAATATCGTACTTTTACGATTTTTTCCGATTTTAGTGCGATATTTTCGTCACATTTGGGCCGATTCTGACCAAACGGGTGGGGCTACAACGTTCATATTTCACATGGACATTAAGATTATGGTGATAAAGTACGTTTTTAAAGAAAAAGTTGAAAAAGTAAGCTAGAATCTATAGAAATAAAGGTTTTAATATTAGTTTTTCAATTTTTAGTGCGATATTTTCGTCACATTTAGGACCGATTCTGACCAAACGGGTGGGTCGTTCAGATTTCACATGGACATTAAGGTTATGGTGATGTAGTACCTTTTGAAAGAAAAAGTTGAAAAAGTTAGTCAGAATCCACAGAAACAAAGGTTTTAATATGAGTTTTTTGAGGTTTATAATATCAATTAACAAGTATAACAATAGAAACTTGACAACAATCACCTACAATGCATTCAAAAAGCACTTGCAAAGGAAAAGTGCAAACAAACGCAAAAAAGCAAACAAAAAACTTACAAAAACCGCTCATCCATCAAACGCGGCGGGACTTGAGCTTTTTCCTAATGTAGTATTCATATAGGTTTAATTACAGGCTATATTGTTGGATGTCGTGGTGTAAAATACTATAACATTAAAAGAAATTATCGTAAAAATACTTTAACTTGTAATGTGTTCACACTAATTCACACTACTTTTGACTGTCATTAATATTGCGAAACAATAATAATTGTATACGAAAACTTCTTCACACATTATGCATTCAAAAATTTATTTACATCGAATCATGTTCCTATTATAAACAAAAATAACAACTATTTATGAATTAACGGTAGAATAACAATTTCAGATATAATCTCAGGTGATGTAGTGAAGCGAGCACACTTAAGTACGAAAATATAAGTGAGACCTCAGATATTGATAAGCATTTGAAAAGTCATGTTTACGCAAAAGACTGACATATGACATGGCTCATGACATACAGAGAGGAATAAAGGGTTCGATAAGGACACTTCTAACAACGATAAACGGAAACAAGATGTCTATGCAGGGAGACATAATACGAATGTAAAAATTGTAAAATAAATTGTCGCCGGAGGTTGGCGTTAGGAGCAGTAGAGTTTAGGAATGAATGTTGTTGTTTAGGAAGCCGCACTCACCTTAAAGTCACTTGTTGGTCAAGGCACAGCACAGCTCGGCTTGGTTGGTTCCGACGTCTTGACTTTTCCACTAATAATAATTTTAAACTTATAAACACACGATGTGGTCTACACACCACTGTAGCTCGGCAGTGAATGGGGCGCCTGCCTAGGGCGAATGACGCGAACTTGAACTAAGTCACATGATATTAATGACGTAGTTGTCGGACTGGTTTGTACTACAGTTTATATTTGCAGTGCGGCGTAAGGATATGGAAGGGAGGGAAAAATAGATTCAAAATTCTTATCCTAAACACAAGATCATTTAGAATGATTTAAGAATTTGTTCAAGTGTCGAAAAACACATGTGAAAGAAAATGTTGTGTTTAGTTTGCGAAAAATTTAGTAATCTGCGTTCATATTGCACTATCTTGACAATAATGAATAATTTAAATCAATCCGAGGCTTATTGGTCGCATGAAATGGTACCTACTATTAATGCAAATGTATTATTGTCCCTCTTAACACACATAATATTTTTAACAATCCAGAAATTACAAAATCCGACCCGATCGGGATTTGAACCTGAGTCTCTCACATGCCAGGTGGGAATACATTATAAGTTGTAAGTTTTCGAATTTTTTAAATCTGTATGCATGTTTACCCGTCTGTAAAAACATTCCCAGTAAATTCTGCTCGTAACCTCATGTTTGACGAAATGCGAATGGATCAATTCTACTTTGTAAAATTGTAAATGTCTAAACATAACTCAGTAAGAGATTGAACTCTAGTTTCCGAACATATTCAATTTATTACATTGCACCACAGTTGTGTGAAGTCAACTTCAGTCAAAAGTGATGGAAAACAGACTCACCGAACAGCCTCGAGAGTTCAGACTGAGGTAGAACTAGAAGTTGGTGCCCACTGGGAAACGTAGAGAACCTGCGGAGAAAAGAAGACAGCACTTAAAGGAAGTTAATAATAACTGCATGGGCAGGAGCTAGGCAGGAGTAATAATACAAGACGAAAATATAGTAAATTATGTAAGTTCGTAAACATAAGTATGGAGTTTTCTACATTATATTTTAGTGGAGCACACATTAAGCTCACCCAGACTTTAGAGCTATTTTTAATTTTAGAATAATTGCTACTAATTAAATAAATTCAAATAAATTCGCATTTAGAGTCTACCCATCTACCCACTTAGTCATATGTTTGATTTTCTGTGGGGACATTGAACCAAAGCGACCCTTTAGGCCCTACGCAAACGATGAGTGAGCGAAAACTAACCAAAGATCGATATTTTTTAATATGAAATATAGCTATCAGTGGTATGGTATTTATTTTGTGCCTCGTTGCTAGGACGGCACAAAAGTCAACGATTACTAACTCCTAAACCAAGAACTGATGTCGTCTTACTTTGACTTTTAAAATATCGATAGAGGGCTATACAATAGCCTGAAGAGAAAAAAATTCAAGTTATTATTATTATATATATTGGGTGTGACACCTCACATATTGTGCACAAAGTTTACATAAGTAGACAATATAAGGTATGAAATTCTGCTGAAAATCTTAGAGCAAAACAAAATGTCTCATAATTTAATTGTTAACCTAACTGCTATAAATTCCGCCGCAACTGTCCACATGCTAAATTATTGATGATTGTCTTGACTTCCTCGGTAACGTCGTCCTCTGAATAGTGTATATACTGCGGTTATAACGAGGGATAATTTGCTTGATTCTGTTTTAATATTTTAACAACCTGCGGTTTGTAGCACGGAATACAGGGCCGTTGAACACAAGGAAAGTTAAATAATTTAATTTTTCTAATTGTTCGGCAAATGAAAATCTTGCTCGCAAATACATTTCGTGCCGTTTGCGCCATTGTTGCGAATGAACGCCCGCAACCCTTTCTCTCAACGTTTACTCTACTGAGTTTCCCTTCGTGGTTTATGTAATTTGAAAAGCACTTAACACAATGCTATAATTATATGAAGTGAAAAGTAAATTACACGTAGATAAAGAACATTGGAAGCCAATTTCTTCGAATACAAAGGCAATTATCTTCGTCAATTTCAATCTTAATTGTGTATTTTGTAACAAAATTTAAAACATTTATATCTTGGCTTTACATATTAATGCTCTTATAAAACATGGTAACAGCTAAAGAAATCAAAAGCTCTGGCTGAAAACCGTAAGGTGAGAGACATTGAACCACACCATATTGAACTTATACATTGCAATAAACATGTTATTAATTTTATCGTTCCAAATGGCAATATCACTTATAAAATCAGAAATTGCTTTCGTTTCTACCTTATGCTTATATTATTATTACTTTTAATGAATTTTACCTGCCCATTGGTCTGGAAGGCTAATGTAGGGCACGTGAGGCCCTCTCTAAGCTGACACAGTGATGACAGAGTTACAAGTTACCACAAAAGGCACCAAGAGAACATGACATTTATAGAGTTAGTCGACGAAAACGGCAAAAGGCGGATAGCATTTCGTTGTGTAGATCCGAATTTTAGTGTTGTAATTTGAATAATCGGTTCAGTCACAATACGTGGATACTAATACTAAGCATATTATTATACTACATAAACAGTTCAAAGACATAGTATTATTTAAAAGAGGGTCGTTTTGGAGTTGGCTAATACTATGCTATAGCCGATGGCAAACATAGCTTTAGCCAGTTCAAGTCCCTGTAAGAGTAAACGTGATTTAAGGATGTATAAATCAAAAATAAATTTGATAGATAAATTGCACTGAAACACATTTCGTTAATAAATTTAACGGAAAAGACATATAATATACAAAATTAGTTTTCCATTATAAGATTATAATCACTATATTGACTAACATTTAACTGAAGCATGTTCAAGAATGATAATAATGTAAAATCATCTTTTTGATTAATATAGAGGGGGAACAGTCAACAAAGTCTGAGAAAGAACAATTTCTCTTCGCTTTCATTACACATTTTATCAGTGAAGTCCTGTGTTCCATCTCACATCTATCTCGTCGACTTCAGTGGCTATACTGGAGGAGTTGACAGGCTACATCTATAACAATTTGTAGGGTAACATAAGCCTACTGGTTTCTAAGACCTCATCGATATTTGTAATCCATTAGGTTAATGGTTTTGAAAAACTTGCACATTCAATCAAAATACAAAGTTTTGGTCACGTCGTACGATATATTTTGTAACAACCTAACAAGAATTGACTTAATTGTGGAAGGTATTTAACATTTATGACATTTATGATTTATGACTATTACGTTATGTTATTTTGAAACCAGTATAAGATTTTAAAACTTCTTGAAAAACAGGTTGAAAATGTAGAATTAATGCTTTTTATATAACAATGTTTTTTCTAACTTTTTACTTTGAAAACAAGTAAACTTTGTTTGGAAAACAATGTTGAACTCAGCTTCGTAATAGTTTTCTTGAGATTAGCTGGTTGTTTGTCATCACACGTACGTGCACTGAAGTCGAGACACAATTACACTAACTAAACTAATCATCGTTACAAGAAATGAAGCTGTGATTTGACCCACTGCAAGTGTAGTCGCGCTACTACGTCACAGGATCGTGATTTAAACGAAGTCATATAGTGGAAACTATCGCTATTACTTAACACACATAGGTACTCCCCGTCTGGGCCCGGGGTAGAATTGGCCCAGAGCATGGCTCTGCTAATCGTAAAAGGCGATTCAAGAGAAAAAGTCCACCTCGCAAACATCAGCTAGTAAGAAGGGTAGTATATTACTCCCCAATTCTAGAGGCGAGCTCTGGCAATCGTAGTCGGGGACCTTGCCCCTTTCCCTTGACGACCCCTCGACGACGATGACGACAATTACACCACGAACGATGACAAAGACACCCCCCCCCCCTAGCTTAGAGTGGTGCATAATGACCTAACGGTTGACGCGTCCTTAATCCAAATAAAGCATACAAAAACACATAGGTACATATTCCACACAATAGGAAGCGTTCAATTCTCTTTGATGGAGGTGCCGAGTATAGATAAATTCACCCTTTCGGTAAGACTAGCCCAACCCCCCTGACAACCAGGGTCCAACAAAGAACTCATGCTAGACGGAGGATGTTCGGTCTCTATCCCGAGACGAGACAAACGCACAGACGGACGGTCGGACAGATAAAGGAGCTTCGCTCTAAAATTAGCTTCTCTCGTAGCATACATAGTAATTACAACCTTGAAAGTTGAGTTAAATATTAGGGAGCATAGCTCCAATTTATAGGCCTACATCCCTTTTCTGTATATATGTCTGTACGTTTATCTTGTACTTTAAAAACTGAACATGAAATCCGATTAAGATTAATTTTGTTGACATTTCCGCCAACAAGAATGAAACAGAATATTTTTGATGACCCTATGGGTCCGGCGCCTCACCGGAAGGAAACATTTACGTAATCTCGGTACCTCTACGAAGAAAAATTGAACGCTGGAACGAGAAAATATGATTCGTAGTGGGCATGGCTATATAGAGTTATTTCCTAGTAACATGCACGCCGTTATGAACTGATTTTTATATTTCCTATTGAAAGATATCGATCTTTGGTTAGTTATCGCTCACTCGTCGATTGCGTCGAGGACTACAGGTTTGGCTTGGTCACTTTGGTTTGATGTCCCCTACTGAAAATCAGTTGTATGAGTGAGTGGGTAGACTCTATTTATTTATTTATTAATTTATTTTTATTTCTTATATTTGAACCTCACAAACATAATTACAAAATTAAGATGAGAATTTAGGTATTGACAAATATACTACAATATTTGTATAGTGTATTAGAATCTGCAAATATTGGAATGAAAAATATAAACATTTAATTCAACCTAAAAATTAAAACAAAAAATTGTCAATTCCGCCTACGGGAATGTTTTCCGACTTAAAAAATATAGAAATACTAGGAAGCTCCGCAAACGCTTTTTCAGGCGCGTTGTTGGATGAGCGTATGATTTTTAAAACGAAAAAAGTGTAAAATTGCGATTTTCATAAGAAATAATTTTTCGATTGCGCTCAAATTTCACACGAATATATTAATTCATAAAATAATGTTTTGTGAAACAATCATAACAATCAATTAAAGCATGTAGGTGTGAGAAGTCGAAGAAATGTTTAAAAAAAACGAAAAAAATCATAAAATTGCGATTTTAATGAGAAATAATTTTTCGATTGCGCTAAAAAACGTGGCAGTTCTAAGTTCAGAGATTTCGAAGGTCTCCATAAAATTTTATCGCAATTGGAGTATCGGTTTAGCCGGAATCGTGTGGACAAACACACAAAAATACGAAAAAAAGGAAAAAAAAGAAAAAAACATTCCGGATTTTTTTCTCCAGTGTAGTGAAATTGAATCTTCGCTTCGCTCGCTACGCTCATCCAAATAGACTCATTAAATAACTTAGGTTCTACATTTAACAACCTTTGTTCTAATAATGAATTCATGTGCAATAATATGAATAAATTAATGCAAGATATGAATTTAAAAAAATAAAGATTAGGACCTACTTATGAATAAAAGATAAACAGCACATATTATTGACTTATTTTTGCGTTTAGTTAAAAAACAAAAGCTATGTCACTTTAGTTATTTGTTGTATGGTTTATCAAGTCACTTGCGATAAAGTTTATGATAAAAGACAACGAGAGCACATTCCATTAAATTGACACATTTGTAAAGTAACACATCATATCCTGCAGTGGGAAGTGGGCACAAACCGTTCGTTTAAATGTAAGAAGGCAGATTCAAAGTGGCATCTGTATCACTGTTTGCAAGATTCTCAACTTTATAGACTTTAAAAGCCAAGTTTGAGTTGTTAGAAACAAACACTGCTAAGACTCCCTAAATTATTTATAGGGGTTGAATTTACGAAAACCCCAACTGAGTAACTGAAGGGCCAAGTTTCAATACAACATTCCTTTTATTTTCATACCAACTTATACAGTATAAAAACTAAGATTGAGACGTTGGTTATACTTTCCGAGTTATCTGTGTTGGAAATAAACTTAAAAGTTTTAATATTAAGAATTCTTAAATTTTCCGTTTATTGCTGTCACGTCAAAATTATGAATATTTTCCCTGTAAAGTATTTAAAAGATATAATCATAATTTAAAATGTCATGTCAAACTTACAATCCGGAAAATTAAGCACGTTAATAATTAACTTAATCTAAATCCAGTTTGTAATCGTTTGGGTCAACCACTTATTTAAATAATGTGTTTGTATGTGAATATATGTACCATTTTAAATTTGTTTATTACAACATTAAAATATGATTCTACAAATTAACTTCTTGACTGCGTATGCAGTAGTTTAGAAAAATGATTATGGATCCATTTTCGATAATGTATATTCCAATTTTTGAGTTGCAATTTTGAGCAGCTAGGTAGATACTTTGATTCCAGGATATAATTGTTATTTTAGACCAATCATTCTATAGTGTATTCCCAGAATTAATGTGGATGGGCATCATATTAAAAAAAAGTGCAATATAACCAGCTCTGCAACACCGCAGATACAATATCGCCATCATTTTGGTCTACAGTCAACCAACGCAATACATATTCATCAGGTGGACGCAGCATAGTATCCATTAGTAACCACGTAAATCACCCCACATATCTAAATTAAAAATAAGCAACCCCACAAACAGCTAATCTAATCGATGATCAAATGTATTTTGGTAGTAGTAGATTAATGATTAATAGGATACTGATCAAGCTTTTTGTACGCACTCAAGTACAACATTTTATTTTTGGAATTTGGAAACGTGGCAATAGTTAGGAAATTAGCTTACACAATATTACTATCTTAATTATTTGAATATTCGTTTTTAAATTATTTTTAAAAAAAAAATTGTCCACTTTAAACTTGTATTGAGAGAATTGATAACAGCTCTTGATATAACTTGTGTGTTGGTGAAGGTGCCGGTCTGTTCTCGCCAAATGCCCTGGCCGGAAAGATACGTGCGGTCCGGCATGGTTAAAGCATAGGACGTACATCCCTACCTTTAGCTTGGTTAGTGCGCACATAAGCTCGAGCCAGGCCATCCAGCGAGATGGTTCTACTACAGCATCGCGTTCATTACATCTGCTAACCATTTATTCACAATTGGTAAAAGAAAACTTTTTGGACATACCAGATTTATCGTTTATCGCTCACAGTTGAATAGGTCCCATCAAATGTTTGCTCGACATTATCGAGTTTGTTTGTTTGTACAGGGTGAAAAACGTAGCTAGGCAGTGTTTTGTTAATTTTAAACTTCTGTGTTTGATTGTGAGGGGGCGTACGTAGTCCCCATAGAAACACAAGGATGTCAGTTTACGACAGGTATACAAGTACAAAGTTTGTTGAAAGGGTTTGTAACTGCAAACGACAGGAGTTCACTGGCAGTTTTTTTTTTAAATTTGTATTCGTGCAATCAAAGGACTAGAGCACATGCGACTTAAATAGTCGGTCGGATTGAAAAGGATGTTTTTGAATTTTGTTTTAAACAGAAACTCGTTTCGATGTTTTAATGCATATAATTTCATTCAATAAACTCATCCTTCGTTACTTTATAACACCCAGTTGGAATTTATCTAATTGATTGCGTAGACGAGCATTTAAATAATTGCATTTATATGAATGTTCACTTTAATATCAGCACTACGAATAACGAGTCCGTACGAATGCATTAATTATTTATTTACATTACACAATATTATTATTGTTCACATAAAATACGTTAAAGAAATAATATACTAGTCAGCATATTATTTCGTTGTGTTCTTTTGCATGATAGAACACTTAGGTTTCAATACGACTATGCGTATTATCATTGTAGATAGACTGAAGTATTCAAATTTAAGGTTATTGTTAAATTCTTTTGCTACGTAATTGGCACGGTTATATTAGTTTCTATCAGGACCTTTATATGTTATTGCTCAAAAAACTTGAGACCGCTTGTTGTTGTTATTGTTGCTGTGGCGCTTACTACTATCACCTCCACAGTAACAGCAACAACAACGACACTAATAAAATCAAGTGGTATCAAGTTCTTGGGGCAAAGAAAGTGGAAGGCTAAGCCGCAGCCAAAGAATTCTACCACAATATCAAATCTGAGGGACTTCATTTAGCCTATGATGAAACATTCAGTCGTAATGAAACGTCGGGATGTTCAAGGAATAACCCGCAATTTACATCACTTCCTTAATACATCGGTATGTGAAAGCATAACGTTTGAAAATAATAACATTTGACCGTCGTGTTCAGTTTTTATTGTGATACGACGACGACGGGCACAAGCACAGACGGACGGGCTGGCGGACATAAAACTAAAATATTGCATGTGGATGATTGTTGAATCTAGTAAAATATCATAGCGTATCGGCTAAACTAAATTATATTCATATAATACCGGCTGTGGTATGGTAACTTTAAAGGGAGCATTACATGATTTTCGTTTGGCCTCAACCATCAATAGTAATTTAGTAACTAAAAACACTAATATAAAGGGAGAAAGGATTCCCAATATGCATAAGTTTATATCCTCCCTACAAGGAAGAAAAAACAATTTTTGGTGATCCTGGGTGTTAGGAGGGTGGGGATTGCTTCCTAAGAAAGTTAAAATATTTCTGTATTCGGCACCTCCACCATTACTTTTTTGATAATTTGTTGATTAAATATCTTCGCTTCCTCTTTTGTGTACTCCCGGACAAATGTTTATTTTCATGAATTTAATAAATAAACTAAATCTCAACCAGATAGAACAAAAGATAACCTAGACTAGAGCTACGTGTTTTGAATAATAATCCAGAAAATATTACACGTTCCATCAGAAACAGGCAAAACATACAGCAAAACGTTCAAGTTAAAAAAAACTGTTTATTTTTATAACTTTTCCGACAAAACAGTTACGAACAACCAGTGCAGGTGGTGGAGCACACACATTCTAACGAATGAATGACGAAGAAGATTAAAAATGTACATACTTTTTCTTCCTGACAAAAGCTTCTACTTCATACTGTGCATGTGCACTCAGTCGTTATAATTGAGCAATTCATTATTTCTGTTGAATCAACATTAATAAATCAGAGATCTTAAGACCAAACTCTCAGATGTCATTGTTAGACTGCCGAGTAAGGAATGGAAACGCGCCACGTTTAGGATGTATGTTAATAAACACATGCCATAGCATATTCTACATAACTTCACTGACACTGACTGAAAATTAGTTAACATGTTATTAGCTCAATAACTATAATATCACATGTAATTAGTATTAACTACAGGAATCATGTTTAGTTTTGTTTAAGAGCCAGATTTGGTCTAAACTTTTAGCCAATTCATTACTAGTTATAAGTGTACAGTAATTACTTTATAAGTTAAGCCTAGCCTGTTATTTTAACTATCACATTAGTATTAGTGTTATATTTAAACTACTTATATAATATGTATTATATATTATATATATATCATATATACATGTTGTGAACTAATGTATGTAAATGTAGAGGTCGGCTACACCCAAAGGGGCTCTATAGCCCTATGTAGCACGCCTTTAAGGCAATAAATATCAAATATCAAATATCAAATGATCGCAAACGATAATGTTGTGTCGAAAAAACAGCTTTGGCTTCAAATGCCATATTAAAATGATTTAAAATAAGCACAACCATATTCATATTTATATAAGATGCTTTAAGCCAGATGCCGAAAATAATATACGACATTGCATATTCATAGAATTGACAGCACCACAAGTAGGACACAATGGAACCTCGTGAATACTGAATACCGGATTAGCGTCTTCATACCCCCCTCCCACGGGTCTACTATCTAAGCTAGAGTCAGAATTCAGCAGTGAAAGAGCAAATTTCATCACGTTATATATTTAAAGTGAAATATTAATGATAAGTAAATTTAAAATAAGTTGGTACGATACTAACTTTCAGTTTTAAGCTAATAAACAAATTCTCTAACTTGAACCAATCCAAAAGTTGTTTAATTTGCTTTGCTTATTCAATAAGAGTTTTATCTGATTTGAATAAAACATCAAGTTGTTGTAGTTTTGCAGACGTGCATTTCGTGTAGGCCTACACCGTTTTTCGAAAACAACAAATAACTGAAATAAGTATCGATCGAGATTATCAAAATTTTAGGATGAGGTGTCTAACAATAATTAAATTCAATATTAATTATAAGTATTAAATTAATAATGACAAAAACTTGTGGAAGTCCCTGAGGAAGAAGATAGTGTAGAGGAAGGAAGTGAAGTAGATGATGCAGAGGAAGAAAAGTATGATGTGGGAGAAGCGTCAGGCATGGCTAGCCCGTGGAGCCAAGAATGTGGTGGGAACCTCCCACCCCCTACCCGACTTAGTTGGAAAATAAGGCTCGATATTAATTAAAGCGACAAAATCCAAGGCCACAAAAGATCAGTCCCACAGTAAAAGACAACTATTAAGGCCCAACAACACGGATTGAGAGTCACCGGAAACGTTGTTAGATCATGGACTTATAATAGTAACTCTTGTAAATCCATGGTTAGATTCCCAGTGTGTCGGTGTCTAGTGAATGAGATGAATTTGGACGTCGCCGAAAATTCACAAAGCTATTTAAATAAAATCGGAGACCTTGGTCAACACTCTTGCCTACGAAGTATTTATCCGAGTTAAATAGCTTTTGAAAATTAATATGGTTATATTTCATATTATTTTATTTGAACAGTTGAATTAAAATATGTGAAACTAGTTCAATAAGTTAAATTAAACGAACTAACACAGTGCATCAAATGGCATTAAGAAGTTGGAAGGTTACAATTAAAAACTAAGTTGAACTTAATACATCAACACGTAGTATCATTGCAGTTTTAGGTATGAGAAGAAGATAACAATTCAAAAGTAGTATTTGTTAAATAACTTTAACATTTCTGACATACAGGAATTTAAAATATAAGAATCATGTTAACTGTTGTTTGTAAAAATTCGTGATTGTTCAGTCAAGGAATATATGTTTTGGCTGTAATCTAAACTTCGCCATCGTCGTCCCCATGCAATAATTGAAGTTTCTCGCGCTACATCTTGAGCTACATCCATCGCCGCGAGAAATGCATTCCGGAATGAAATATATAATGATAGTGCTATTTCAAGAATTCACTGAGATCTTGATATTAAAGTTCACCTTTAGAGAAAATCAGCTACGCATTGCTGCGTATATTATGCTTAGGTTCATATTGAGTTATTCAAAAGGATACATTATGTAATAACATTGCTCGCATTAAAATTATACGGTTCTAGAAACGTTTTTGAACTCATACAGCGTTAACTTAATCTTCCATCAAAACTTGAGATTACATTAGACAGGATAAACTCTCTCAGAACTCCATGTTTATAGACGTAGTAAGTCAGTTGTTGAGGATCGTACGGACATGTGATTTCCGAGTCTGTAAGGGATGAAAACACTCGAGATTGCCTCAGCGGGCGGGCCTTGTCTCTGCATGTATGGGAAATAATTCAACATCGCTTTCAGGCTCACATGTGGGTGTATTGGGAGCGCACCTGGGATTGACTGCACATATTGGAACAACGCTATTACTGAGGTTGTCTTCTACTCATCTTTCTTTTCCATCCTAGAACCCTGTTCTAGAACTGGAAAGGAGCAAATAAATGTTAGGCCTAAAGACATTCACAAACATAATTGAATACATTTTGTACGATAAAATACAAAAATAATATAATAAAATAAAATACGATAAAATACTTTATTCTATTACGTACCTAGTTGCTAGGACTGATTTAAAGTCAAATTTAAATTTTGAAAGGTAAAAACTTATTTTGCGCTGGCAATCAAACCCTGTATCTTCTGCACTGGAAAGAGGAAGAAACTTGAATGAGCAATAGTTTTTTGAAAGAATTTTAACTGGTAGTAAAATACATTTGTAATGACATTTATGTGTGACATATCTACAAAATAATGCAGTTAATTCATCGTTTGTTTACATTTAAAATATTTTATATTATTAATATTCACTGCAATATCGATTGTTTGATGAATGTTGGTTCCACATGAGACGTAAAGGCCCACATCAACCCATCAATTCATCATTAAGCTCATTTTTTATACTCTAGTGCAGTCATAACATAAAAACAAAGTTATCTTAAGGGAATCAGGTATGAAAATTTTTGCCAAAGTTGATTTTTTGGGTTGAATATGTTATATTGTTAATCACAATTAAATTTTAAAAAATTAATATATATATATTTTTTTGATTTTTTGCGAAATTTTATTATTTTATGTTGCTATGACAACCATCTTATATTAACGACTCAAAAACTAATGGAAATAAAAAACAAGATTTAATTTTTTTTTTAATAATGTTAGCAAAAACTACAATGAGCTGAATTTAAAAAAAAATCAAATCTCTAAGTTGAATACCCTCCGAAAACATGGTACCGGTAATGTTATTACTGCACATGAAGTACACCTTATATATTAACTTTAACACCCGTTTACTCAGAACTTGGTTTTTCTTCACTTCGGAACACATAACTTTAGTAGTTTTCAAGCTAGAGCCTTGAAATTTTCAGGACTAATTCTTTATTGTGTTTTAAAGAAACTGTGTGTGGGGAATTTTGAAAAAATATCACCATCCAATTTTAACTCATAAATTGTTTTGAAAAATGTAATTTTTTTTTAAATTTCTAAGAGAAATCTGGTGACCACAGATTTTCAAAATTCAAAAATCCCCTCACACAGTTTCTAATTAACAGGTTAATCTAGAAGGGGAAAAAAAATTAGTCTCTTAGACTAAATGCCAGGGAGTAAATTGTACCGGAATTTAGGCAATTTAACATGCGCGACATAGGCCATTCCTGCCCCCCTTAAGAAACTTGGACGTAACCGAGTTGAAAGAAAGTTTCTACTTCGCTATTTCTAACATTCCTCACCAATATTCCCAGTACAGTTCATCCAACGGGAACGATATGTTTTGCAATGTGTCCCTCGACCAAATCGAATTTGAAATGTGGCGACATTTCGTTATAACTTACACCTTAACCTTAACTTACAACTTACCTCTGGGCCCACACGTACATCACATTAATAATTGTATATTTGAAGGCATGTCTAGACTTTAATTTGATTTGTGCACTAAACTAGCTCCAATTAATTATAGACTTGGTTACGTGAGTGGCATTACATTAATTATTGAAGGTATTGAACCCTAGTGTGGGCGATAGTTATTTATTGTGAAATGTAATGCATAAAAGATGAACAGTCAGTTATTTCGTTTTGTAATTTTCTCGTTAAAAATAACGTGTATAGGACTAGTTCTAAATCTATCGGTACCGGTAACGTTTGTTTCCCAACGTCGTACGCTTGGTTGGGTTGTGTGTATTTTTCATTGATCTCTTTCATTGTGTGCATTCCCATGGGGATCTTGTAATTCAAACAACGACCTCGATGTAAATCGAGTTTTTGCTCTGTTACTAAAAACTTTTGTACGGGAATTAAGCATAGCCAGCTTGTTAATATTCTTGTTTAAAATCACCAGGGAATAAATATGTTAATAATAACACTTTTCAATTAAGATATACAATACTAAATTATGAATGAGAATAAGCGAACAGCGTAATTAACGTAAAAAGTGGTAATTTGAGTGAATTCACTTATATACTATACTTACTCGTTGTTCATATTGTCTGATTCCACCTTAGCACATAGATGCGCATGTCCGACAGTGTAGAAATTGCGGGGGAGTTACGCGTGGTAGAGTGGAAGTAGGGGGAGGGGAGGGGAGGGTAGTTTCGTTGCAAACTCTGAGTTTGGTGCCGCGAGCAGTTTACAGTTGTGTGGACAATGCACACCACACAAGTGTAAGAGACGTCAAGACTTCACTTGCCACCCACACATATCGAAAGAGGCTACTTTCAACAGTTGAATAAAGGAAACTAATTTATTTGGCTACCGACAACATGGATCGTGCTTACTACATTGAAATCAAATTAAAATAACTTTAAACAATTATCTTATTTAAATTGTAAAAGAAATAGGTTAGTATGGCATGAAACTTGTGAATTTAAAGTTACGTATTTTATTATTAAAATGGTTATCATTACTGATTGCGAATTTAAGAAACAAAAGTAAATAACTTAAACTGACAATTTTACTCACAATGAAAGGTTTTTCCACCATATAATTTTTTGTAACGCCTTCAAACCCAAGAATGAAAGACGGCAGTAACAACAAAGGCTTGTGAAACGGTTTCAGACGTACGTATGTGGAAAACCTTTGTGCAAGAAGTTCATGCTGAATTTCGTGTTGCCACTCTCAGATCTAAAATTAACCATTCGTGTACCTCATTTAAGATTTCAGACAAGCACTGAACATTATTAGTTTAATGTAATGTATGACGACAAAAGCCAAAATGATAGGTTCGAAATATTATGTTTGGTTTGTCCATACTTCATACCTATGTAAACATGTGATCAACACATCAAGCAGAAATTATATTAGAAATAAACATTTTAAAAATAAATGAACCTTCTGAAATTGCACATGTGCAGTGACATAAACTCGCCACGTACATTGGTCGCGTCTGGTGGCGCAGTATTAGCGCGCGTTCCGACCACTATGTGACGCCGAGCCCCTGTGAACGAAGCGTAACAAGGTGAATATGGAATTGTCTTGCATAAACCGAGGCACTTTTTTCTTATACCTTTTTGGTGTAAAATATAATAGCTTCCCATTTTGTGTTTCCCATCAGTAAGGGTGAGTTTTGAATTGTTTGAGTTACCTTTTCATAACCATAACGATATAAACGTTATGTTATAAAGTTAGTAGAGCTGAAGTTGTTAAAACTTTACGGTTTATCATTTCTTTTGCGAGCCTTTAGAGAGATACATACTTTATCTAAGACCAAGATTTTATTTTTTCTTTGGTAGCTATATCTACACAGATCTAACTTAAAACCGAAGTTTTTAATCAATCCCAGTAAATTTAAAAAGCCTTGACAGATCCCTCTTAAAAATACTCTATTTCGTTCAGCGAACACAGTTAATTTTATCCTTTAACTGTTGTGCTCCCATAGTTTGTAGTTTATGAATATTTTAACAATTCCAAAGCGAAGAGCGCAAGAAAACGATAATTAATCACAGTAAAAAAAGAACTAAAACAGAAACCCAACGTTCGGAGATCAAATCACTTATGTTCCGTTTCTTCAACAAAAAAATTGCACAATGTTTAATTTAAAATGTAAGGAAACAAGAAACCTCAATTCACCGTCTTCCTTTCGAAGTAATAACATTTTGAATAAAAACATGTTTACCTCAAACGGGAAAAGAGTGAAACCTTCATTCAACATTTTGCTTTTAATCTATTTTTCTTAAATAATACATTCAAAAAATAGCGTAGGCTATACCATGTATATTTTAAACCATCTAAGCATAGGTCGTCGCCTATCACGATAAATAACAACTTACTTCAATTCACTAATTTAGGCTTCTAAAATTAAAATTAAAATAAATTAAACGTATGCTTAGAACTCATAGGTGAGTATGTATAAACAAGTACGGACGGGTGTGAGCGAGCCTTATTTGTGAAGGATACAAAATAAAACAATGCAACGTATTATTACAGCCTTGTTGGTGGAGGTGCCGGGTTAATGATATCCCACGTTTAGACAAAGCTAGACCAACCCCTCTGACCCACAGGACCACCGGAAACACAATACTTGTTGCAAGACAAAGTCATCAAAAACATAGGCCTGCGCATGTCAGTCGGAGTTCTATGTTCGGTATTGTAAGACGCGGCACACGCTCAGACGGATGGACAGACAGACAGGATATTGACGCGTTAGGGAGTTTCTCCTTCTTTACGCTGATTGTGCTTCTGTTCATTAACTTCATTGGCTAGACCATTACGTACATTTTTTATAAACAGATCGAATCATCCACAAGAATTGTTTTACCAGGCTACTTGATGAAAAGACCACTTAGTCGGCCTTTAGACCTACCGGTTTTGTATATTTTGATGATAAAAACATTTTCAACATTTGTAGTTTTTGCCGTTGTTTCATAAATCCTTTTATTTTCATACTAAATTAAGAAAGAAACACTGAAGTACTTACTTTTTAAGAACGTTTATAAAGCGTTCCTGAGAAAGAGATTGAGTTTTGACTCCAAAGCTGCTTTTTTAATGGGAATGAAATCACGTAAAAAATAACTTTATGGAGAAGTGTTGATTCAGATTAAATGTTTGTCGGAACTTGTGACGAATAGCTGTTTGACGTTTAACTACATAATTCATGTCACCACGATGTGTTTGTTCAGTGTAAATATTTGTAGACGCAATGATGCCTTGGACTTCTGTATTGCATAGTGGGTAGGACTATAAGGACTTTTAACGAGCTCGTTTTACGAAAGAATTCATTCTCACCAGCTTTAAATAACAAGAAAATCCTACCTAAGGTACTTGCTTTTCTCATTGCTGTTCAGTCCTTCTAGACGTTTCATTACTTTTTTTAAAAATGATTTTTTCACGTAGGTATTCGTACACTTTGAATATGTGAATAAATGAGGCGTTTAACATCCACAATTTTAAATTAAAAACTGTACAATAAATTGAAGTATTATGAAATATCTTAGGGTTGTTTGTGCTATGTGTTAGACCTTGCCACATGGAAAATATGTGTATATTTTACAAATAAAGTCAACTTATTATTAACATTTAAGTAATGAACGTTTGACAGAAGGATGTTTTCAAATCTGAACACCTCAATCGGGGTAAACACACTAAATTGATTTAAAATTGTATACACACACAAGCTTAGGTGGTTTGTGCCAGTCACACAAAACGAAAAGGTCATCTCAGAAGATTCACACATATCTGAAACAAAACCACATCGATGTGGACATAGATTCAAACTGAATTAACAGCAGAATCAGAATATCCCCTGAGTGTCTAGATGTTTTAAATAGGGGTGTGCGAGTCCTAAATTTTGAGTTCCAGTCGAGTCCGAATACTCTGTATTAAATTTCATTATCACTCTTTACCAATATTTACAATATATACAAGGACAATATTAATTTTATTTATTGATGTTGGTCTAGGCCATATGTATTCTCCAAAAGAGAAGACAGAGTATAACGTCTAATTGGTATTTAAATGTTATCTTTCTCTAACCATGTTAATGATCCAAGCACAAATGTTATAAGAACTAGACTATGACATTAAATTCAGTAAGTGATACATGAAAATGTTGATACAAACATTATAGTGATATATGTTTATTATTTGTGCCAAAAATTATCAAAACTTCCAAAAAGAATACTTATTTGTATGAAAAGAGTGAGGTTACTATTATGGCTATGGTAAGGTAGCGAAATTAAAAGACGAGGATTTTCACGTTTACACACTCGCGCGCGACCCGGCACCTCCACCAAAATTTGTAAATTTATTGTTAGTTGATTTTGAGTAGCAAATACTCGACTCGAAATTACGGGTACTAGCACACCCTTAGTTTTAAACCATTGTCATAATTCCAAACAAAACTTGTACCAATTTGAGACGCGACCAAGGTGACTGTTTTGTTTTATTCTTTGCCTCTCTTTTACCCTATTCTCTCCCCACCTCTCTCTCTCTGTTACACTCATCACCTACTCGAGAAACCGTTAGTTTGACCGCAAGTAGTTTCGCCTACGGCTGACGTCATAAGAGTACTCACGAAGGCTCATTACGAGCACAAGAACAACAATCAGAGTATTCGTATTCCGTCCGTTAATTAAACACAAACAACGAACAATGGTCCAGGTTTGAGAGTTAAAACCAGTGTGCATAATTTAGATGAAAACCAAGGATAAGAATTGTAGATTATACATAGTTTCGGCTAACTAGTTGTGGGGAGATTATATAAATTATGGATAAAAGAAGAGAATGGGTAGAATGCAGGTTTGATTTTAGTTCATTGTTATATCACCTTATAATATAAAGAGAAGTCACAAATAAACACTAGAGAATAAAATCCATATTTGAACATTTTATTAATTAACTGTGGTTTATTTTCCGGTAGTTTTTAGATGAAGTATGTCACCGTCCAAATTCCAAGCCCAACGTCAAACGTTATATTGTTTGAAGAGAATCACTAACACTGGACAACTACGCCAGTATAATATATTAGGAAAATCTAAACGTGAGCAGTGCGAAATTTAGAGCATCTCGCCCCCTCTAAATCCATCTATCCAACTCTTGACCAGTTCGATTCTCACACATCGCAACCTGAAACAAGATTGTATAATATATCTCTTTAATATGTTTCATTTTTATGTGTGGATTTGCGTAAGCAGTATATTCTATATGGATAAAAACAGGTATTAACTTTAAAGCTCAATTACAAGAGAAACTAAAATTGCCATTCAGCTTTGGAAGTTTCCAACTTAACAACAATGATACAATACAGCAGGTAAGTATTTCGCGGAATCGCACGGATCAAGTATAATATCGATCCTTATGTAACTGCGTGTTCACACGGCATGCTTGTATACATTAAAACGACTTGACTGGTAACAATGAACAGCAACAAACAAACAAGGAATGAATTACAAAATTATTTCTTAAGGCAGGACACCACCATAACTCTTAACTTCTATGTTTATGAACGAAAACTTAAAAATTTGTGCGATTGTTAATTATAATTCAAAACTAATTCAAAACTATTTTTATTATTACAATTATTATTTTTTACCATTGTAATGTGGTGCTATAAGTTTTCATTGTTCAAATAACAATGAGTAAGACACTTTTATCGATTGTCTTTAATAATAATCCAAAATATTCAGGCGATAGCTTATTTTAAAGAGGAGACATATAGCTTCGATTTAAGTTTTTTTTCTTTTTCTAACGGTGCACTGAGAATAAATTTTTGAATTGTCAAATAAATAAAAATTCTGAAATTCTGAAATATAGAAGAAAATTGTTTAAATGATTGAATCTCAAGCTAGAAATCTAATATCAATAAAAGTATCCGTAAATTGATTTGATAAAAAACGGAAAAAGAATCTATTTGTCTCCTCTTTAAAATAAGCTATCATCTGAATATTTTGGATAATTTATTGAAGACAATCGATGAAAAGTCCCACGCATTGTTATTTGAACAATGAAAACTTATAGCACCGCAAAACAAAGAAAAAAAGTTTTTAAGGAGTTTCGAATTTCACTTAACAACCGTACAAATTTTCAAGAATTTTCCTTCATAAACATAGAAGTTAAGAGTTATGGACTTATGGTTGTGTGTGTTAGATTGTGAAACAAACTAGTATGTTTGTGAGAGATTTTTCTCTTCTACAAAGATAATCGTAAAGAGTGTGTATCTCTTCGCAAAAAACAACGCAAAAATGTAGTAAATAGAGCCACCCTGATTCTCAACTCACGATTGACACTCGTAACGGCTCTTGAAGTCATGATCGCCAATAATCATGCAGACGTATTGATACTAAAAACAAAACAGATGTGACAAGAAAAATGTTAATAAATGGGAAAATAGAACGAATTTACATTGTTCTTTAAGAACATTGCTCAGTACATCCTTGCTCAGTACGAACAATTAGAGTCGTCCTCACCATTTTGAGTGCAGTGCTAATCCCTCAAAGAAACTAAATTTACAAACAGGCCGACTCATGTACCAATTATACCTTCGTCACAACTTTGGACCCACCACCAAGATACATGTATCTCGACGTTGCCAAATAGAAATCAAAACTAACAATGTGGTCTGGCGACACATTTAAATTACTTTTCTATTATATTGAACGGAGTGGAGCCATTGTATCGGCATCGCTGTCCGAAGTCTGAGGCGCACGCCTAGCGAAATTAGGGGATGACAGGTTGACAAGACCACTTATTCCGCTCGAATGGAAGAGCGGCGAAATAGGCACTGCACTCAAAATGGTGAGGACGACTCTACCTATTTATGAAAAAAATACCTCTTCTACTTGTTTCTTCTTTAAAAATAGAAATGTTGTGGAATTTCACGGCAACATTAAATTTGTTTACTGATCTCGTAGTTCGTGTGCTTTGGGTGATGAATTAATCTCTGTAGTTTGTTGCGTGCGGCTTATGCTTCGCAAAGTAGCAACTAGCATCGTTCATAAACGCCAACCCACAGCATGAATAAAAGAAAACAATGCGTTTCAAAAAAAGGAAAATATTTGTTAGCCCTTTATTTTTGTCACCAGAGATTAATATAAACAATGACCCTTCCCTCCTTCTGCCACACCCGTTCATTAAATCAAGGACGTAACAACTCTTGTTGTGGTATAGTGCTCTCTGTTTTTCCTAGTGAATAAAATATATCTTCCTTGTAATAAGCTACAGAGGGCCACACGTGCCTTGCATTGGCTTTCCTGTGCATTTCAATAAATCAGTTAATTAATGGTTTAGTTTATTTGGATTAAAGACGCGTCAACCGTTAGGTCATAATGCACCACTCTAGCCTAGGGGATATGGGGAGGAAAGGAGGTTCTCACGTCGCGGTCGTCATTGTCTTTGTCATCGTCATCGTTCGTTGTGTCTTTGTCATCATCGTCGGGGAGGTCGTCAAGAAAAGGAGGAGGTATCCCCGACGACGATTGCCAGAGCTCGCCTCTAGTTTCGGGGAGTAAAATACTCCCCTCTTACTAGCTGATGTTTGCGAGGTGGACTTTTTCTCTTGGATCGCCTTTTACAATTAGCAGAGCCATGCTCTGGGCCAAATTCTACCCCGGGCCCAGACGGGGTTGAATTGATACAATGAGATACTTTAACCGTCCAACTGTCTATTTTCCTGGGACGATAAAGTATTTTTGATCTCACATTAGCTCAATCAAAAGGCTTTTGTTTCCAAAAAAAGACCTACCGACCAACAAAAATTTAAATTAATTGACGTTTCCAATATGTCTGTGGATTCACGAATTCAATTCACATCCATTAATTATTTGAGAATAAAAAACATGATAATTTTGAAATTTAACCGCAACGGGGTGGTATACAAGTGCCAGACTAGACTCGGAGTGTTTGTGTGTGCCTGAATCCTGTTATTTTAGTAAATATTGGGTGTTTAAAGGTTTAAATTAAAAATTTACATTTAGTATTGAAAACAGCGAGTGTAAGCCAACGCAACTACAATTAGATCATTTTGTAGAAAATCGGCTTATATTAGCCACAACTTTAACAAAAAGCGGCATTGGGTATGAAAATATGTTTCAAATTATAACAATTGAAAAAAAACAAGACCATAACGTAACAAAAAATTGTGGAATTTTGTTAACAATTATATTATTATATTTCAGGAAATATTCTTAGATAAATCGCCAAGATATTATATATTCAATACAACGTATTTATATTTTAAATTTATAACATATGGATACAAATGTCATTTTATTACTTTTTTATTTCCCAACAAAGTGGGAATAGCAATGAGTTGAAAGTAACAAAATTTCTAGACACAAATTGGTAAAAAAAAGTTTAAAGTTTAAGAATCTTACTTTAAATTAAATCACGATATCTTTCTAAAACAGCGAATTGAGTTCCTAGGGCATCTCAGTCGTTGAAAGCGATGATGGCAGCTTGCTCTTCAGTGGCAAACTTTGTAGCTAATAGATTTCCCCGTGTACTTGGCTTTGCCGAGACAAAGTGAATTATAGAGTCTTGTTTAACATAGGTTCACTTATCTCCTCGCACAGAGCATAGTGATCTCGCTTCGCTTAACACGGCCAGAGCACTGTTCGATCTCGTACTCAGAACAACAGTAGAGTGCTTCTTATTAAGTCTCAAAGGAAACGGAGTTTGTTTAATGCGATTATTTCAAAGATTCTATAAAATCAAATCTAATATTAACTTTTTTTAAATAATAAATACTTTTGTACATTTTATAGTTATGCACAAGGATATCTCAAATGATGATTATATAGAAGCATTCAGTATCTCAAGTAATTTGTGTTACTAACGTTAAAGTGATGAAAATAAAAACCTTGTTTTGTCGGATAATAAATGGTATTCAAAATGTATAATAACGTATCGTCTTGTTTCACTATATAACGGCAACACATTTGTGCTTACAACAACCACATTCGACTTCCTACCGTCTAGTGTTTTGATTAACTTTATCGCGCTGTAGTAGAATATGTACTTGCATGATTAATTGTATTGATTTGGCACGCTTGGTTATTAACAGTTATAAATTTAAGTGAGGCACTTTCTGTAATTCGGGGAATGGGACATGACTTCATATTTTAAATTACAAATAAACTATTCTTTTATCATCGTGTAAACCGTTTGCAGAAAATAAACGCATAAACGCGCTGACTTTTGCACCAATTTTGTCCACGACTACTTGTTTTCAAATGTATAAAAATTCATTGTTGGCCTGTGCTAGTAGGTGTTACAATTATTGGATGATTGTAGCGAGCGTAGCGAGCGAAGCGAAGATTCCATTTCACTACACTGGAGAAAAAAATCCGGAATGTTTTTTTTTTTTTTTTTTTTCTGTATGTTTTGCCTGTTTGTCTACACGATTCCGGCTAGACCGATACTCCGATTACGATGAAATTTTATGGAGGCCTTCGAAATCTCTCTGAACTTAGAACTGCCACGTTTTTGAGCGCAATCGGAAAATTATTTCTTATAAAAAACGCAATTTTACGATTTTTATCTTTTTTTAACAATTCTTTCACTTATAACACCTACATGCTTTATCCTATTGTAATGATTTTTTTACAGAACCTTAATTTTATGAATTATTATATTCGTGTAAAATTTGAGCGCAATCGAATAATTATTTGTTATGAAAATAGCAATTTTACGATTTTTTTCTTTTTTTAAAATTACGATTAAGAAAAAATAAAAGAATGAAGTTAATTTTTAATTTAATTTAATTTAATTTTAAAAAAATCGACTTAGTAATATTTTTTTCACAAAACAACAGAAAATCTGCATAACACATGGCAGGTCAATGCACCAATTACGCTCATCCAACAACGCGGCGGGACTTAAGCGTTTTCCTAGTATCCTTTATGCCTTGAGCGAGAAAAACAGGCTTGTTTCGTCGTACGTTCTAGAGTGAAGTGCATTCATTGTGACAACGGAACTAATTTTCACTAACTACAATGGATTGCATTTGCCTCTAGGGAAGATGGAGGCTTGACGTTACTCGTAGTCAGCGCGAAGGGCAAATCAAATGCAACCATGCCAATTATGAAATTGAATTATTTCACGTCTCCATTCGTCGTTCGTCGTTGATTGTCTGATTTTAGGTCAAAATATCCCCATTATTACATTTTTATTATCTACACATTGTGCAGCTCAAACTCACGAAGGTTTTATTGTCACACGCATCACATAATATTCCGTTGCAAGCGGCAACGAGTTGGAACAATCCACTGAACGGGTGATATTGCCTGGGGTATGAACTGCGTCACCCGCATGATAATGACGTCACATTGTTTGTTCCAGGATGTGTCTCCGACGGGCGCTGGTTACAGCCCTGCTGGCGTTGACTGTGGCGGGAGCGGAGGACGGGATGAAGCGCGCCCCGAGCGGCTTCTTAGGGATGAGAGGGAAGAAACAGGACGTCGGAGAAGTAGTCTACGAGGATATGAACAAGATCAACCCTCAGATGGGGTTCCACGAGATGAGGGACGACAAGGATCAAAACGGGGACGTCTTACAGTACGCGCCGGATTTCTATGAGAAGCGGGCGCCGAGTATGGGATTCCAGGGAGTTAGGGGGAAGAAAGACAACGATTTCAGTATGTTCGATGAGGAGCAGAAAAGAGCACCGGGAAGCGGGTTTCAAGGAATGAGAGGGAAGAAGGACCATGACTGGAACCAGGACGGTGATATGTACAATAAGAGGTCTCCAGGTATGGGATTCCAAGGAATGAGGGGGAAGAAGGACGGGCTGGACTACGGATTCAAGCGAGCGCCCAGTATGGGATTTCAAGGAGTACGAGGCAAGAAAGACTCCGACTTCCAGTCTGAAGTCCCTTCAGAATACTTCAGCGAAGACAGGCATAGTGTGTGGCCTGGTAGCCACTTCGAGAGCGTGGTGACTCCGACTACCTTTCTAACATCGACGACATCTGGGGTGACAGCTTCGAGAAACGAGCCCCGTCCGGCTTTTTGGGAATGCGCGGGAAAGAAACAACCGCAATCCGGTTTCATGGGGATGAGGGGAAAGAAGGTTCCTTCCGGTTTCATGGGAATGCGAGGCAAGAAAGTACCCTCTGGATTCATGGGGATGCGAGGCAAGAAAGACGACATTGTTGATCTGGAGAGCCTGCTGGAGTCTCTTGAGACGTCGCCACCAGAGATGAGCTTGAGGCAGAAGAGGTACAAGGCGCAGACCAATATCAAGAAGGCGCCGTCCGGCTTCCTGGGCATGAGGGGCAAGAAGTGGGTTAATATCGGTGAGTACCACTCTGTACTTTCTACTTACCATCTCACTCGTTTGAGCTCTTTGAATGAAACGAGGAGACTTTTATCTATGTAAACTATCTGAATTCTACTGAACATTAAAGACTTACATTTCACGAATTATTAAAGATTAAAATATACACAAATAGGGTTAGTATTTTTTTTTGTTTTTTTAGGTTAGTATTCATTCTTTGTAAAAATCAACTAACGTAGTCACGTGCAGTTAAAAAATATATTTACAGAGCCTAGTATCAAGTTTTGCCCTATTAACGTCATTAGATGAATGAAAGAATTTTGAAATCTGTCGGGTCTTCTTTTTTCATACGAATACACAATGAGTTTAAGCTGTAATAATATCGTAATTACCATAATGAGAGTCTGTTACATAGGATATTAGGAAGAGGTTATAATGATAAATATCTAGGCCTACATAATTTAATTTTACGCCGACTGAAACTATATATTATGCAGATTCGTGCAGTTACTAGTTACGTACTCAATGTTAAACGGACATGATATAAAACCATGGTTTCAATCTAGATAACTGTCAGTTTTGCAGAGAATGAATATTGAATGCCATAATCAAATATGAGTACGGGTTGTAACGTATGAATAATACAATCACATGGGAGCAATTTGAAAAAGAATCAGCTACATTTCAGCTTTTTATCCAGGTTACAAGACCGTTCTCTGTTGTTTTGGATTTAGGTTTTGTAAAACAGCGATTGTAAAAAGGTTGGTTTCGATAATGGCAAAACTCTCGAGAGTCCCATAAAACTCTCGAATACGTAACCGATATTCACACAACAGCTCAAGCATTCCAAAGTGCTTATCACACTCGACCTCTTGGAAGAATACTTTGTTCCCGTTTAGTAGTGGAAGAAAAGTAGCACCGAAGCAATTCGTTGCACTCGAAATTATTTTTCCGAAAAAGCTACTGATTCCATTTTCAAACACCTTCCACCTTCTTCTCAGAATCCTGGTCATTGTCTAAAAACAAAAAAACGGTACTTGTAGACAAAGTATATGAACGCCAAGGTTATAATTATTTGTCCCGTGCTGCGTATTTTCCTTTGATTTACACGCATTTTAATATTAATTCAAAATTAGACACATTTGTGAAAATATTTGTCATGTTGGAACAATACATTTTGAATCAACTGGTAAAGTTATAAATGCCACAGATCAATCCTTACTTTATGACATTCCATTTATCGTGATAAACTTCATTAATACTACGATAGATCAGTTATAATCAACCAAAAATATAATAAATATATATATTTAGTGCATGCTTGGTGTACGTATATCAAGCGTCTACATAATGTAACCATAGCATGTCAAATTTGGTAAGAGCACATACACATAAAATTGGGATTTCCTAAGAGGCGTATTTTTCGACGCTACGACTAGTACTAAACAGAAACACGTTATAATATTATTACACATCATTACACACATATTGTTGTTATAGGTGGCGCTGTGTAATGAGTATCCTGTGGGTATTATCACTTTGTAATCATAGAGTTCTGAAATGAACCGATTTTTTTTTGTAAACCAGATACGACAAGGAATGTCTAAATACACACCGCGTGATTTATATATTATGCACGGGCAATCTCAAAACTCCGGTCGATTGTCGTATTTGCACACATACAATTTTATGTCTTGCATGCAATGATTTGTGTGGCAACGTTCTCCGTGCAACCTTCAGTAAGAAGTTCCTGTTCCACGCAAAACACGATTTTTGATAACTAGAACTGATTTGTAATGAAGATTATAGAGTTTATTGTGAATTTTTGGGTGAATCTTCCCAGTATGACTGACTAGACATACATTGTGAGGATAATTGGTAGCAATCTACAAGAAATATTGCATCTATGCAAAACCTTGGGTAAGACCTTCAATTTGGAATATCGTTGGCTGCAGTTGAAGAAAAGACCAACCGAATCAGAGCCTAGCGTGCGACTTCACACAGTTTATTTTTAGGAAACTCAACCAGCACAATAATTAATGTTTATGAGTGTAAACAAGGCCTTTTTGTTTTACATTCGCAACCTTCAATTAATTATTCTATATAATTAAAATAAATTAAGTCAGTAGGCTTACTATTTTATTTTATTGTTAATGCTATAATGATGAATTACGATTTTAAGACACGAAATTAATTGTGCAATTTTGGAATCTAGACAAATTCGTCAACGTATCTATTTTATGTATTCCGCCACTTAGTTAGTCACTTATTTCTGGATTGTTGGTGTTTAATATGATTGAAAGGATGAAATAGTAATGCAACGAATCTGCTGCCTTCGAACTGACCAACCCAGTTGTATACTTTATAATGATGGAATGAGCGACGGATTGTTTATATTAAGATTTTTTAAAGATTTTTTTCTCTTAGGGATTGAATTCAAATCAATTGCACATAACCAAGTGTTTTTAAATAACCGTATGGAATAAAAATACTTTTTCAGAATAAACATTCGTATTAAAATCACCAATCGCAGACGAATACATAAAAGCACATTGACAAAATAAACCGATTTTCAAAAAATTGTCTCGAAACACTAAAAAGTCTTATGAAATTAATATTTAACAAAAATTCAAACTTTTCTTGTCAATGGATGGTTGAAATCGGGGTTTTAAAGCGGCGTGTAAGTTCAACTGAAATTTCTGGCCGGTCGTCATACCAAAAGTAATCTGATTGGCTGACGAGCTCAACCTATTTCAATGCCTGATTTGCATATGAACATGCGTGCACAAGTAGACTTGTAAACTCGTGTATTATTCACGTAACAAAGATATGCACCCAAACATATTTTCCAGCTAAAATATGCAAATTAGAAAACTCATTGATCACATTCAAAAGTTTTAAGATCACAATCAGCTATTTATTTTTAAAATCTGTGCTTAGGCATCTGCTTTTAAAAAGTCGGAGAAATACCCATGGACGGACGGGTAAAAATATACTCATCAGTTTTTCACAGTGTGACCCTTTTCGGGTGACTAACAGGGTTATTATCGTGTTTAAGTTCATTATGAAAGGAATGCCCAAGCAGAGTATTAGAAAATCCATATACCTAAATTTAGCATAGAACTGAATATGCTATTTAGTCGAATAATAAACAATTATAAAGTTCAATTACTTTCCTGAATAGAGTTTGTACTTTGAAAATTTATATTTAATACTACCTAGAATATACAAAATCCCATACCATGCTGCTGGGTGAACGATAAACTAGCTAACTCAGGCTGTTGATTTTGATTGATGTGCTTAAGTCCTCAATTTTGCCGTTGGCTATCGAGACATGAGTGTGATATGTGATGAAGTATGACAGAGGGAGGAGGGAAACCCGTAGCCGGCAAGTAGCTACTCCTTTCGAAAAGTACCAGGACCAACGGCTTAACGTCCTCCGATAGAGGTTACTTTGACAGTAATAGGTTCCTCACTAACCGACTGCAGCAGACGTCAAGGAAACGAAGCGTTAACTACTAGCTTTCGAACCTCCTTGCTTAACAGCGTATACGTGAGTTTTCAGGTAGAGCGGTCACACCACTCTACCCATGACCACGCTACGATATATGCTAAACTTCGGTGTTCGAGTGGAACGTTAACGAGCTCAGCTAAACCACTGCTCAGAGCTGGTAGCTTACTTACCAACTTATAGATAGTGAGTGCGTTGCATATCTCAAAGGATGGAACAATACTGCAAAACTATGAACTGATCAACTGAACACTAGTTATGACGTCATTACCTAACACAGGTATGTTCAAGCGGTTGATTATCGATTTTTGCTCAGTTTTTATTTCTAGGTTGAACAAATATCAATTAATTCTACCTTATGTTTCCCGAAAATAAATTCGAGGATTGTTTATTTTCTTCTTTACACAATCAAAAAAATGAGTGTACAATAAGCGAATAAAATATCTGGGACATCCCCAGAAGTTTATTTTGGTGTTTGCAAACATAACTTTATGTAGTTTTTCAATCTATTTTTAAAAAATGCTCCAAATAATTTGGGTTATATGGGAGATAATCGTTATTTTACTATACAAAAGAAACCAGTTTTCTACCCAAAATCAAATTAAAGAAAAACGAACAGTTTCTTTCTTTCTTTTAGATGGTGCCAGATAATAATGATAATATCCCACTCTCTTATAAAAGGAGAAAATAAATTAATGCATAACATATCATCAATGCAAATAACGATTGATACGTTAAGAAGAGTAATAGCAATCACAAAATAAAACGGTTTAGTGAAACAAATAAGAATAGTCTATTTCAACATTCGCATTACTATTTATATTACTCACAAGACCAACAACAAAAACAATAAAATAATATATCTTCCATTATGAGTCGATATATTGCGTTATTGCGTCGACTGTAAACACTTTTTCATGCCGTTGATCATTTTCCAAGTTGCCTTTTATGTTTGGTTTGGTTTTACATGTCATGTAACAATATCAGTGGTACCTTCAAGATATCACAATTATCTTAATTTGCAATATCGACGTAACCCTATGGTATCATGTATTTTTTTCGATATATTTCTTTCTTTGATGTGCAGTCACACACAAAGATGCATTAAAAGTGAAAATATATTACGTTAGCCAATCGCAGTACAACTAGTTTCCCATAGATAATCGTTGTTCTACAAAAGCGTGGATAATGCCGTTACCGTGCATGTAGTCGACGAGTATACTAATACTAATCATCATCATCGTATCGCATAGTAGAGAAATTAAATAAGTTGCCAGAGAAAAAGAAAATAACTATAATACAAAAAAAAATAAAGCAGAAGTGGATAGAGTTGATTTGATTGATTTGGTATTGCTTAACGTCTAATATTAATGTACTCCTAAGGCTATTCGAGACGATGAGTGGTGATAGATGAGGATAAAGTATGAATGGAAGAAAGGAGGGGTACCCATTTCCGGAATTTAGCCAACGCCTTTCGAAAAGTACCAAGGGGACCAACGGCTTTACGTCCCATCCGAAAGGGTCGACGGTGTAACCTTGGCAGTCATATAGCAGACGTCGAGGAGAACGAAGCCGTTACACTAGCTCTCGAACCCTCCATCTGCTCTAACCAGCGGTAAACGTGTGTCTCAGGGCAGAGTGTACACCCACTCTCCCCCGACTACGCCCGAAGGTTGCTTAACTTCGAGTCGGAACCGGCTAAACGACCTCGACTAAACCGTAGGTATAGAAGGGCTTGGTATAAGTGGGCTAAAATTGGCATGCCAAATAATACCGAATAACCCCGTATGAACAGGTTGTAAGTACTAGGAAACGCTTTGTTGGACGCGTTGATAAGCGAGCACGTGCTAGCTCTAGACCCACATTGCAATTTATTAAAATTTTAAAATTTGCAACGTTCGCTGTCCACGGGGCCATGTTTCCAATATTATTTATTATTGACAATGTAGGCCTATTTGGGTAAACCTTTAATTTGTGGATAAAATCCACCGCCATCTAGAGGACCTTGACATCATTTCTTTGGGAAAACGTAACAAATAATACACTGCTTCCTCGATAGTATTTTGATTACTTCTAGGTGGCAGTGCATAGTGCGAACCTCGTGCGAGTTTTCGTTGCCATGGTAACGTTACTTTTGTTATAATGTAATTTCCATCTACACTACTTATCGGATCAAAATAAAATTAACATATTCGTGACCGGACGGACATTCTAAATGATTTGGCCACATCAGATTTTGTCGCCGTTTAGTTTGAAAAAAAAACTTTCGATTAACTTTAATGTAACTTTTTAACTTTTTGAACGATTTTGCCACAAAACTAATGGCATTCAATCCAGATCGAAGCTTGCGGATGGTCCAAATTTCAACTCGATCCGAACCTCCGTTCGAGCGCTATCATGAGCCAAAAAAGCTGCTCGACTTTCCGTTGCCATGGTAACGGTAGTTTGTTATAATGTAATTTCCATCTACACTACTTATCGGATCAAAATAAAATTAACATATTCGTGACCGGACGGACATTCTAAATGATTTGGCCACCTCAGATTTTGTGTCCGTTTAGTTTGAAAAAAAAACTTTCGATTAACTTTAATGTAACTTTTTAACTTTTTGAACGATTTTGCCACAAAACTAATGGCATTCAATCGAGAACGAAGCTTGTGGATGGTCAAAATTTCAACTCGATCCGAGCCTCGTTCGAACGTTATGGCGAGACACACAAACAAACAAACAAACAAAACAAACAAACAAACAAACAAACAAACAAAAAAACAAAACCAGTGACTAATTTTTCCGGCAGAGTCAAATGGAAACGCTCGCTTCGCTCGCTTAAAAATTGAAGCTAGGCTGATGTCAAGGTCCTTTAAATTACCACCAGAGATTCATTGAACCTTGGTCTGATGTCTGCTTGGATAGAAGTGTCTGACTAATTTGCATTGGGACTTCCCCTTTAAAGATTATATATTCTGAAGGCTATGCTGTTGTACGTGGCTGAGCGAAAACCGACTTATGTGAATATTATTAGGCGTGTTGGTGTGAACGTTTCCATGTGCGTTTCATGGCTGACTCATTACCATAATCATTAGTTACGCGGTTATAAACTGTGCTCTGGTTAACGTTGGCCGACAAACGGCACAGTTCAACAGCATATACGAACTTTTGGTGGAGGCGCCGGGTCTATAGACCGTGAAATACAATCGCGGTCGTTCCGAGATAAGACCAGTTTGACGTTTAAATTTTTTTATCGGTCGTGGTACATGTTGTAGATACTGTACTGGTTGTTAGGTTGTTAGTTATTTGGGTTGAAGAGCACACAACATCAAGGTTATAAGTGCCTAATTTTCTAATAGTTTATGGAAGTAAGTAGTTGTCATTTAATTATAAATTTATTTTATTTTTTATGATTTATTCAGATCTACGTTAGTCCTTATGACCCAATGTCCAAGTGTTCACCTTCGAAATATTCAAAGTATTCACGTACATGTTAAGGGGAATAAAAACAACTTATGAAACTTATAAACATTTTTTTTAGTTAAGTGCGTGAATACCCTGTTAATCCTTATTACTTTTGGTATGACAACTTCTTTTTTTTAAATTCATCGTCGGTAGTTAACAAAACAAAGCCAACCCTCGATAAGCCTTCAATTTTTCACGGTATTTGAGCTATATCCGGTTTCTTGATTAACTTATATGTACATTAATAATATTTTTACTTTTTGTAATAGTTGGAAATAAATATAATTTACCTTAAGATGTAATATTTATTCAAAGCATAGAATATCAAATTCCATGACATGTTAGGCACTGAATCAGTTCCATAATATGGTTCACACAGTGGTAGAATAGAACTATATACTATTATTTCAAATAAAACTCTAAATACATTGACAGAAATGTGTGCAGACAAAGTCATTTTCAATTATCCAATGGTAACTTATCATCAGATTGTAAATATTGCTTTAACACGTACCAAGATTATATTTAATTATAACATAACAAAACAAATCTGCATGTTATCAAACCAATTATTTTGTAAACGTGAGTACTTAATATTTAAAATCGACTTAACATGCAGCTCGCATATTGAGGCAGGCGACACGAATACGCGAATAAGTGATAAGAAGCAAGTAGTGTAATATGCAGGTGCCAAGCCAGATCTCTTTGGCAGATATCAGGACTACACGTCGGCTTTAAGGTGTTGTGGTAGCCATGGACCTAGTGTCAGGAGCAGGTGGTAGGACAAGTAGATTAGCTGGATGGTGGAGGTGCCGGGTTCAATGACCCAAGCAATTTATTTTTGATAATGGAGTTAAATTGGAGTTTTGGAGATATAAATTTTATTAATCAAATATTCACACCACGATATTTTAAATAATTATTATATTCTACCATGATACACACACAAATAGGAATATAACACTAAAGAGACTAATTTGGGACTCGCTTCAGAAAAGAATAAATAACAAAATAAATAACTTTGGACTGCTAGAGATTGTTGAGAAGCAAGGTACTATATTATTAAAATTATTGAAATTATTAATAAAGTAAGGCGTATTTGAAGTTTAGACCATCTATGCAAGATGAAAAAATGTGTGAACTGTGAAGTTAGGATTAAGTGATCAGTTGTAAATAGGATTAGTTGGATTGAATGATTAACCAAAGGAACACTTGCAACAGTCAGCAGACCTATATTTACAAAAATAGTTCATCATGTCTTAGAATGTGACTATTAAGACAATTGTATATTATAAATTTTATATCTGATACATTTCCCCTTATATTAACTGCACTTCGCCAACGAACAACAATACATGACAAGCAGCTTTAATAAAATTATTGTAAGCTGCATCGAGTTCGATGAAATGACGCTGAGTGGTGTTGGTGAGCGGACACGCGAACATCCTTGCAGTGTTGACAGGGTGGGGGGGGGACATCGTAGCACGATCCCAACACGATGTCCCAGTAACATTAGCAACGAGTAGTTGATTCTGTCGGCAGCTTAGTTCCACCGCTAGCCCCGTGGCATTGCATGCATTTTTAACAAGCGGTGTATCGCATGCTCACGAGCAAAAGCTCTCGTAATGGAAGAACATTGTTTTGTGTCGCCGACAACTTTAACGTAATGTGACGTAGGCATTGTGTCTGCACTAATAGAATGAGATATTTTTTGTTCTGTTATATCCTGCACGGTTCTCCATCGTTTTAGCTAATTATTGTCAATGTTGGTCCACTATTCGTGTTTATTTCTTTGGAGTTAATTTGTTCATAATAATGTTAGTTTACAACGCAATCATACGCAATATGATGTTTGCTTTATTTAAATATTACTTATTTTATTTATATTAGCCATATGCGATAGTTTCGACCTACCATTGGCAATGTTATCGCACACTATATTTATGTCGGTTGACAAGCGCCTTTATTAGTACCATACTTTCCTGGGATGGACCTGATCCCACCAACTGTTCTCTAGTTGTGGTATATGTACTTCCATCCCTAACTAACATAGGGAACTGTTCTTCTACCAAATTGAATGTGTCCCTACTAATAACCTCAATTCGACCAGTAAAGTTTTATGCGTCCGGCTTATTAGCGCTAACTGTGAGCGAGGAAAATTTGAAGAACATTGCTTGTGCGCCGAAAACTTGACGATGGACGAGCATTGTGTCTGCACTAATGATGAGGGAATCGCCGACGGAGGCGGCTCACAGCTTTATTGCCAATCACTTCCATTCTGGATCATTTCTCACGATAAAGTTACAACCAAAAGCAAGGTGCTTTATATATTTGTGCTGGGAATTCAAAACCATGAAAGTGAACAATGTCATAAGAATCCCCCAGACTTATTTAATTTATACTATTTATTATTTAGCCATTGCGATGTTTATAATTAAATTCAAATATATTACAAAGTTACTAAATACGTGTAAAGTTTATTGTGAAATTAAATTCCAGTCCACTACATGTAGTTACCGTCTCTTGTGTGAGCTACAGATGCGATCTACAAATCAACGTCTGCGTCTGCGTCCATGTACTACGTCAGGACGCCACATTCCAAGGCACATAATGTTCTATCATAGCGTCGTTCTGCGGTGATTGGACAATTAGATTAGCCAAATGGTGCAGGTGCCGGGTTCAGTGACAAACTTTTTTTTTATTGTATAAAAATATAGAGAAGTCTGTACAAAACTTTTGACAAAGGGGCAACAAATTGACTTTCGGAGATGTAAAATATTAGAGTAGGCTATGCAGCAACAATAACATTTGCGTGTAGTCGCGGAGCAGTAACAGCGCACGTTAAAAAGTGTAAAGACAAGAAATTCATTGGTGCAATTGAGTGCTCAATGTATGACCATATTAGGCTTATTTGGCAATATTGCTGGCGTAGTGGAAAGTGTGTATTTGATATGGTGGAAAATAATTATGGCAATGTTGAATGAAAAAAAAACTGTACACACTTAAAAGATTGAATGATAATATCAACGCTGTTCCCATAAATACTTGACAAAATTCTTCACCCTAGAACTATATATTAGTCACTCAACGCTAGAACCAACCACACTGTTCTAACTGCCTTCTTATAAAAAAGTAGGAAAATCGAAACTGCCTAGACAGCAAAATATTATTATTTTTAAGCGATTTTTTTTGTCATTCTTAGTAGGATACAATCAGAAAATACTGCCACAGTGATTTATTTTAAATGTCTGAAATTAGATCTTCATTTGAAATGGTTTTTAGGCATGTCAGTATTTTATTTATGAGAAGGTTCTAGGGCTACGAAATGTGTAACTCAATATGAACGACCAAACTCAATTTCGTGAAGCAACAAGTCGGATTTCGCTACCAGGTTCAAAAGCGATATGCCATTTTATACGTAAACGTGGCTAAATAAGACGATTGAGACTAACTATTTAAGCAGTAAATTAATTCTGGCAGTCAGCGAGAGTCGTTTAATAGAGTAAACATTACACATTTCTCTCCAGGGACCATAACTACAATTAAGATGGGAATACAACATAATTACATAAGAAATACATGAACGTTAAAAATGTCTATTTACGTAAATTCACAATTTCATCGCGACTCAAACTCATTCTAAATACAAATCTAAACGTGCTTGCTACTTGAGACGACGTGCAAAGTTTCATACATCCTAATGTGGTGATGATCTCCTACACCTACACACCTACATGCTTTATCCGATTTTAATGATTTTTTCACAGAACCTTAATTTTATGAATTAATATATTCGTGTTAAATTTGAGCGCAATCGAATAATTATTTCTTATGAAAATTGCAATTTTACGATCTTTTTCTTTTTTTAAATTACGATTAATTAAAATTTCCAAAATTTAAGTTAATTTTTTATTTAATTTTATTTAATTTAAAAAAAATCGACTAAGTAATGATTTTTTCACAGAACAACAGAAAATCCGCATAACACATGGCAGCTCAATGCACCAATTACGCTCATCCAACAACGCGCCTGAAAAAGCGTTTGCGAAGCTTCCTAGTTAGTAAATGAACAGTCATGAGATTTGAAGTATTCCAAATTACGTTGTAACGCTTTATTCAAAATATTGAAAAAAATAAATTGGTAATAATAGTTAAATTTAGGCTAAATATTAACATACTGTAATTGTACTTATGATGATCACAATGTCATTCATGAAATACTGATGTTTCCCGTTACATATTATTCAATTTATGTTTCGGTTAAAATAATAAATTATTTCCATAAAAAGTTCTTGGCAACCTTTTATTCGAGCTCAGTGGCAAAGCTATTCACGAGTGGTACTCTCTCCGTATTTAACAAGCGCAAATGCATGGTTCCAATTTCAAAGGATATCTATGTCGTTTATGCCTGGTTCTGTCCATTAATAAACATTGATTACATTTTAACCAGGTGACAATTAGGTCTTTACAGCGTACAAACAACTAATTAAAACCGCAGATTATGGTTGGTTGATCAAAGTGTCAATTTAATCCATGCCTACCTCTCTCTATACATCAAAAATTAATTAATTAACCTAGACACTGACTTGAACCTTTCTATTTATAATTTACGTGTATTCTTGAACCACCAAACCACCATCAAACGACATTACTTGCTGGAGACCTATTTACTGACTCAAACGAGCGACAACTTGACGATCAGAACCCCCAGGACTACCATTTGCTTCTGTGGCACGCACAGAATGTCAAACTACAGCGCACGCTGCGCATCAGTTATTTATCTACTAAGTTGTCACTGTCAATCCACAAGGTGTAATTAAAGTTAGTTCATAGCCCCCCCCCCCCCCCGACCCAAAATGTTCATACACCCACACTTGTTAGAAACAAACGGATCGATTGACAGAAGATAAATGAATGTCAATAACAGAGAACTGTTTTTCGTTACCAATGTTAGCGCTGATAAAGTAAATATATAAATAATATATTGTGTTAATACACCGAGAAAGCAAATTGAAAGATTCAAAAGAAGATTATTTAGAGTACAACAATATATATTTAGGTGTATATTTCCTGTTCATTTATTATAAGAACTCATATTGTGATATCATCATAGTGGGCTAGTTTATGAATGTATTTACCACTGCCTTCTAGATATTGCAGTGAAATGTACCAAGATCTGCTTGATTCTTCTAGCGGAGAGTCGGCGTACCGACGAACCTACAAGGTTTAGGTTAGACGAACCTCCGCTAGAGCAGAGATCAAGCAGACCTTGAAATGTACTGCTGGGCCGCTGGTCAGTTTTCCATATTATAAAGGTGGTTGATTTATGAAGATTTTGATATTTAAATAATTTAAATCCGTGTATTTTCGAAAACAAATATTAATCAAATTGAAAAATATGTATTTTACTAAAATGTAGTAAATAAAGTAACTTTATAATCAGCTATAATGATTATTTAAAGAGACGTTTTACACATAAAAAGAAATTTAATGTGAAATATGATTGTGTAAGTATGATAAAAGACAATAAGTGTTATATTCAGTTATTATTTTTGTGAAAAGTTGATGATAACTTATTTTGTAGTCATGCTCCGTTTTACCCGAAAAAAGTATGAGAAAAATGTATTCATATTTTTTATTGTGAATGAAAATATGTATAAAATAAAGATAAAGTATTTTTCCGTCAGAACGTGGTTTTTAATTTACTACAATAGAAATAATTTATCAGGACATTTATTTTTTATGTCCCCTGGTTATTGATCTACCAGTGAATAGAATGACTTCTTCCAAATCACAGAATTGATTTACTTAACAGAAATTATAATTATTTTTTTGTATGAATAAAATTGAAGTTTTATATTATTTTGGGATTCATTCTTACTTTTGGACAGGTCTACTGAACGAGTATTGAATGTTTGTTATGCAAAAAAGTCCAAGCAAAACACAATTGCATGGATCACATTATTAAGCTTCTAATTAAAAAACACAAACATGCAAAGTATAGAATTTTCCAAATAATTGTCAGTTAATCCGTGCCAATCGCCGACGTAAAGTACATTGTAAATTGAATTATATAGCCACGTAGTATAAAATTCGTATTTACTATTTGTACGAATTATCTATATACAAATGAATATAGGCTAATATTGTAACAATTAAATTTAGTTTACGTAGTATAATGTTATTATAATATTCCGCTTTTGTTTGGATAATCGTCCTACACTCTGACACTAAATTAATACAATACTGGTGAATAAATACATGTTTGTCATGTATTTCTTTGACATTAGGAAATACTGTTTTCATAAATGATTCTCTATCTGTAACATATCGATATTAAACATTAAACGCACGTAAAATGTAATATATTATATTTCTTGTAGTTGCGTGCTATACGCATACACCAGTACCACATCAATAATGTAAAAGATGAAAATGCGTGTTTCAATATTTAAGACACTCGGATGGAAATGCTCATACTAGCGTGTCAGACGAAAAAATATGTGACCCCATAGCGGCTTAACCGAAGAAAACATGCTAGCGAGAGATATACTTATACTTGACTGTTCTACTTGGTTACGTTTTCACTTAGTATTGTAAAAAAAAAAAAAAAGTTTCTAGTACAGGTTTACTAAAATTGATTAATAAGCTTTGGCTTTGCTGGTAAACCTTAGTTTCGTGATAATAGTTTTAAATTTATGCTTGGCATTGATGTTTAGAAGAAAGAAAAACACACAAAATATCAACAACAATCTTCGCACTTTGGACGGACTGTGTTTTCCACTTTATTTATTGCATTTTGAAAGATGTTTTATAATGGCGTTCCATGAATAAAATATATGACCATGTTTAATTGAGAGTTATGAGAAATTCTATATCGTATAAATTTTAAACATCAATCCAATGTATGCTGCCGTTGCTGCGTTAAACATGGCTCGATCGCTCGACTGTCAACGACTTTAACTTTTTCCTAGTTCATAGCACAAAACAATAAGTATAACCCTGGCATTATTTTCAAAATTTGAGAAGGCCATATTGAAAAACAAAGAAACAATGACTAAACCTCAACAATATCTTTCAATTTCCTCTGGCTCTTATGGTTTTTTGCATTGCTCCTCGTTTCCTTAAAACTGTTATTCAGATCGTATCCGTTCGATGTGAGAAACCACGGAAACTAGCTACTTAAAAAGCTCAATTTGTTCGGAAGCGCTTCCCTCGCCGGTGAGCGTCTGACATGTAAGAAAACTTGGGAACGCTACTAATCAGTGGCTCGGGGATGCGAGCGTCTCAGAGGTAGTCAACGTCGTATCCACGCCATGTAAACGAGGCCGACCCGGGGAAATGAGCCCCCAGAAAAAACACGAGGCCGAAACACGGGTCCGAGAGAGTAAAAATAGAATAACGAAAAGAATAATCTCTAAAGTACATTCCACTTTATCGCTCTCTAGACACCTCTAAAGACTAAGGGAACGCCAGAGCCAACATTGAAAATGCAGTTCATTTTTATGAAGTATATCATTAAAGGGACGTTTAGTTCGTCGCACACATTTTCCGGATATCTTTAGTCATACAACATTTTATACTCTACGCCATTTTTTATTAAATCATGAAAAGGAGCTGATCCTTGTAAGTAACATCTCATTTTCTCACAAACATAGAAGAGAATAATTCGTTGAGTAATTATTTGGGGGCACGAAAGCTGACAAATTAAATTAAAATTCACTATAAAAAAATATATAGCCACTACATACGTTTAAAAAATACTAACCTAAAGCTTAAAGTTGAAATGTACAGTTACTCAATACTTTTAAAAAATTGACAAGAAGATTCTTCATAGCTCAGTTGGTAAAAGCATCTGCCCGGAAAGAAAAGGTCCCGGGTTCAATCCCCGGTGGAGGCACTATTCTAATTTCTGTATTTATTTTTTGTCTTTCATTCTTGCTCTATCATCATAACAGCGTCTTGTTTGGTTTTATAGCAGGCGAATATGACGCTGTTATGATGGTATTATAGACAGAAATTAAAAAAGTGCCTTCACCGGAGATTGAACCCGGAATCCTTTGCTATCCGGGCCAATTCGTAATTGCAAATTGTTAAAATGGGCGTAAATATAATAAATTAATATTGTCATTTCTCACTTCTTAATCCATACAAAATACAAATTTCACCGTTGGCTCATTGGCCATCACAAACTAGAGCAATCAGATTTGCAAATACACGACGGAACGTGATAATGTTAATGTTATGCCACTCAAGATATAACCCACACGTTCACAATTCCAGCGATATTGTCAATAACGACCTCTCCATCTTGGGGTAACACAATTAAGATTAAATGTTATCCCGTTCTAGTCAGGTAATTTTTCATCGACATTTTATATGTAAGGATGCATTGAAGAAATTATCGGTGTTCTCAAATAAGTTGATCTAGAACCATTCAATTAAGATATGTAAATCAGCAACAACAACATAAAGATGTTTGCACGTAAAATAAACTACCACTAAAGCCCGTACTTGATAATAAAGAAATAATGGTGACGTTGAAATTTAGTTGGTGAAATAAAAACACTTTAGTTGTCGTTTGGCATAAGTATTTTTTATTTGTTAAGCAATAATATTTAAATTGTTTCTGTAGGAACGTGTTGGAATTTCCAAAGGGGACTATCCAAAGGAGGATATCGTTTATACCGTTGATAGCATTATTCTATTTTATAGCAGATGAGAAATACTAAAATATTTGTTTTTGTTTTATTTGTTTCCTATTTGCATATAAAGTCAAACATAAAATAGCATACCCAATTATTATAATAAGCTTTGTGACAACATGGTCCAGTGACTCGAGTCTCTGCTTTCAATGCAGAAGAGTCCTGAGATCGATTCCCGCTGCAGGTATAGATGATTTAGTATGTGCATGTGTAAACGGGGACTTTGGAGCAGACTTTGCAACGAAACACATAATAAATTGTATACAGCTGTTGGTAAGCGATGATTCTAACGTTGCAGTCGTGGATCAATTCTCCACCATTTTCTCGCTATTTCATATTTTTATCATTATTTTTTAAAATTTTTTTTCAATAGTGTATGCATGGGCTTTGGTGTATATACCGTCATGGTTGGCTTGGTCCACTTTTAATTTAAGTTTCTCTCTGAAAATCAGTTACGTAACTGAGCGGGTAGACACTAACAACGATATTTTAAACAAAACAAAATTAACGTAGATCGATCTCTTTCACGAGAAGCGAGGGGAGTAGAAAACATCAGAGGGGAACAATCGTGATTCGAAGGCAGTAACTTGAAGTAACGTTGTATTGGGCTTCCGCACCGGATGTATCGATGATACTTTTGTTATTAGTGGCCTAAGTGGGTAAGGTTAAAAGTTTTTTTTTGAACCCATCCGTTATTCAAAAGATTTTGGCTGTCGAAAAGGTAGGTTTTGCGATACACGAACAGAACACAAACATACAACACACGGAAAGATAATAATAAACTTACACGAAAGAAAAAACATTATTTGACACAGATAAAAGTAGATTATGCAGCGGTATTTTGCCGATCAATAATGATCATTTTGTATAAAGGTATAAATTCTAATTTCTCGTTATGGTACTTGCCCATGGTGCAATGCATGCCCCTCTTCAGATGTCTCACTGGTTATTTTGGAGTTTGGACAAGTGGAAAAATAATGTCCAAGTAGTGTTTAAGAGGACTCAATCCGTTCCATTTGCATAAACGACTGAAGAAAACCTCGGAGCCCGGGACTAGCTGAATCATAGTCTGGCGCTTTACGCAGGAGCCACCACATTCGTTTGCAAAGGTGTGTATCAGTTACACATCACTGACTTTTTACGCAAAAGATTTGTTCTGAATAAGTGTTTCGAAACTTTGCTATTTATGTTTCTAAATATTATAAAGTGCTGTATTTCATTGGTTACCTCTGCACTGCAATGTCATCATAACTGTGCTGTAATATGCATAGTGAGAGAGGAGTCGGCATTGATTTAAAATCATTAACGAGAAATTTTCTCTAACCCATTTCGAGACTTTTAAAAGTATTTACTTTAACGTTAGTTTGAAAGCTGTATACGCATAATGCGTGACGAAACGATTTTTTTTTATATACGTGATACACACGGAATTTTTAAATTAACGAATTATGTTATCAACTCGTGTATTGTCCAAAATTGTAATAAACATATAATATAAGTATGTAATTAACTAAAATATTAAAATTGGAAACATTATGTATTTAAATTAAAATTGAAAATTCGCAAGGGCTACTGTCGTGACTAAAACGCAAACCAACAGTTTTATTTTATTCTTTAAGCTATGCTATTCTTTGGCTTTGCACAAAGATAATCTTATAATATTCAATTCTTAATTTAGAAATCAAATAAAGATATTTAACAGAGATAGTATCAACTGTCGAGAAAAGCACACATATCTCCTAGTAATCTATTTTCAATCATGCGTTAAAATTGAAGCAATGGGAGTTATTTGTGATACCAAAGCTTGTATGTTCACATGATTAAAGCTTTAAAGGGAAACTCCACAAGGCCCAGCATATTTGTCTGTTGAAAAGAGGAATACATACCTTGTCTGCCGAGGTTTTAGCTCTTTGCACTAAACGGTTTTAGTGCGCGTATTTTGTCACCGATCGTGCTCACTCCCTTGCGTGGTGATGATAATTGTGATTTGTATACTGCAATGACGAGTGGAATTCCACGATAAGAATAAAATGGTTGTGGACTTGTGTAGTATCGCGATGTATTATGCAACCCAAGAACAACAATGCACTCTATAAAGTGTCTGATTTTTTAGACTGATATTTTAATGTTTGCGATAACCATAAATTGAATGTATATTTTTGGATGAGCGAAGCGAAGACTTCAATTTCACCGACCCCCCCAAAAAATTTAGCTCGGGTTTTTTTTTTTGTTTTTTGTTTGTTTTTTTTTGTTTGTTTGTTTTTCTGTCTGTTTGTTAACTCTCTACCAGGCAAACGGCATATCCGATCTTGATGAAAATTTGAGGGGACCTTCGAAATCTCTGAACTTAGAGGTGTATTGTTTTTGGGTACAATCGAAGAAATATTTCTCATGAATATCGTACTTTTACGATTTTTTTCGATTTTTAGTGCGATATTTTCGTGACATTTGGGCCGATTCTGACCAAACGGGTGGGGTTACAACGTTCATATTATACATGGACATTAAGGTTATGGTGATGTGGTACCTTTTGAAAGAAAAAGTTGAAAAAAGTTAGCCGGAATTCATAGAAATAAAGCTTTTAATATAAGTTTTTTTGATTTGTATGCGATATTTTCGTGCCATTTGGGCCAATTCTGACCAAACGGGTGGGGCTACAACGTTCATATTATACATGGACATTAAGGTTATGGTGATAAAGTACCTTTTGAAAGAAAAAGTTGACAAAGTTACCCAGAATCCATAGAAATAAAGCTTTTAATATAAGTTTTTAACGGTAAATAATAACAAATTGACAAGTAACAATAGAAACTTGACAACAATCACCTACAATGCGTGGGAAGCAAAACAAAGCAACAAAGCACTCGCAAAAGTAAAGATATCCCACGCAGACTAAAAACTTTTAAAAAAAGCTCATCCATCAACGCGGCGGGACTTGAGCGTTTTCCTAGTTTTTAAATAACGAAATCAGTCATACATTTTATGATGTATGATAAATAATAAATGAAATTACATTTTGTTCGTTTATAATATATCCTGCATTCCATATTAAACACACCGATTTTTATTTTTAATTGTAATAATTAAGTACATATCATTTTTAATAATTATTTTCCTGCAGTTTGTTTCCAAGAAAATTTAAAACTAATTATGAAGAAAATTAACAATATTGGTAATCTGAATATGCAATTTAAAGTTTCCGTTGTTATTTTATTTTTAAAATAGGAGTATAAATAAAATATAATCCATATTGAGTGGAAATTAACTTAATGCATATTATAGTTATTGTAAGCCATTACATAATATCGTATGAGAAATCGTTAAACAGTATTCAGTTCGACAACCTGTATGCTACATGAGGACATAATTCGTTTCACTTTGTTGTATTTAAATACATATTATTTTAATTCATGTAGGCCTACACTGTTTTCATATGCTAATGAATATTATTTTGTAACATTTCATTAATTTAATACTCATAACTCACAGTTTAATGTCTAATTACTTCTCTTATAATTTAATATTTGTATTTGATAAACATGCTTAGGCCTATTATGTTCATTTGTGCGCCTAGGACCTTCTTGTAAAATAAATTATAAACTAATTTGTGATATTAATACGACTTTTAATTAGGGTTCTTTTTTAAAATCCTCTTATGTCTACATGAGACTAGTGAAGATTTTGCTCTAGTATTGATTGGTAGAAAAATAGCATTTAAAATGGAATTCAACAACCAAGAAAAGTAGTTCACTGAAACCTCAAAATCTCATGTTTATATCGCGTGTGAAATTAAGTCAGTAAAACCTCAAATTAGACACAACATACGTATTCCATGACACAAGTTGTATTGCTTTGAGATCCGCTTTCCTTTGATGCACGTGAGTCGGTGATGAGTACATACTTGAAGAAGTGTTCAGCCAAGCAATGTATCATAGGTTTCATGGTCGTCTTGCAAATACTCCACTTGACACCAGGGTGTGCAGAGCATATTTACAAGCATTCTCCTAGTGACAAATCGCTTTGAAGATCTATGGCGTTTTGCACGTAAGAGATGAAAGCAAGGTATAGTGTATACACATCGATTCCTCGGTTTTGTTTCATCTAAAGGGTAGAACACATGGATAGGGCACTTCTGTCAGTAGAGTCTGTTTGAGGAAGCATATATGATCCAAGATTTATGGTTCTTAAAATTTCCATCTAGATCGTAATTAGTAGTTTAAAACTCCGATATATTTTAACGAGATATATTTTTATTGTGTAATTATAGCTAAAAGTAAAGGTTAAAGAACAAAGCAATTATTTTCATGTCCTTTATCTGGTTTTAATTTTTATGATGTGTAAAATGTAGTCTATGTTTAAACAAACTTTACACTAACTGCTGGTATTTTTTTTAAATTTTTACTGTGGGAATGAAACCTGTTATAAGTTGCAATATGCCTCTCTTTAGGTGAGGTATGTTGCGGATAGGACAATTGTGAAAAGATGTCCGAGGGCTGTTTAAGAGGACTCAATCACTTGATTCGCACCACATGACTGCTTGGTGGAGGTACCGGTGCAGACTTAATATTACTCGTGTGCTCGGATACAAGACCATATGACTAACGACTGAGGAAAACCTCGGAAAAGACCTTCTGTCAGGATTTCCGGTCTCGACGAGATTCGAACCCGGAACCTCCCGAATCATAGCAAGCGCTCAGCGTTCGAGCCAACACTGTCGGTACTGCTAGGAAGGACAAATTGATTAAACGGCAGGGCCACATTATACGAATCTTCGAGCATTCTTATCCATTTCATGTTTCAGTCCCATCTTAAGATAAGAACTTTGTACAAAACTAAATCTAACATTCCGGTAATACGACAAACGGAAACGCGCGTTTTAAACGAAAGTCATTAAATTACAAACTTTCCTAATTCCTGAACAATACTTCTGCCTTATCAGTGAATGGCTTTTACAAGTTGCAATACCCCCAAATACCTTCCTACCTCGGCGGTAAATCTTGCAAGTGCTCGCCAGTCGTTATGCCCTGGACGACGTATGCGCGGCACGAGGAAACGACGGTGTATGGGGGGGGGCTCTGTGGGGAGACGCGGTCCCCAGTCAAATGGAAAACATCCCGAAATGTTTGACGGACGAAGATAAGGCAGCAAAGAACTCAGAGACGGTTCAGCGAAGTTTTCCCCACAGACCCCTAACGTACAAAGTGCACGACTGCAATTTCCTTCAACTCGCGAAACCTTCTTTCTGTACCATCATAAAGTTCGTTTGGTTAATAATAATATCTCGATTATGTTGTTGTTTGGTGTTTATGGATTAATCTTTTTAGATTGAAGTTTTAAAAAGATGAATGGAATCTGAGCCAAAATTGAAAATGATTTAAAAACTCCAGACACACAATTATTAATTTGAAAACCTGCCTGATTTAGTTGTTATGCTGCTAATTAAATACAATTATTAAAACAATTATTGGTGATGAATTGAAGTGAAAAAGAAAAATACAAAATATGACGTGTCTAATATATTGGTTTCTAGATCCTCCTCTCCCGACGCAAGCTCCAGATTTAACAATGTTAGCACCTGCACGCTAATCATACGAATACGAGCCACCGATGATCGACGGAGGTTGGTCATGTGTAATGCGCAACACTGATTCGGAAGGTTGTCGGATCGATTCCCGCCAACAGCGATCCTGTATTAACGTATTTTACAAGTTTTTCTCATACAATAAGGCGAATACTGAGTTTTAGTACTTTTAAACTGTCCCTTGGGTTCCCTTCACAATAACTCTACACCGTATTTTCTATAGCTATCTCCAAAAGAAAGTCATACCGGGAAAACCTTTGCTTACCCTAGTGAGCATTTCTTCAATACAAGAGCCGCCGTGCTCCTTGTAGCCGTGCTAAGTACATTTCACCGACAGCGAGAGGTTACAACTTAGATCAACGTCTCAGTAATCGATTGTTGCACGCCTGTTGCGTGAGCGCTATACACCCAGCCGTCCTAATCGCAGATCGTACACGCGCGACCATAAAATAGACGATCAACTGAAAATATTACTATGTAATAAAATTTTAAACACCAATGAAAACGTCGAAAAGGGTGTCGTCAATTCTGTTGAAAGTAATAAACTGTTGATGTTAAATCGAGAAGCTATATAAAAACAACACGGTCTCGATCCATATTTAACGACAGACAAGTTGATACATATGCGTGGGTTATTCCGATCCAGTGTCTGATATAATTGTGTTTTGAAATCAACATCACATGTAGGCCAGCTCTTCTGTCTGAGATAACATCAAACGCGTGAAACAAGTAGATCCAACACAAAGTTTCAGCCGAGAATGAAGAAGGGAAATTATATTTATCGGACCCGGCACCTCCACCAACGCATACAGAATTACACTAAATGTTCTTTTAGCACAATAACCCGGTAAACCATAAAATATGTTTCACAAATGCTAAATAGATATGTATGTACTGAATAAAGAAATACAATCCGGTCCGCCTATACACCGTGATCTTTGTAATTTTCGAGCTAGGTCCCATCCGCAAAAATCCTTCATACCAAATAACATAGTGCCGTTTTTTTATAACTTGCGACCTTGAAGGATGTGATCAGAAAATTTGTGACCAATAATGTCGTACTCGACCATTACTTCTGCATATTCACGATGATTTAATTTTGCATTTATGTTCTGTTTACTCTGATTACCAACAATGGATGTAGTTTCACCGGTGTATATTTTTTCGGATTTGAGTGTATATTTGTGCACAGTTTGTAGTTATTTTAATGGGTCATTTTTAAATAGGACCTATTCTCTAGTATCTATGTGAAACCAAAAGTAAGCTAGTTAAAGCCAACTTAAAATGTAAAAAAAAACTGTCAGGTGGGTGATAATTATACACGTATAAATCACGAGATAAAATATAAAATCATTTAGTGTAGTATCCCCATACACGATCGAGTGGTGGGTAGGATTGGAAGTGGAAGTCGAACCCACGTCCGTCTGCGTCCAGTTAGTAGCGCTCGTTCCTTATCACAGCACATCCGTCTAAAGTACGCCCCACCCAAGCGCCGAACCCAGGACTGTCACTCTGTAAGCGTCGTCTCTCCTCACCCGAGTAGGAAACAGAAGTCCCGGTGTCCACCAGCGCTCATCATCGACCACCCCTCCTGCCACTCTGCTGCCGCGTTCTCAGCTGGTATCAACGATGCTGTGGTTGGTTCTCCCTTCCGAGTGTATGGAAATACTAGGCCGATTCGCTGACGCTTTTTCCAGTCGCGTTGATGGATGAGCTTTTAGGCCTATGGTTGATTATCGGCACAAATATCACGAAAATATCGTATTAAAAATCGGGAAAAACTCGTAAAAGTACGATATCTATGAGAAATATTTCTTCCAATGTCTCTAAAATCATAACATATAATATAAGTGATTTTAAACGTTCCCATAAAGTCTCATCAAGATCGGAGTAGCCGTTTGCCCGGCCACGGCCCAAATATCATGAAAATATCCCATTAAAAATCGAAAAAAATCGTAAAAGTACGATAATGATAGGAAATATTTGATCGATTGTACCCAAAAACGTGGCAAGTCTAAGTTCAAAGATTTCGAAGGTCCCCTCAAATTTTCATCTAGACCGCATATGCCGTTTGCCCAACAACAAACATACAAGAAAAGAAAAAACACCCGAGCTAATTTTTTTGGAGGGGGTCAGTGAAATTGAAGTCTTCGCTTCGCTCATCCAAAAAAGAATTTATCAGCTAGCAGTGAGTTGTAAAGACAACTGCTGTTCAAAACAGCAAACATTACCGTGTTGCTGAGATAACACAAAGTGATGTTTGATGCTTGCTACAAGAGATACACCATAGATACAATTATAATAATTAATTGAGTGCTACATTACATGAATCTCACGTACGTTTACATGTTTTATAACTTACTTATCAATTTATATAATATACAATATAAATAATATAATATAATATAACAATAGATATCTAACGTTAAACAAGATAAGATGGAAGGGTTTAAGATAAATGTTCTTATTTCGACTTGATGTGTTATTAATTGTCAGTGTAGTAGTTTTGATCAACTCAGGTTGACAAGTTTTTGGTTCACAGATAATTAATTATCAACCCTTAAGAAACAGAGGGTGACAAAGACAAATGTAAGAGCAGATGGGACATTTTCACAGCGCCCTCCCGCTTATGATATAAAACAATCACGAGAAGAAGATGGAATAATTGATCTCACTGCACACCCAAGTACACAACACCACGAACTCTACACACATTGATTATTAATGTAGTTTCTTGGTCAGTCTACCTTGCATTATTTCAAAATTAAAACCTAAATAAGTAAGCATCGAAGTACCGTGATTAATGTTAGCGTTTTTGTTTCTTGTTTTCTTTCATGATTACATTATTTGGAAAATCTATTTTCGAATTGTTACCTTCTATCTATCTAATACCGCTGTTACTATCGACAAAATAAAATAAACTGTTCGAATAAATCAAATCAAAGTAGATGGTGGTTTATTTAATCTCTTAGCAATATGTTAACAATATGTAAACGAGATGTGTCTATTTTAAAATTTAGATTTTTCAATACCACTCTAAAAGTTGAAACTTTTTACAATAATTTGTATTGATAATTGTGTTACTTCCAAAAGCAATGCAATGCTAGATTTCCAAAACTTTAAACAAATTCACATTGTTGACCGTTTATTGCAGAATGTTACATGTTCGGCATTATTCCAGTTAACATGCTCGCGGCTAACCGAAGTCATTGATGAAAAATAATGTTCCAGCACGTTTTAACTTGCTTGGTATGACTAAATATAGTATTGATTTTTACCTCAATTTTTATTTTTGTAGATATTTAAGCAATTGAAAACTGCAGTATAACACATTGAACTATGTATTTTGTATGGCGCACCAATGATGCATTAATAATTCACATAATTATAGACCCTAGCCTACGGCCTCTTGATGTTGGCAAAGTACTTTGTTTCAATAAAGTTACTAACACGTTACGTATACAAACATTGCATACACATATTAATTGAGTAACTCTAGGAATAGGGACCGCCATCAAACACTTCGTTGAAAACCCATATTCGTCGACGTCATCCATTATACAGCTCTTCTTTTTGGTATATCAATTCATGGGCACAATACGTTTTTGTCGTCGAAAGATAAACATAAAATAGCCTCATACTATTAAATATTTGGCTCAGTCTTAACTCGGCTATTCTTAGCTCGCCTACATCAATTAGTAGTGGTATTTCAGGTGTAATTGCCCGCTTCCAAGAACCACGTATCTACTTTAATTGGTCGTAGGAGGGGTTTTCTTGACTCGCCTACGCCAATGGCAGCGAAATGGTTATGCGACCTGACCGGCAAGTTTGAATTGTTCCGAAATTTAACGTTGACATGGCACTTCCCGGACAGAATTTCGGCCTCCAATATGACACATCTGTCTTCGATGCGCCAGGCAATCATCACCGTCAAGGGGAACTGCCCAACGCGCCCAGTACCAAAATATTAACAATAGGCTACAAAATTTAAAATTATACGGCTACAGATTGGTGACTCGCCTATTATGATGCAGTTAAGTACATTCTCAAGGATGAGGGTGGAGTGATAATGTAGTAAAGAGGCTCAAGTGCATACTTGGGGAAGGAACTTTTAAAATTAATGAGTTCCATTTTTCTGTTTCATTTTAAGGAGCGCGATCCTTTTTAGTGTTGAGGAACTATTAAGTATTAAGTGATTAAGTTAACATTTTAAGGGAACTTTTTAAGAGAGTTTTACTTCCTTTTCTGAGGAACTTGAACATTTTATTGGTAACTACATGAAATACGTGACTACATCTAGCTTACTTCTTCAAGTCAAGGCGTAAGTCACAATAACAAAATGGATTACATAACCTAATATTCTTATTATTTCATAACATTAACTAAGATAATATTTTCTTGTGTGGATATAACATAGCACTTTAAGACAACCTTGTATTAAATAAAAAGATATATATTAAAAAGGCACAAAGTGAGCAACGTTTCGAGCAAAATTCTATCTGGGAAGTGCCCTGTCAACGTTAAATTTCGGAATAATTTAAACTTGCCGGTCAGGTCTCATAACCATTTGAAAGGCTCGCTGCCATTGGCGTAGGCGAGTCAAGAAAACCCCTCCGACGACCAATTAAAGTAGATACGTGGTTCTTGGAAGCGGGCAATTACACCTGAAATACCACTACTAATTGATGTAGGCGAATTAAGAATAGCCGAGTTAAGAACGTACCAAATATTTACCATTTTCTAATCCACCAATTAACCAATCATTTTAAAGCATCTACTTTGTGCGGGTGCCCACCTTCATACATTTCTGTATAATGAGGTTTCCTTGCATTTAATATTTTTAAAATTATGTCATAAAGTTATGTAAATATCAATAAAAATGAATTATCGTAGAAAAACACAGAACAATATGACAAATTAACAAAAATATGCATAGAAAAACCTGGTTTCAGATTTTTAGTGTTCAAAAACATACTTAAAGGATAGTAAATACAGTACAAAACGCTATTTTCTTGTATAGGCATATACATTATGATACACGATGCATACTCATTGTGGTAATTCCTTACGTTGTAATATTCGTTCGCTAAGCAGCATTAACTTTTTATTGAGCTTTAAGTTTCGTATAATGAGATAGATCTACGGTACCCTTGATTTGGAAGGAAGTGACGACATGCATGCTAAAACTTGCGCACGTATCATATTTGTAACTGTTGGATTTCCACTAAGACATATAAGGGCTAAATTAAGGATGGTTGATGACTTGTTAACATTTTAAATTAATATAAATTTGAATCTTAATTACAATGTTTTTTTAACATTAACTAAGGTTATTTTTATTTTTAAAGCCAACAATATTTCCAAGCTATTCCAGCTTTTACGTCAGACTCTCTCGGTTAGGTTGAGAATGATATTTTACTAAGGACATTACAGAATTAAGAGTTAAGTTTTTTTACAGAAGAAGGTGACGAGAAACCCCAAAGATGTATAGCTAGAATAAGCGTGGAAATATTGTTTGTTTTAAAAACAAATATTACCTCATTTAATGTTTTTAAACGTGTGTGGTTTACATAAGTATATCCAAGTTAATAAGTTCTGCAACTAGCAAAAAATAAATACAATAAATACCATACAACCACGTACTTTCAATAACAAAGTAAATCACTAATTTGAGTTTGAACAAAGCACGGCTTTCAAACCGCTCATCCCTGAACGTATTTGTGACTGAAGGGTGACATATTCATCACTCGTAGCGCAATAGTAACGTTTTCTCGGAATCCCGACCTAGAATGCAATGTGGTCACGCAGCGCACACCCTCATGCCTTGCTGCATGGTGTATATGTTAATTGATACAATTAGCGCGATGATATTGCTATATGGATTTAAATTGAAAGGGCAATGAGTATGATAATTAACCAATTGCTCGAATTACGAAAGTCAATACTATTAATTGAAAACACAGCATGAATTGCAATTTGATATATGAATCGAATGAAACCTTTTGAACATATATCAATCCTATCGAAATTGATATTTTACCTCTTCTACACTACACTTACTAATCTTGTTAGATGATAAGGTTATACAAGACAAATAATTGGTAATACTTCCATTAACTTAGTCGTCGTGGCTACTAGTACTGCACGTATGTACCGGAATGGGAAATGCGTACGGCGCCACAGCTGTCAATGCCAGTACACTCAGGGCTACCTACACAAATCCCCCTTTACAACTCACATTGCATACGTCGAACACATAATTGCATTACCCACTCGGGGCTGTGCGCTTTCTGCCGTTAGCCCTACATTGGAAAGTGTTTTATTGAACTTAAATTGCAGGTGGAAAATGCGAATGCGGTCGTAAATCTCCACGTAATACATATTGTGTATTACAGACGCTGTTTGTCCATGTCAAATACAAATGTCGTATGTAAACCTAGCTTAAATATGTTTTTATAAATATTGTTTTAACCAATCACGTTGTATTTCACGTTAACCTCAATTTACTTGGTAGCGCAAGTCTGACAGTTTTCACTGTCCCGTAACCTCACTCCCGGGTTTTCTCGCCATACAAACGTATTTGATTAATTATCACAATATTCGTGTTTATATGTATCAAGAAATATACAACGGCAATTTCAATTTACATCCTAATTTATATAAATTATATATTTATAGATAGTCCAACACTTTTTTTTCTTGTGCAATACAGTACATAAATACAAGATCAAATACTAAACAACATAAATAATTATTGGAGGGTTCAATCGTCCACCCAATCAGTGATTAAGACAAAAATAAATACAAATACCTTTAATACAATATGACACGTTAAAAATCATTTACGTAAAAAAAAAAAAAATCGCTAACTCATAAATAGTATAAAAATGATTTTAAACTCTTTAGGGAAATGTTAAAAGATCTGTAAGAATACAACACTGCTGTTGATAACTTTGAACTGGTACCACTCAACGGTAGTATCATTGAGTTTGAAATATATATTCAACACTCAATGGACTTATCTTTGGTAGTATGGTTATCCCGTTACAATATACTTTGTACATCTGGGAGAGTAAAAAAAAATTAAAACGTTAGCATTTAGTCGAAAATAATTACATCTTGTCTTCAATTTCATGTTATAAGAGTTATTTTTTAATGGCTTAGGTAATAAATTTTAAGGTGCTAGGGCCTAAATGCGGAGTTATATTTTGGTAATTTCATTATTTTGATAATTTAAAATAAGATTGAACTGCTCAACTCATAACGTTCAGGGTAAAACGCAGGACAGGACAGAATAATTAAAAGCTAATTTGAAGCGCCCAGATATTTCGCAATTAAATCTGAGAGATGTAACATTATTTCGTAAAAGTAAACCAGTAAAACATTCTTCCCGGCTAGTCCAGAGCACCCGCGAACACCACATGAACACTTCTTCTTGAGAGCAAGGTTTCAACATCTTAATGTTCCCTGACTCATTAAGGTTTCACAATGATGCTCGCGTTACTCCACTGTTTCTACCACCCTCTTAAGGGGTGGTGAGGGGGAGGGGGGAGGCACTTTGCTACTCACCCCCACTTAACCTGGCTGGTGGTTTACGACTACAGAGTGCTTCTGTGAAGTCAAAATACCAGAAGCCGACAACAAACATGCCCACAGTTTTGTGATTTATTAGTTCATAATGAACCCTATTATATTAAAAAATAGTTTTTAAGACAACTCGTTGTATGATGGCAATTGTTTACAGATGTGTATACACCTCATTGGATCGAACTCAGAACTTCAGCACTGCACGACAAATGTTTTTGTTATTTATTTGTTATTTGTGACATATGGTCGTACTATAGTATAGACATTATTTGCAAAGTTAGGCCTACCTATTATAGTTCATTCCGAGGACAATAATAAATTAAGAGATGGAATCCTTAAACTTATAACTTCACTGCACATTGTTATGCGATATGGCTGAAGATTGTTGTTACTCATCGAACAGTGATACTTAGGTTGCGTTCCGTAGAAACGACCGGTCGACCACACTGGTCGTCGATAGGTCGTGACGTCACCCGTCGTTGGTCGCTTTGGTCGCGACCTACAACGGAACACTTCCGAACTAGAAAACGTTCGAATTTTGCCAGCGGGAAAATGGCGATGGAACGGCAAAAGATGCTGCTATTAATTAATTGTGACAAATACGACTGCCAGACAATGTGTAGTCTGTGTATGCTCTAGGCCAAATAAATATTCGATTATTATGCCCTCTCGGCCCTAGGCCTAGGCCAGGGATACAGAACCACCCTCGACCAGCTTAGGCCTAGGCCTACTAGTAAAACAAGCACAGAAAATACACGAAAGCCTAAGCCTACCTCCACGTATGCTTTACATGTTCTTTAAGCACACTAATCGAGACTTTACAGCTCAATCAGTTGATCTTCGTATGAGTAAGCAGCAAAATACGCATCAGCAGACATTTCAAAAATAGCGCCATACTTCAATGAAACGACCACTATACGCCTACCTCAAAACGTTGGGCGTTGTGGTCGTGACCACTGGTCGCCCAGAATATTAACGGTACGCTAGGCAATAGGTAGAGTGGTCGCCCAATCTGATTTACGGAACGCTATAATAGACGACCGGTCGACCGGTCGCTTCTACGGAACGCAACCATAATATCGATTCATAAAGGGGTAGAAAATAAGTTGTCGCTACTTATACAAGCATTGTTGGGGTAAATAATGTTTTTGATTATTTAAATCCATGATCCCACTAGGCAAGTAGAAAATAAGTTTTATGAAGCTATGTGGCTGTTGTTGCTTTTAAAGACAATATTGTAACTGAAGCTTGTTATTTGTTGTTTCCTCATGGCTGCAGGGCTAAAGGATTATTATTCGTGTAGTAGACTGATATCAACGTTCTATTTAGCAAAGTGAATTTAATAGGAGCAAGCAATTTGAAGCTTAGTATTTGGGATAAAACATCAAAAGCATTTGCATTTCATCATATTTCGAGGTAAGGAATGCCTTTAGCATAATGACCAGATTTCGAGGAATTGTAATTAAGCTTGATGGGCAGATTCAAAGAATTGGACCATATTTATTACGGGCAGGATGTCATTAACCAGTCAGTTAAATCCGGATAGAACCAGGTAAAGTTTCCTCGAACTAATTATCATTGGGAAGCAGATTCATGAACTTAGGTAACATTAAGACCAATGTCGCGAATACGTCATTTTTAACCAATCAGTTTAAAGAACAAAGTTAATAGAGTCATCGTTAAACCAATCAGATTAAAGAAACGGGGTTTAAAGGATTTTTACTATATAAAAGCAGCAGTCTTTAACCAAACAAGTTCAGTCTCCGATCAGAAAGCCAGTGGTAAAGAAGGAAGGCCCACTACTCTCTAGACGTACTGTAATACGTAAGTAAGGGAAAAAACTTGTACATAATTAATTAATATGTTTATTGATTTATTGCATGGATAATAACTCTTCTAGCTATTATTCTCGGGAGTGGAACAAGCCCCTCCGCTGAAGCACGTAAATATTGAAGATGTGAGATAAAAAATTTGTGTAGAATAGTTTGGGATTTGAATAAAATAAATAACATAAATTGTTGAGGGGAAAATATGGTTCATATAGGTGTGTTTAATAACGTGGATAATAAATATCTGCATTGAATTCGTTTATTGGGTTTATGGTATGTTTTGCATTGAACACTAAGTTGTTATATCAGTGTGTATTGATGTTATTGTTTATTCTTTAATAAATATTGTTGAACTCATGCCTGAGTCACTTACTCATTGCCTCCAGTTAGTTAGCATTCCCGCTCTAATCCATGCTATCAAGTTAGTATAACGGTTAATCGGCTCAGTCAGTAACAGTTGGTCGTAGGCTGGGTTTCGAACCCGTGACCTAGAGTTGTGGACCCGGTCAGCCGTCATACTACAGTGGTGCAGCGATTCGGGATTAGATGAAGTTTGGGATTAGATCAGTTGCGGATTAGATCATTTTTTGGGATAGTTAAAATTTTTTTGGGGATTAAAACAGTGGTCAAGGAGAAACGATAGAAACGTAAATTTTAAATAAATACTGGTGACAGCACTATTAACCCTACATAGCAATAAACAGTGATTTACAATGCCTTTTAGTACCGATAGCCGATGAGGTTCCCTCTAGGAATTTGTCAGGATTCTTGCATTAATCGAAAGTTTTCTGGAGAAAAATCAGGGAAAACCCAGTTGAGGACTTTTCTTTTTCAATAGATAGGGCATCATTTTAAAGCGGGATGGGCACCAGAACAGCAAACCGGAATAAAACAGTGTTAAATTAGAAGGCGAAGCTAAGGAATATTTCAATGTTGAAACCGAGCTACAATCAGCTAATTATGAAGCAATAAAAGCAAGCTTGACTCAGCGATTTAAGGGAACGAGAAAAAACATAATTCGTCAGCAATCCAGCGATTTAATAACTGTGTGCAAGACCAAAGAAAACAATAGACCAGTATGCAACGCGACTGAGGAGGAAGGTACCAAAAATTCGAGTTATTTCCGAAGATAGAGCGGAAAATAACTTTCGTTGAAAATTGCTAGAGGAGCAATTGTTGGCGCAATTCCTTCGCGGTATTAGAGAAGCAAAGAGATTTGTTTTGTTGAGATCGCCTAAAACATTCACAGAAGCAATCAAGATAGCAATTGAAGAGCATGAAAATGATTTGTTAACCAGTGATAAGAAGCCAGTGTTTAACACAGTGTCATCAGAGCAAGTTTTGCCTACGCCACGCGACTCAGTACAAACCAGCAACATGCGAAATATGCAAGCAAGGACTCCCGAGAGGCCATGGAATGCGAGCAATAATAGAAACGTTTAATACAAGAAACAGGGAAAGTAACTTGACTTTAACTCAGGGTCAATACAATGTTATGAATTTTCGTAATTTGGACATTACGCCCGAGACTGCCAGCAACGGAGACAAATACAGAAACGATGTTATAATTGTTAATGCCCCAGGACATGTGCACGAAATTTGTCAACAAGCAGGTCGTTCACCCGCAGGACGTGCGACAGCCAGGCGGACAAGTGAAAGAAATTTGGACCTACTTCAAAATCCGAACCCGAAACAATAACAGATGTTATTATTGTAATCTACCAGGTCATGTACAGCGTGATTGCTTTCGCAAAAAAAGGGAAAAGCCAGATATCAAAGGGGCAAAACGAAAAAGGGGTTCTCGTTTTGCGCGGAGGACGGGAACCGAAAAAATTAGAGCCCCGCATGTTTTACGTTACGAGATACTCGGAAATTTTTGGCAAGAGAATGGATTTATTATAACTGGTGTGGGGGCATAATAAGAACGGAACTAAACGGACTGTGAAACTTTTTATTGTTTAGTGGCGCTATGTTTCATTAATACGACAAGGGATAGTTAGAACAGGAGGACAACCGACCGACCATTTGATCAAATATTGTAGCTGCAACAGGAGAGGGCATTTTCGACCACAGGCGAAACAGTTTTAAGCCCCTGAACTTAGGGAACGATGTTTACTTGTTCCCATCGTCGTAGGAAGAGACGACATGTTTGGTGACGTAGATGGAGTGATAGGCAAGGACTTTTTGGGCATGAATACAAATTTAATAATCCACCACAGAAAAATACATGTGGGAGGGTAAAAAACAAGGTGGCTATAGATATCAAAGCTTACCGAAAAAGAGGAACCAAGTGGATGCTAGAGGACTGAATGCATATGTACATGGGCACCCCAGCAATTAACCTCATTAATAACGTAATAAACACAGAGTAAACAATTCCAATTCCACGAGATTACAGACAGATAAACAGAATAAAGTGGAAATTAAACCACAGTCCGCAAACACGGAAAACAGACCATCAAGACGAAACGACAGAAGAAGAACAAAACACACCCTACAACAGTTATGCAACAAGCAGAAGTGATTGAGCCAACTTTGCGAGTTACGAGCAAGGAACAACAGATGCAAAATAATGAATGTATCAGGTTATTGCGATTAAAAGAAAAGGAACAAACTATACCAGCTCGATCGGAGGTGCTCTGTGAAGGTATACAACGAGGTTCACGCCGATCGCACGCGGATGAAAGTGAAGGGAATGTGTTATTGTTTGAACCAGCCATGTTAACGCATAGAGGCATATTATGTGCGCGCTCATTAATTACCGAAAGGAAAAGACCATAAAGTACAATACAAATCATGAATATTACGCAAACAGACATAGAGATACCAAAAGAACACTCTGATGGGGAAGCATTGAATCAATTTCAGGAGAGAGAATAGAACAAATGAAAGAACAAGGGACGCTAGCCTCCATATCAGACCAAGGCAAAAAACAAGCCTACACTGCATGAAATAAAAAGCTATGTGGAACTTAGACCTTTTGACAGGAACAGATAAGAAAACAAATGCAAAAATTTTTTGGGACTGAATACGTCGATTTTTTTCGCAAGACGAAGAGACTTTCGGATGCACTCCAAGGTACAGCACAAATTAGATTTAAATTTAGAAGGCACAAAAGCCGATTAAACGACCCTCCATACAGGATACCAACATTCAAGGAGAGCTATACTTGACAATGCATACAGGACATGAAGGATAAGGGAATTTTAGAGCCAAACAAAACAGTGAATGGAGCTTTCCTGTGCTTCTCGTCGATAAACCTAGTAAACCACTACCAGACGGCAGCCCAGGACCCGTAGGAAATTTCGTGTCGTAGCAGATATGAGGGGATTAAAAGTGTAACAAAAACTAAAAATTTGGACACTTCCGAATATAAACGAGACACTGGACATGCTAGGAGGTGCAAAATATTTTTTCCATTCTTGATCTCAATCAGGGTTATCACCAGGTACTGGATAAGGGCCCTGAGGACAGAGAAAAATGTGCTATTGGACCGGGAGAGGGCACCTACAATACACCCGAATGGTGATGGGAATGAAAAAAACTCAGCGGCGATTTTTAAAAAAAAAACTAATGGACTCAGTGTTTATCAGGACTCATAGGCATTCGTGCATGTGTTATATCGATGACGTAATGTGCATTCACGTACCTTTGGGAAACACATCGAGAGATTTCGAGAAGTTTTCGACAGACTAAGAGTGCAAATTTGAAAAAAAAATACAACCATCGAAAATGTCATTTCTAAGAACCGAATTAGACTATCCCCGGACATGTTGTGTCTGAAGATGGAATTAAACCGAATCCACGTAAAGTCAAGGCAATAAAGGAGTATCCTAGCCCAAAACCGATGTAACGTAAGGTAAAGGGTTTTCTCGGAATGTCGGGATATTACAGAAGACATATCAATTCCTATGCAGCGATAGCCAGACCGTTAACGGAACTAACAAAGAAAGAAACGACATTCGAATGGGGAAAGAAAGCTCAAAAAGAAGGCGTTGCAACACTAAAAGACGCGCTATGCAAGGAAACCAGTGTTGATTTACCCTATGTTTGATAAAGAGTTCATTCTTATCTACTGACGCCAGTGACGTCGCAGAAAGGAGCTGTTACTCTCACAGATGTCAGAAGGAGTAGAGAAACCAGTGGGCTATGCATCAAGAGTATTGAATAAACCAGAGAGGAACTACACAGTGACAAAAAAGAGATTGTTAGGTATAGTGTTCGGAATAAAGTATTTCAAACTGCTACCTATATGGAAATCACTTCACCATATACTGCGATCATCGACCCTTAGTATGGTTAGACTCATTGCAAGACCCAACTTCACGATTAGCCCGATGGTCAATTTTGTTGAGTAATTTTAACTTCACAGTCAAGTACAGAGAAGGCAAGTTGAACACAAACGCAGACTGTTTATCAAGAATATGCATAAGTGCAGTTGCACCCGAGTTCGAGCCAGTATTTTGACGGGGACAACGAATACGAGACGAACAAACGTAAGGACCCTGCACTAAAGGACGTAATAGCCCAGTTAACTAAGGACAACCGAAGCAACGAGACGTATGCATGGACGAGGACGGATTTTGTACAAGATAAGAACTGCAAAACCAGAGAGGGGGACCAACTAGTTGTGCCTAGGACTATGGTATTGAAGATACTAAAAACATTTCATGATGCACCAATGGCGGGGACATAACGGAGGACACGTTGCACTGAATTAATTAAAACCCGGATTCTATTGGACAGGAATGGATGAAAAAACATACGCCAACATGTAAACAAGCAATTTCGTGTAACAGACGAAAAGACCTCGCCCCACTTACGTAAGGCACCACTACACAAGTTTCCAGAACCCACCAAACCTAGGCAATGGTGCGCGCTCCATTTAGTTGGGCCCCTTACAACGCCCTTATCTGGAAAGAAGTACATACTCACCTTGTGGACCATTTTACCAAGTACCCAGAATGCATTGCCCCGCAGAACCAATCCGCCAAATCATCGCGACCGCCTTTGTGACACAAATCGTCTCTCGCCACGGAATTCCAAAACCAATTTAATAAGTGATTGCGGCAAAAAACCTCATAGGCAATGTAATGAAGGAAGTTTGTGCCCCATTGGGCATAAAAAAGCTGCCAAAAAAGGGCGACATACAACTCAAGTGGCAAACTCTACTTGTGAACGACAACATAGGACGTACGAAAAGTACCTATCACATTATGTAAAACAAGGACCAAAACGACTGGGATCAATGGTACCATATTGTATGCTAGCATATCGCGCTACACCTCACTGCAGTTACTGGACAGTCACCCTTCTTTATGGAAAATTTGGCCGAGATGTAGAACTACCATTTGATGCAACATAAAACCATCAAGGGCGCGTTATGACGTGGGTGTAAACCACAGTAGTGAGCTGATAGCACGCCCACAGGACACCTTCAGAGAAGCAAGAGGAAGAGCTAAGTTAAGCAGGGATTTGGGAACATGAGTACTACAACCGATCGACTAAGCCAGTCACGTATGGAACTAGGAGGGCAAAAAGTGTTCCTATACACACCTAGGTTACGCCCGGACTAACAAAGAAGTTGCTTTAGTTGGGACTGGACCACACAGAATTATTCAAGTTCGTTCACCTGTTATATTTAAAAATAAAAAGGACAATGTACGGAAAGGCAGGAACACAGCTGGTTTACGCCAATCGTTTAAAACCATGCAAGTTCGGCAGACGAGATAGAAGCATTGGATCAGTTAGAGAAAGCAGACGAAAAAGAGGACGAAGAGCTAGGATTTGTAGCTAAAGACAGACAGAGACCGATAGAAATGGTAGATTTTGAGGACGACGACGACGAGATTAGAGGACGCACGCAGGTAGTTGAAGTTCGAGGACGTGAGCAACCAGCACACAGATACCCGTTGCGAAGTTTAGGACCACTAGTAGAGGACGAAGAGGACGACGATTAGTTGAAGCATAGAGTTAAAATGAGGAAGGTTAGAAAGAGATGAGAGTGAGGAATAAGTAAGGAGAAGGAGAAAGTAGACGATAGTATGATGTTGCAACAGATAGGACAAGTTAAATAGTATAGTTAAAACATGTTTAGTAAAATAAGTAGAATAATGATGATATTAATTAAGGGCTTAAGCTTAATTAAGAATTAATCGGGGATAAGCCAACAAATCGATTAAGAATGTATAAATGTAAATGCGAGATAGAATTTTATATACCATGCAAGAAAGTAGAAGGGATAGAGTTTTGTAAATAAAAATAGTAGAATATAGATGTATAGAAAGGGATTAATGATAGGAATGAAAATTATCATTTATTCAGAAAAAGACTTGAAGAAACACCGGTATTTGTAAACAGTAGATTACAAAAAAAAAAAAGAAGGAAAAAAATGAGTGAATGTTTAAGTGAGTTGGGTAAACATGAAGTAATCGAGAGTTAACAAAAACAGTAGTAAGTTGAGGGAGAAGCAAGACTAGGAAGAATATAAATTGTAGGGTCATATGGATTGATTTGACAAGTTATGTAATTCCGAAATCTAAGCTGGAGGCCACTAGCTAGCATCACCCCAGGCACGAGACGAATAACAGCATTGAGAACAAATGGAACCCACATTGTACTAGCTTGCATACTAGTCAATTACTCACAAGGAAAGCAGATGTAGAAATTGCATGCATTTGTACGTAAATATGTATTGTACATATAAAATATTGTGAAATATTAATATTAAACAGATTTGGAAAAAAAAATATGATTATGTAAAATATGAAGAGACTATGGTAGTGTGATACAGACACGTAAGCGATAACAGTGAAACATTATTGATTATTTTGTTTCGGACAACGATTAGTGATCAATTAAGATGTCGTTTATGGTTTAATGATAATTACGAGACAGTAATGAGAGGAACGAGGAAAAGAGAAAAATGTCAGTTAGTTGAATTGGACATTTACCAGGTGAAGATGTATTAGTGAGCCTATGGGTGAATTAAAAGGTTTTAGCTATAGGAATGTTTAATGGCAAGAAAAGAATGGGTTTATCGCGACGATAGCCTAATAGAATGTGCGGAGAACGTGATAAGAGGTAGTACGTGAACGAAAGGATATTGGAAAATATGTCATTTAAATAGTGTATTAAAAGTTCTAATTACAGATGAAACAACTAAACAGCTACATATTGCAACATCCCGAAACGGGGCAGGGGCAGTGGGAAGCAGCGAGTAGAAACGAGCGTACCTCTTGGACCAGGACTACCATCCGATGAGATGTCGAGACAAACAAGATGGATCATTCAGTATAGTATAATACTTATAATAATAAAATCTTCAAGAAATTTAAGGCATGAGTAAATTCGGAAAAAATAGTGAAAATGGCATTGTTATTTTTAAAAAAACAATGTGACTGATCTTGAATTTTGATTAACTTAGGCTTGAAACAAAAAATAATTTGCACAGTATATCAACACCAAATTCAGACATTGGGACAACAGGAAGTTAACATTGAGTAGATACATTTGTCATTATGGAGTCAATAAACTTGCTAGAACAAGAAACACTTACACAAGTTATTAAGTTTGATGGAAATAGAAACACAACCTAATCAAAGTTGCATACATTTCTTAGAGTAAACAACATATAGATGCTGTAATGAAAAGAAAAAAAAATGGATTTTTAAATTGAGAACAAAATGCAAAAAATTAGATAATTTTATTTGAGACCACATTATATGTTATCAGGTTATAGTATGATAAAATGTCTTGTACAGGAATTAGAAAAAGTTAATCACATGCAAGGAATGTTTTCAAACCTCAGTTACGGCAATGCAACAAAATGGACAAAGAGGAAAGAAAAGGGTGAAACAGGGTAAGCACGCACTTGTATGAATGATAAATGATTATACTTTTACTAATGGGTATTTGGGACCTTGATAGAACTTCTTTTTCATCCCTGGCGAAGCGTAATTGCTCGCAAACGTTCAAAAGTATGAGTGAAGGCCCCAAAGGAGAGTCGGTATGGACCCTAAGCCTGAATGGAGCCTCTGAAAAACTTTAAAAGGTTGCAAGCTTGAATGACGATTACTAACAAGGAAAGTGCAGTAGGGGCATGGACAATGCATCAGTGACACCCCGTATGAGAGCATAAAAAAGTTCGATAAGTCACACGTGTTGGATCACGAGAAGATTCCTTGAAGATAATTAAATTACATACCAAATCAAATCAGAATCAAGTAATCATTGCATTTAATAACGTAAAACTGCCTACAAGGACAGAGAACTTAGAGAGACAAATAAATATTGCCACACATTGCAGAACCTGGGCACGAACAAATAAGAATGATAAATAAAAAACAACGGTGAACACTATTGGCATTACAAGTTGAGAAGATAGTAAGACGAAAAATTTAGGCACCCTAATTCACCGTCCCCACACACACACACCCACCTCTGTTGAGTAAACATTATAATTACTTAGACACAGCCAAACATATTTTGAAGTTAGTAACAAGGTCATTGTATATTTTATTTTTTTTGGGTTTAATTATTTAAGGTTTGTTTTAAATTTATAACTTTGTTTATTTCGAAAGGATAATGCCTCTGCCATTCAGTCACACAAAAAGAAAGCAATTTAAGCCACATGTTTTAGTCCCTATCTTGCACTGACGAGAAGTAAATAAAACCATGAATCAGGAGAAACAAAAATTAATCTACCAACCAAACGACCAGGGCGCACGCCGTCCTGGGTCTAACTTCTTTTCAGGATTGCCGGCTACGAGAAGAATGCACTAGCAGCTTTCAAGAGGGAAAAAAAATACCATAGCACTGCAAGCCATCGACAAAATTACCAACAGTTTAGGAAACTTCAGCGACATGGAACAAGATCAACATTGGATGCAAGTTTGTCAAAAAAAAAGTAATCCTACCCAAACAAGTAAAAGGAAACATGGCCCACTGAAGAACGACCTTCGGGCTCGCATATACTGCAAATGACTGCGAAATACCTACTCAAGCGGGTGGAACATTGATCAAGGACAGTGAAGTGATACATTTAGAAAACACTTATGACATTGCAAATCTACAGTAACGGACAGTGAAGAGAGGGGCATTACGTTAAGCTAATGGACACGTGTTTATGTGATTATATATGTAAAAAAAATGTAGAGGTAATGTGGGTTTAAAACGAGTTTATATGTAATTGTTTTTTGTAAACAATGCAAAGGTATATTATTTTATAGAATTTAGATTTCGTTAAAAAAATTTTAATCATTTTATGGAACGATGAAAAAAATTTTAAAATAGGGGAAGGAGCTATGTAGTAGGATGATATCAACGTTCTATTTAGCAAAGTGAATTTAATAGGAAGCAAGCAAGTTGAAGCTTAGTATTTAGATAAAACATCACAAGCATTTGCATTTCATCATATTTCGAGGTAAGGAATGCCTTTAGCATAATGACCAGATTTGAGGGAAATTTTAATTAGTTGATGGGCAGATTCAAAGAATTGGACCATATTATTACAGCAGGATGTCATTAACAGTCAGTTAAATCCGGATAAACCAGGTAAAGTTTCCTCGAAACAATTATCCCTTGGGAAGCAGATTTCCCTGAACTTAGGGAACATTTAAGACCAATGTCGCGAATAAAGTCATCTTAACCAATCAGATTAAAAGAAACGAGTTAATAGAGTCATCGTTAAACCAAACAGATTAAAGGAACCCGGGTAAAGGATTTTTACTATATAAAGCAGCAGTCTTTAAAACCAAACAAGTTCAGTCTCCGATCAGAAAGCCAGTGGTAAAAAAGGAAGGCACTACTCTCTAGACGTACTGTAATACGTAAGAAATGGAAACTTGTACATAATTATATTAATATGTTTATTGATTTATTGCATGAGATAATAAAAATCTTCTAGCTTATTTTTCAGAGTGTGAACAAGCCCCTCCGGCCCGAAGACGTAATATTGAAGATGTGAGATAATAAATTTGTGTAGATATAGTTTGGGATTTGAATAAAAAAAAATAACATAAATTGTTGAGTGGAACTATGGTTCATATAGGGTGTTTAATAACGTGGATAATAAAATACTGCATTGAATTTGTTTATTGGGTTATGGTATGTTTGGCATTGAACACTAAGTTGTTATATCAGTGTGTATTGATGTATTGTTTATTCATTAATAAATATTTTTGACTCATGCCGGGGTCACTTACTCATTGCCTCCAGTTAGTTAGCATTCCCGCTCTAATCATGCTATCAAGTTAGTATAACGGTTATCGGCTCAGTCAGTACAGGGGTCGTAGGCTGGTTTCGACCCGTGACCTAGAGTTGTGGAGCCGTCAGCCGTCATACTACATTCGACACAAAAACAAGCATGCAATTATACTCGCATCATGGCCATATCGCAGTTGGAAAGATCATCTAGTAAATCACCGATTTGATCTTATCACAACTAATCAAACAAAACATTCTCTAAAGTAAGCAGTAATTGTGAATACAAGGAAAACTTGAATCTCGTGTCCAGCCATGCACACTCTTTTGGAGAAGGGTTTTCGCAATAATAGCAACGTTCCGGAAATAAAAAAGAAATTCAAAAGGAAAGTGAAGAAAGTGATTAGTTAAGAGTATTTCTCGTTAAATATACATGATGGAAAAAATATCAGAAATCGAGTTAAGAGAATTACCTAAAATATGTGAATATATTAAGTTAACGCGGAATATTCATTCTTCGGTTCACATTTTCAAATGAGACAAGCGTACTTTTACCAATTTGTCCCATAGATTAGCATTCGTACCAAACAAGGATTAAGACCTAATCACAAGACATAATGGTCAACTAACAATCTACCTAGGGCAGAAAAAAGGTAGGATTAGTAAAATTAAAAATTAAAAACGTTTCGTAAACAGTTGCAATCACTTACGCCATGAAAAAAAAAACATGAAAAAATAAAACATGAAATACATACCAAACAAGTCAAGTACGACATGGCAGGCAGACATATGAACAATAATGTGAGACTTAAAAATTTGACAACCTCAATACGGATATGCCTATTTTCCTCAATATTGATTCTATTAATTAATACAGAGTTGTTATCCACGAAACTTAAAAAAAACTTCTAACTGTAACACCAGAGTTTTTGACATGCGTTAAATCCCTAAAGTATATTTATGTTTTAATATACCTTGAAGAACAAAGTGTGTCCTTCATCCCCAAGTCATTAAAACCCGTCAAGTTTCTCACTTGGTTCTGCGTTGATGCCTACGATTCTACGAAGCACGATTTAAATTGATGCCTCGCACAGCGCTAGTTATTGCACAAACACGGTCCAATTCCGCAAATCACCAGAGGGATATACCTCGTCACATACTATCTAACTCGAACAAATTGCTTGGATGCGACTCTGGTAGTAAGCTAACTATATGTAGATGAATACGTATATCATGGCCACTCCCAACGCTGGAGTGTGTAACTCCATCAGTGTCATCACTTTGGGGTTATATTATACGAGCTTGAGGATTATGATTGATTGGGACAAGAAGGGAAGACAAGAAAATAGAATGGAAAAATGTTATGGTCTTAAGACTCCCTAGTCCCTACTATCACGAGATTCTATTCCAGGTCCTGGAATTTTATGTCAAAAGTCAAGTAATTTTATGTTTTTGTATGCAATAAGTATTTCTATAAGAAGCTATAAGAAAACAAAATATTCAAGGGAATAATATAACTTGCGATTGATCACAGAAATTAAAAATTTCAACGTTTTTGCTGGCGTAATCATAAAGTATGAAAAAAACCATTGACAGCAATTTGAAGAAAAAAAAAGAAAAAAGCTTATTATTATTATTATTATTATTATTATTATTATTATTATTATTATTATTATTATTATTATTATTATTATTATTATTATTATTATTATTATTATTATTATTATTATTATTATTATTATTTTATTGGATGTATTTCATACAAACTCGGTTAAAACCGGAGCTAACATGTTGTACGGACTTACGTCAAGTACTTCCATGTGTATCTATATTACATACATTATTACTTTTGTCTTAACTCTAACTAAAATAAGTCATTTATAAATTGTAAATTGTTTTTTGGGTAGATGATGTTTTCTTTCTGCTGTGTACGGTCGTGGCCGTTTTCTCTCGCCCATCCTAGCATTTGCTTTTCGGACTATGGGAAACCACGAAACCATTCAGGATGGAAGCTGTCTCGGAATCTCGAAGTATCATTCTTAGTTTAGAAATTTACGAAACTTTCACACGTTTTGAGTATACTGCCTTTTGAGTCTGATGTAACATTGGGTTGAAGATCTAGTTGTTTAATGCTTCATGTAGCTTCTTCGGTATGATGCCGTTGGGCTGATATAATGAATGGGATTGTTTACCTTTTTCTGTTTCCACACCTTCTTGATCTCAATTGCAAGTTCACTATATTTGTAAAATTTTTTCTTCCACGGGGTTTCTCGACGTTAGGGGCCCCATTGGGATAGCAACGTCGATAAGGGTAGTTTCTTGTTTTTCTTGTCAATTATTATTAAATCCGGTCTGTTGGATGTATCTTTTGGGGTCTGTTATAACTGTGCGGTCGTAATATAATTTGTAATCTTTACTATCTAGTACTTTCTCTGGTTTGTATTTGTAGTAAGGTGTGTGTGTGTCAATGAGGTTGTACTTGATTGCTAGTTTTTGATGAATAATGTTAGCTACTTGGTTATGTCTGTAGAGGTAATCTGTTTGACATATTGACTTGCACCCGGATATGATGTGTTCGATTGTTTCACCCCTTGCACTACATTTTCTACATTGATCGTTTACTGTCGCATTCTGTATAATGTATTTTTATAATTGTTCGTCGCAATCACTCTGTCTTGAATAGCCATCATAAAACCTTCTGTTTCTCCAAATAGTTCCCCGTTGTTTAACCACCTATTTGAGCTTTAATATCTACGTGCCCTTTTGTGTAGTTCATCATAATGTCTCTTGTGTAGGGTCTTTTCTGAGAGACGTAACTCTTTGAAGCGTCAGTTATGAGTTTCCCTTTGTAGATTGACATTTTCGTTTGCTAGATTGAGTGGAGTTAATGATTTGTCAGCTAGCACTACAGCCCTATGAAGGTGGGTTTTGGTTGCTCTTTGTAAAAAAGTATTTCTTAAAATGTCTATTGTTTTAATATAATTTGGGTTCAGATCAATTAGGCCCCGTCCTCCTTTTTCTGGGAAGTGTCAATCTCTCTATTGCTGATTTTAGGATGATGTATTCTGTGTTTGGTAAGTGTAGTACGAGTTAATATTTCCAAACGCGTGGATGTCTGTCTGGTCCATTTAATGATTCCGAATGAATATGTCATACTGGTACAGCATAGGTATTTATTGCTGTGATTTGTTTTACCGTTTAGTTGCGTCTTGAGGATAGACTTTAGTCGTTTCTTGTATGTATCTATCAATTTTGCTTTCATAACTTTATGTTCAATTCGGCAGCTTTGAGAATCCTAAATATTTGTATACATCGTATCGTCATTATTCCAATCCTATTTCCATCATCTAGCTGGAACTCTTCTGCTTGTGAAAACCTTACCCTTTCGATATGTAGCGCCCCTTACATTTGTCTACTCCAAACTCCATGCAGATATCTTGACAAAATTCTAATGTTTTATTGACTGACTGTTTAGTTGAGCAAAATTTGATGCATACAACTTTAGGTCATCCATGTAGAATAGGTGGGAATTGTGTGACATACACATTATTGTCCTTAATTTTAAATCCGTATGTCGATTCGTTAAGCATATGTGACAGTGGGTTTAATGACAGAAAAAAACCATAATGCACTTAATGAGTCACCTTGGAAATTATTATTATTATTATTATTATTAATTATTATTATTATTATTATTATTATTATATATTTTTTATTATATATTATTATATATTTGGACTTATCTTTAGTTCCTTACTGTAAAATATGAACATCCTACCATATTTCCAACAATGAAGTCGGGTAGCTGGTGAAAGGTCCCAACTAACAATTGGGGCCTTCGCTTTGTATAGTCTTGCTCTTCCCAATTAAATTAAAATATATTTAAAAATACAAATAAAAACAAAATCCGAATAATTGAGTACATTTCGTTAGTAATAAAAAAAACATGTGAAAAGTAAGATTATCGGTGATGTTATCGCAAGAGGAAGAGTACTACTTACTTTTCGAAAGGGCAAGGTTTTCATTCGCCGGGAATAAGCCAAAGAGATTTATTTCAAATATAATGACCTTGTTTTTGAGAGCTTTTCAACCAACAAAGCTCGCAATATAAAACTCGCCCGCTGCGTATAGGCCGACGTTTGACCCTCATATCGAAGCACAATAGCAAACACACAGCGATGAGTGGCAAACTACATGAATGGGCACGCTCGTATCGCATCACTGTCTGCAGAAATGCCGTAGAGATTTCGTAAATGTTACATAAAGAACACACTCGTGGAGATCACTGAGTATCTCATTACTTTGTAACGGACGGAATCCGCCGGCGAGCGAATTAGATACGTTACGAAGTCCCGATTGAGCGAATAATTATATGTGGGATGACATAAGACACACCGAGTGCAAGGATTTAATCTGGATCCATTTTTAAATTTTGTGTGTATCATTTTAGATTATCGTTATTACATCAAATCATCAATATAAACACAAATCTGATAATGATTAACAGGTTAACCCCGAAGTTTGCTGCTCTGCCTATTGACATAAATAAAGGGTTTGTGGTTTGCACTAATATATTGATATAAGATGAATTTATTTCTAGTGGTCATATTATTGCTTTTTTACTCATCGGAATATGCCACAAAAGAAAAAATATGGGAAGTGTATAGAAATTATATAGAACGGTAGGACCACAGATAACAGCCCCGTAGTGTACTCTGTTATCTGTGGTAGGACTACTTTAATTTCCAATGCATATTAGGCCTATGTAGTAAATTAATTTGAAAACGTTGTGGAAACGTTGTCTGATAATGACATGCACTAACGTTTTGTAAATGATGGTTGAATTTGGTGAAAATGGAAAAATTTGTTGAATTTGGCAACCAATCGATTTTTATATGGGTAAATTGGTTATTATAACTAAATTTAACCCATAGCTCATCCTACAGTCTTGGTATGTTGGTGGGGATGTAAGATTAAAATTGTCTTTATCGTTTAAATACAGTTTTATTAATAACTGGAAATAATACAGTTGAATCAATATTTACATACATTCAAATCACCATTTTCGTTTCACTCACCAGAATTCAAAAATCAAATTAGATTATTGTTTGTTTTATAATTTTAAAATAATGTGCCGCCAAACAAGTTGTAAATAAAGTTAAAAATAAATATAAATATTTATTTCTGGCAGCTAATACAAAAAAGTGGCACAACTACAGGTATATACATTTTTTAATTTTTAAACGAGGTGTTGCATATATATTATCAATTTGTAATCTAAATAGGAGCACTGCACAAGTGCGGTGTGATAAAACTCCAGTGTTGTCTGGGTGGAAATCTCACATTCTGTTGGAACTTACTTAAGGCCCCGTTCTCGCGTAATCACCTATGAATGACACAACACTGATGGAATTAGATGGCGAACCAACCATGAAGTGAAACAATTTATGAGCGTAACACATCACAAGAGTTTCTATCTCCTTTAATAACCTATTGCTCATACATTGTTTATTAAATATCTTTGCCATTCATTTTTAAACATATATGGAGGATAACACACAACTCAGTATAATAAATATTTCCATGCACTATGCAAGGAAAGCAATTTATCATCTTGTTTTCAATTCTTGAATTTGTTGGAGACAGCTGTCTTATTTCTCCTTTTCTGTTCTCAGCAAGTATTTTCTTTTCTTCGAATACATTACAGAACGACCCGTGTCGCCACCTTTCTTTTCCACTTTCTCTCAATAACACAGGATTTAAGAAAAAATAAAATTATATGAAATATAGGCGTCACAAATAAAGAATATTTCAAATCTTATCTTGCAACAAAAAAGGAACTCGCAAGTTGACAATAAAACAAATCTTTTCACTTATTGGTGTATTAATCATAATCAAACTATATAAAAGTACTAAATTGGTAAAAGAAAGCGGGAAATATTGAAAGAGAAAGAGAAAAGAAGCCTCAATAAATGTAGGGGAATGTGTAATACCTATGAAATATGATATGAGTAAGAATGGATATGACAACGACGAGAAAAATGCAAGAATCCATAGAAATACGACGAATAACAAAAATTAAAGAAGGGCAGTGAAAAAGGAGAAACTTTTTGGTTTTATTTGTTTTTTAGAACAAGCAAGGTCAAATCATCATAGCAAGAAATCGTTATAATGGTAACTTTATCTGTTTGAATCTCTCCCCTTTCTGTAGCGTTCTCTTAATGACGGCGTTCTAATGATCCCTCGTCCAGGCTCGGATTTTGCAAAAAAGCAAATCATTAAACAGCCATAGGTTCGTGTTCTTCCAGTTCCACGGATTCTTTAAAACATGGCTGCTTTGCGCATATGGTAATACTTGATAAGTGTTTATCGGCTGTCACATCAATTCAAGGAATGAAGGTCAAGTATGTAAGTACAGTGTTCTAGACTGTCACATCAATTCAAGGAATGAAGGTCAAGTATGTAAGTACGGTTCTAGACGTAGTGCTTTAATTTTTCTTTAAATATTACTATAGTTGCAAAAGTCAGAGGAAAATGTTAAATGTTTTTATCTTCATTCTAAGAAATTGCTAGGGCTAGTCAATTAAGTTATAAATAAAAAAGTTACGATTCTCCACTGCAAGAAACAAAATCGTTCGATTTCCAACTAAAAGATTAGTTCGCTAGTTCTACGCTACGTGCACATAGAATACCGAAAGTTCTACGAAAACTTCGGCCCGTCTTGGTTAATTACATAATAGCCCGCCCAGTGATTTAACACACTCGGTTGGGTTGTTTAAAAAAATGAAACTTTATAACAGGTAAAGTAACGTTATGATTACAAATCCACTGTTATAATCTCTTTATTTAAAATGTGATATTTCGACTTCACAAAATACACGACAATATTTATTATTATTAATAGCATACTTCATTCATATCCGTTACAAATAATCGATTGTGCTATAGCTACGCACGTAAATTAGTGATGGCATGTATACACGTATTTTAAGGATAAAAAGTTGTTGGCTGTAAAGAAAGACGTATGCTTTGGGGAAAGATAATACAGGTTCATATCTAACGCCCGGTTGAAAAATAAGTACGTCGAGGAGTAACAGCAGCAGGAGATCAGGCTAAGAGGTATATACAGTCGAAGAAATATATTAACTTGTTTTTTATCTAAATACAAAATTGATAACAAAGAAAACAATTTAAATAATATTCGTATTCATCATCAATTTTATCCCTGTTTCCATAACTCGGATAGAGGGTGGAATGACCCCTCCACAATCTCAGGCCCCTAGGTCCACTGAAGCCGATTATAGCCTTGCCTCACTCTTAACTCAATCCTAACTAGGTTATTAAAAACAAGCTTCATAGGTTATATTTCGGACGCGTACGGTGCTAACAACAATATAAATAATGGATTGCCGATTTAATCAGCATGCTATAGTAGTTGTAGTAGTAATAGATCGCTAGGCGATACACTATTGACATAATGTGCAGGGCATGTTGCATGCTAACGGAACTTAAACGATTAAAACACGTGAAGTGACCGTAACACAACTTACTCTTGTAACAGATTATTTCTTAAACATGCCGACAAAAATAATAAATAACGTGCAAATTTATTTGTCAAAGGGAAAATGTTCATTTATTTTTTTACAAGGTTGGTTTATCAACAACTAAAGTTACAAGTTACACTTATAGAAAACAGATCACATCTATATAAAAATAAGCTTGTAACGCATGGGTCAAAGCGTTAGGGAAATGGGTTCGTATCACACATGAAACGATTTTTTATTTTCCTGGATCCTCGTCCAACCCACTAATATTATTGAATAGCGAAATGACTTTAAAAGATATACGATATGTACACCCGACGTCAGAAGTAAATCAAGAGGTGTCGTTGTATCTACAAAACCCAGTACTTGATTTACTTCTGACGCCGGGTGTACAAACAACATCATTCGCACGAAACAGACATGCTAGAATCTAGAACGGAAGAAATGCAATGCAATGCAAATACATTTTATGCGATCAATCCTGTAACCACACGATGACGAGAAGCGTTGAGGCCACGGAACCTCGTAGGCCGATGTTAAATATTCATTGCTGTGTCAGTGTGGGTGAATTAACCTCAGCCCAGACGGTCGTCGTGGTGTTGTGAAATAGCGCTTAGCGCCAGGGTATATTCACATCGGGTTCTTGGTAATCAAATGGAGACCTATCGTTGCAGAGCGCATTGCGGTTTCAATGCAAAGTGCAGGATATAGTGGAAGTTCGAACACACATTCAATATTGTTGTGTTATTTTATATTGTGAATGAACAAAAACAATCACAAACTCAAGTCCAACGGTGTCGGGTTGAGTGGTGTTCTTTACGCCTATCCGGTATCTGAGCCACGAAACTGTTTTGACAGTACCGACCGATGGTTGCCGGGCTCTTCGTTTCTTCATCTTCATACAAGTTATGCCTCTTCACGTACTTCCCACATCGTCACTCGTATTAATAACAGCGAAAATTGCAAAATAAGTTCAATCTAGTTTTTTAAATCTTTGTTTTTTGTGTAATCCACGAAAATACCGTCGTTAAATGTTAGTGACATTATCTTCTCGAATTAATAATATTAAGTTGATATGACATAAACCGTGGATTGTTTTGACGAATGATTATTGGCGTCGACAGTCTTCCACGTATAGATAGATGTATTATGTGTGTATTATACGTTTTGTTGTATTTTTAAGCATTATGAATAAAACAAAAGGGGAAATAAACGTATGTACAATGTGTATGTTCAAATTATCCGTGAAGTACAACAAAAACGAATGCGCCTGATAATATGTGTAAACAAACCAAATCAAATGGATTTAGAATTAAAATTAAAAACAAATAATTGTGAAAACACTTCTTCTTAGTCAGTCTGTAAAAAAATATAGCACATAGGCCTACGCATTTATACCAATTACTCGCATATTATATTTCATACAATTTGTTACTTTAACAATGATTTCGTTCAAGAATTTATATTATAATATTAAATGATGCGTAAGGTTGCACTTAGGCACAATCAAAATAAAATATTTATTTAATATCTTTATTTTCACATATTTGTATCTAAATAAGAGACTAAATTTGATTTTTAAATCTTCCAAGCCAGAGACAAAATCAAGTGTTTTTTGAAAGATTTTTGAATAAAAGTCGGAATATCACAAATAAAGTTATGTGTTATGTTTTATAAACACTTATTTAAAGAAAATTAATTACAATTGTGTTTAATTAAATCTTTAAGTGTAACATTTTATTACAGAGTTTAGTGTTTATCCAAAATGCCCTTGATGATGTAGGATATTGTTAAGCCACTTGATTCTACATTGGAATATCTCAGTTAAACTAACATAAATCAACGATGTATTTTTTTTTTTGTAATCGCAACCCCCCGCAAGCGAGCGAATATGTTCGCTTCATCGAAGTCTAACTTATACCACATTGGTTGTATTAGTTAATTCCGCTTGTTATATTTCCAATCAGTCCAGTGAAGTGGGATTCTTGTTATCTGTTAATTTGCATCCGAATTGTGTAGGGGATACTTGATTATCAACACTCACGAATCTGGAATGTATGTATGCTCATTTCCATTGATCCACGTTTGAACTGCGAAGGACGAGTGAACAGAAGAGTTTCTAAATCAAATTCTCCACATATTCAACTGATTGTCATTTACAAATTGTAGCTATGGAGGAATGTGTTACAAACTGGCCAGTCAAATCGTCTCAATTCGACAAATGTGATTTACTGTATTGGTTTCACGAATAACAAACCTATCTATTAATTTGTCGCAATAAATAAAGTGAATAATATAGAAGAATTTAATAAAAAAGAAAAATCAAAATTAAGCAAAGTCGGATTGAGTGAATATAACCGAAAAAATAATTTTTAAACTATACAACAATAACCAGATATTATTTATTATAGCATGATGTTTAATATGTCTTCATGCTCGAGCCAAAATATGTAATTTACCTAGCATCGGTTTAATTTCGCATCCATAAAGATGCCAAATGCCGTTATCCAAGTATAAATAAAACAGTATTTGTTGTGTAATAAAATGGGAAAACAGTTTGTATTAACATTTCTTTATGCATCCTCCAATAGTTATTGCATATTTTTTTTAAATACTGCACATTGTCTACAGTGTGGGTATCTTATTTTTTAAGTATTACTTCTTTGTTGGAAGTAGGGTTGGATTTTGAACTTTTTTGCCGATAAGTGCATAGTATCTGTACTAGCAGTCAGTCTTCAATTACTGTTTTAAACATGTTATGTGCTAAAGCAACGGCATATATTCCAAATAAGAAAACTCTTCATTTTATAATAAGCACGTGTGAAAATGCATATGATATCACACTTTATAATTATGCAAATACATTATACCTACATTATTAATGTTCGTATTATCATAGTACGCGGATAAATTAAAAACCTCCGCCCTCAATACCAACTCACGCACAAATAACTATAGCGTTGTACACAAATTTATGAGATAATTGTTGTGTTGCGTGTATTTAAATTGTTCTATATCCGGATTACGCGGTTGCACTTTCTTGCTATCTCTGCTCTTAAATTATAAACATTTTGGAACATTTAACTTATCAAATCCAACTTATGTTTAGCCAATAAGTGATCAATTTAAATGAATAAAATGTCGGCAAACTTTAAATAAAAATCGATTGTGTTATTTGTGTTTTTCTTTGTTTTTAATACAACATGTAATACTATCGTTCTCCTGAATTATTATAGTGTATATTCAGCATGACTAAAATGATTTCAGCTACATTAGGCCTAGCAGCGTTAACAACTGGGAAAAGTTCGAAATATCAATCAAAATAGCTTGGGAATGCTACGATTCGAGCTGAAAATGTGCGTTTGTATTTTTCGAACTACGCATACATTTTCCAATCGATCAAGATAATTTTCTCGTGCATTCTTAGAAAGAATACCTATCTTCGTATAAGGCTTCGCTTTCAAATTTATAACGTCAAATTTTAACATGTCGACCAAAAATGTACGTTTTTTGTGAACTTTGAGAACTCGCACAAAAAATCTGTTTACGAGAAATGAGTATTAGGCCTAAGTTATCTGTCGGAGGGTGAAAACAGAACAAGAGAATGTTGCTTTTCCTTCATGTAATCCGGAAAGTACGATAGTAGGCCTACTGCACTCTGGACACGGAGCGTCGTCACACAAGCCTCTAAATAATATGTTGATGTGTTTGTTTCAGATGCCGAGGGACGTGGCCAACAGGTTGGCGACGCGCTATGAACAGCTGTGCAGAGGCTCCTCGCATCTCCCGTGTATTAGTAGGTTTAGGTCAGGACCCCCCTTCCATATAACTCTAATCTATCCCGTCGGATGGCTGGCATCTACAGTCTAGGAATAGTCTTGGAATTAGTAACGTTATTAATTAATAACAGAAAATAATATTCTTGTTTGTTTGATTTTTATTCCGGTGGAATCTAGCTCAAAGGTTATTATAGCAGCAGAATAAAATTAATATAAGCGTCATTTCTTAAAATGAAAGCTAGGGTCATAGATTTAATCTATTCCATGTAGGTAACAAAAACCCGGTGCTTAGGAAGTTCATAGTTACAAAGAAAGAATCAAAATGGATTGTATCATAAAAAGTTTTTGACTGACTCTATTTTAATGTCTTATTGACAATTCAATATAATGACACGACACCTGAAAAAGATGTATACACGCAAAGTTAAATTATTTTCAGATTAAAATGTAGAAAGAGGGTGAATTACGTTACATGAATTGAACAAAATAACTGTTACATATTTTACGTTCATTGAACGCGCGAACTATGCATGTACATATTGCGACAGGCGAGCATTCATTCGACGTTGCTAATATACCTAAGTGAGTACGTAGTCTTACATATAACCGAGTCCAAACATCGGGTAATGGAAAAGAAATCTGGATTTAAAATTCGCTTGGGAACACTGTTGCAAGTATTATATCAAAGCTTTACATTTTCAGCATGTTTGCTTAATTAGTCCCCAGTGTGTGATATACCGCCAGCTTATTACTGTTTTTAAATTCGTTTTGCTACAGTCAGATATGCATTATCAAATAAAATAAAAGATCTTCATACACATTTAATAAGTAAATTAAATTTTTGACATCAAACGACTAAATAATTTATCATATTGATAATATTTTTTGGGTATGAATATCAACATGACGTAAATGGGGGCGTAACTGATGTTTGCATTTAATTAAGAAATTACAGCTTTTTACGATCATTTTAGACAAAGCAAGTACACTATTTTACTCAGTAAAAATCTTATATGTGAAACATCAATAACTCAACAAATATCATTCATATTATTTATGACCATAGTCTTAATAATAACCGTATTTACTCAAGCATCAATAATATAAATTAATATAGCCTAATTACCATTGTTCAAAAGTAAAAAAAATGTGGAGTTGTAATAACATTCTGCGTAAATCATGAAAATATGGTGGGTGATAATTGTGTAAAGAAAGTGTGCATTACAATACCGATCAATTGGGTACACTTAAGAGTTTGAATGTACTTTAATTTATATTCTTGTCCACTTGCATAAAGTTAAGAATAATATTTAAATAATCATAGCTTTAACAAAAACAAAACACATGACATTATCATAATACAAAATTACTGCGGAATTTTCGTTCCAAATTGTCGTCATGTTGGTACTGCGGGATTTGAAAGTACAAGTTGCGCAATGCATTACCGCGGCCCTTACGCGTACTTACTTGAATGTCTTTGCTAGTCTAGTGTGTTTGCCGTAATCGTTTTGGTAGAAGCAAATGGCTCTTTTGTGGCTCTTTTCACTCGTAATGTTTTAAGCAACGTTTTTATGGGCTGCAGCGGAAAAGGAAGAATGGAATCTAGAAAACAACTGAAGAAAGGCAAAAACCCGCGTCCATTTGATGTGGGATTCGTTTTACTCCTTTGAATGCAATGCCACCAAGATACGCTAATGGACGTATAAGAATATAACTTTTTATAAGAAACAGAGACAATAGTAACGGTTTAAACGAAGTACTTACAAAATTCACGGATGTTTCAAACATGCAGAGAATGGGTGTCAGAGAATAACATTAATTTAAACTGTCTCGAAAGGACAAATATTGTGCACCTACTGGTATTCAAAGCACGTAGTATTATTTCTTGGGTATTTCATATAATATTTCAAGGGCGATTAAGGAATTGAAGAATTAACAAAATAAGTTTGAATTAAAAATACAAATTCTACTAAATTAGGCCTATCAACACCAGGTATTATTTTTTAAAAAATTCTAAGGATGATACGACATCATTTAGACTTAAGACTCTCAATAATAATTATTATTATTAATGATTCGGATAGTTAATGATTTTTTTAAATTTGGGGAGATTTCCAAATAATATGGAAAGGATCCAATTCATTTTTACTACAGAAACTAAATAAAGATACTATCACAGATTAATAAAACCTGGCCACATCCAGAGGATTCAAAATTAACATCTTCAGTTGCCAATTGAGGAATTGATTGATGCACAAAATTCTTTGACATTTCCATTTGCATCTTCTTTGCAACTCATGATTGTATCCTTTTTGCCGTGTAAAATCTTATAACGTGATTGCTTTGCATTATGATCAGTCATCAAAACACACATTTTCATCTGATAACTTTTAAACAAACAGAATACATTTTCTGTGGTTGTGTTTATGGTTTTGAGTCACATTTAACACAGCAGTGCCGTTGAATGCAGGCATTTTATTCGGCTACGACATTCCTTGCATAACATGGAAACCCCAACTACCTGTAATAGCTAGACGTCTCAGATCACCCATATAAAACCACTTTTATCAGTGTTATTAAAGTTACTCAAATAATTCAACGAATGTATAATTTAGAAAAAAATATATGTACAAGAAAATATATAAAATAAATGTGTTAATGTAACATATTTACATAGAGTTAAAAACGTCCTAAAATATATTTAACGACAGAAATCGTTCTATTTTACTTTATCCAAATAATTATTGTGTCACATGTGTCATTGGTAACATAATACAATAATATTATGAACATTGGTAAAGGTGTAATAGGTACTGACATATCAATAAAATGGCAATACTGTACACACTGAGTCTAAGAGTATTATTATTATCCTTGTCAAACATCCATGCGGACTTATTTTTTGTTTATATAGGTTATAGGGCCTATCCATTTGTCCTGTTCTAGTCTTAGGTTTGTATTTGTATTTATAACTTTATTAAAACATTTTGCAAGATAAAATTCCTTCAAAATGAAAAATGTACTCCCCAGAGAAATTAAGAACCTCCTGTCCCTTCCAAATTAGAAATCAAAGCTTAAATCTTTTAGTACTAAAAGCTACTATTCCATTCAGTACATTTTCTCAATTAGTATTAATCATAATTGGACCACCTCCAACTGCCGTATAAATTTATTATGATAATGGATTAACCCAGAACCTCCGATATATATACATTCGACTATGTCCGACAAGCGTGCTATGTTTAATGATACTATCATAACATAATTTCTTATTGTAAGTGTTATTTTGTATCGCAAAGGAAACCTATAATTGTAGCATGGTAGACATATAATTATATTATTGTTGGTATGCGCCATGCGTTATGAAAAATATTATTATTACATTGACCCACATTGTTTTATAAACCGCATCAAACATTTATTGAGAACGCGCGCGTACATTTAATTATATTATCCTCAAGAGAGAACAATATTGATGATTCAACTACCGTGTTCAGTATGAAGCAAACATTTGTACAATTTGCATTCAGTTAGAAATGATATAGAGTTTTATTTGCACAGTAGCGCCTACAACTAGATTTGTTAATAAATATTGTGTTGTTTGAAAAGCTCTGCCCGAGTGCAGTTTTATTAAAATACATGGACACAAATTGACTGAAATTATAATTATTTGTTTATTTGTTTATTAATATTTGCATTTATGTACATGTATCATTTGAACACAATATTAAAAATAAATGAGAGAGTGACAGACAGAGCATCTGCCCCATAGTACGTGAGTACCTGTCACCCTCTTATACAAAATATAATGAAATAAGTTAAATACAGTATCAAATACAACATCAATAAATATTAAAAATCACTACATAACCTAAACTAAACAATACTTCAACTAACAAAAACAGAACTACAACCTACTTAAAAAAATCTTTGATGACGTTATTGAAACTACTGTATGTTTTTAATACATTTGGAAGTGCATTTCATAAGGAGACAGATCGATTAAAAAAACCATTTTGATATGCTGATGTTCTAGCCCGTGGAAGTATCAAGGGAATGCCATTATCGTTTCGAAGTAGCTGTCTTTCGCTAATGGATATTCTTAAGAAAGGATCTACATCCACCTTACTACACAGCATACCCCTCAACAACTTAACATCAGCTTGCTTACAAAAATTTGTAATTGAAGGAATCTTACTTTGATATTAAGAACTGAACCAAATGTTAGACAGTTTCGCATTATCACTCCCCGCATCAACATTCTTTGGTGAAGCCTATACTACTTACGAAATTGTATATTATATTATGCAATAAGTGTAACGTACTCATAACAACAATTAATTATTATTTATGTTTTGATTTTAAGGCATGTTTGTTATAACGAATGTATTATGTAATTTACCTTTAATTGGAGTTTGGATGTCTCTCACTGTTTCACGTGTGGTATATTCAAATATAAAATAATTTGTCTTATTGAGGAAATTAGTTCATTCAAACTTAATTCTTACTTCATTCCTAATCATCATCAATAATGTTAGCCCATGTTAGTAGGCGCTTTATCACGTCAATTTTGAAAACATTACCTATACAATGACCCAAATATTTGTTACACTGAAAGATCTAGATTTGTTATTTTAATCTAGCATTTTAAAATTACTTCAATATGTTGAAGGCCTCACTCAAATGTTCACATTAACGTAAGTTGATATCGTAATCCCAACTTGTGGATGGCAGCAGTAAGCTAACGCGCGCATGTAGAGAAATACGCAGTGTCGCGTGGGCTATAGCACTCAAGTTCACATTTTGCACAGTAGTTGTGTTAATTGAAGGTTTGTTACGAGGGCGTCTCAGGCTATGACTGTGTTCATTTATAACACAAATCAACACGAAGTGGCTGATCAACGGAGAGAAGACCAACCCATGACTTCCATGCTACTGCCGAGATTCGAACTTGGTCCACGTTCTAATTGGCCACAGGCACTGAACGCATGTCCTAGAAATTAAGACGAGGCTCAGCCAAAACTGATAATATTATACGAGTTTTCATGAAACTCTAGGTAGCTGGCACACATACAGCTCCCACACAACACGACAAGTGGCAAGTTTATACCTCTCCCCCGGCAAATCTTAGTAGATTTAACTAAATAAGATGAAATGAAAGTTCCTCAGTTCGATTCCGGACATCGGTAAGTAAGGCGACATCTACTGAAGGTGTTTCTCAAGTCTTCCTGGCAAAAGCTTATCTTCACTTATAATTATTATTATAGCCGTTACACATTCCTTCCAAACTCTCCAAACAATACCCAAAGTACAGAGTGTCACCATGTGGCCCTGAATATAGTTATACTATGTAGGCCTACCAGTCTACTATTCACGTGGACATAATGTCCACGTTTGGAATTTTTTACTGAAAGTTAACAGAAGTTCCAATTTCTCCCAAAATTAAAAAAAGATCTTAATGTTTGCGTAACCATCAATATTTCGGTACTTCTTCGGTTAGGGCGGTCCAACCATCTTTAGGCCGCGCCACTCCTCGTTTCGTAAAATACTCTACCTACAAAACCTTTAAACGTCGCTATTTTAAATATAAGGTACTTAAACGCAAAAGGACTTTCGTCTGAAATCGCAACGTTAAAGGTTTTGAAGGTTATTTTTGTTGTTGGTTGTTGAGTTGATAGTTGGACCACCCCAACCGAAGGAGTGCCCATAATCGTATAAGCCCCCTTAAGCATTTTGAGTGCACTAGCGGGGAGCCCCAGTTGGTTTCAAAAGTAAAATGCGCATATGTTTTCAAAGTAAACATGAAACACTTTTAAGTTTTAAAGGAGGAACTATCGAGTTTGAGTAAGTAAGTTGCAAGGCCAGCTCAGCTCAGTTCGAGCGCACATTCCTCGACGAATGGAAATGGAAGTAGGTCTACTTCTTGACTGCTCGCAGTTTTAACTCCCCCCCCCATCGCGCCGCGATCATAGAACTTCTCCAACGTTCTTAGTCCAACAAACCGTTCGTGATGTTCGTTTTCTAGTTATCCTAAATTGCTTTCAATTCAAGCCAACATAATCTGGAATTAAAATATCATAAGACAAATTAACATGGTCGCAAATACTTACACATCCTTCGCGGTTTTGTGAAAATCAACCACTAAGCGGAATGTTCATACGTATTGATCAAACTTGAAGGGCTGAAGCAATATATTTGTTTATGCACAATCAATAACCACATACTTAGAATTCACATGATTTAAAAAAATAACACGCAACACTTCATATATTTTGCCTAAATATTTTCGAATATGTTATGTAACGAACCTTACTCGGAAAACCAGAAAGCTGAGGGCTTTAACTCGTCCCCGCGCTAACCTCGGCAATACTCCACCTTTCAACACAACAAATCGCACCCGTCACCGGTGACAACTAGCCTGTCCTCACAGGTTCGCGGTCGAGGCATTACTAAACTGCATTACTATACTACATGAGCTACGATCCACCTTGTTATCGGCACAGCTGGGTCGAGGTACAAGGTTCGTCATCAATGCGTCACTCGTACACACGGAGCATCGCAAGCCGGAAGATTTGAAACCAAGGGACGTGTGTTGGTATGCCGTATAATAGGAACCCCTTCGGTTGGGGGGGGTCAAAAGCTTTTTACGATGTTTTGTAGAGAATCGTAGGTTAGGGGGAGGTGGGGGGCGTGAAGCGCTTATGTTTTACAATATGTAGGGCCTACTTGGTATTATATTTCATTAATATCGCAAAAAGCATTTGGACCCCCCAACCGAAGGAGTACCGTATAACATGACCAGTGGCACCGGAACCGGGGGCAGAGGGAGCAGAGGGAGCCCCCTTGATTTCACAGGGGGGGCAAGACTATAGTTGCCCCCCCTCCCTCAATGTCAAACAAGAGCATCGTTGAATTTTGACTAAAGGCAAGATTTTGTTCACTGACAATATGTGGATCTTCACAATTTTATGAATTATCGACGAAAGCATCTATCTAGTAAAATCTAGTAAAATGCCACCGTTAGCAATGTTAAAACTAAAAAATACCCCCCCCACCACCACCAACATGAACCTCCGGCGCCAACAACAACATGAACCTCTGGCGCCATTGAATATGACACTATTATTAATTTTGTAAATTGACCCTTTTAATGCGGATTTCTCATTTTGTAATGGGTTCATGAAATCGTCAAAGGCGAAATACAAAGACATTTTTCAAATCTGCAAATATAATCGTGCATGTGCAGTGCTTTCATCTATTATTTTAGTCCAATTAGGCCCAAATATGAGAATCAAATTGCCAGTTGCTTATAACACAGCCATTGCGTTACGCACACAGGGTTTATAAAGATGTTTTCCGAATGCATGGCTCATATTATGGTTTCGGTGCTGGACCGAAGCGAACCAAATTATGTGAGATCGACTCCTGAATCAAGTATGGATTATGATAATTAGACCTTCATCCACCATTACTAGGTGTATGACACAAATCATAAAATATAAAGCAAGATTGTGCGCGAGGAGTATTTCGTGTAGAATGTAGGTATCTTTTTCCCACTATTTTTTATTTCTTAATTCATCTACATAAAGATTTTGCGTAAATCTTAAATGATTTATTTTATTGTTTTCATCTTTTTTTTTTTCTTAGTTTCTAATTCTTTTTTCTTTTTTTCTTTTTTATTATTTCACCTTTATATTGATCATATTGAAACATAAATATCATCTTACAAAATTCTTAAAGCATTGTGTTGTCAATGCAACAAAATACGAAAGAATTATGTTGTTCGGATTATTTGAGTTAGATTTTTTAGTTGTCTCCTTTGTAATCAGTTTATACAATGGATGCTTTAAATAATAATAATTAAATAAAATAAATATATGATGAGACCAAAACTGAGTATTTCAACAATATGGAACAATCAATGAAAAACATGGGGAGACAATGTGAAATGGTTGCACAAAAAAGGATTTTTCGTCTGCAGGTACAAAATAATTATTTGTACCACCTGACAAAAAATATTGTATCAAACGTCATTTCAGAAAATAGTTTTTGGAAGGCAATGGAGTATAGAACCATTTTTTTAAAACGTCACTTAAAAACATAATATTATATGTTGCTGTTAATATATTCAAGACCAACTTTCATTGAACCATCAGTCCAGGCTTCTTAATTTGACTTTAAAAAACCATTAAATAATGTCTTTATCTTCTGAATGAATGATCCACAAGTTTCAAAATATCTAAGAACAAATTTAGTCTTGAGAGATTCATTGTATCTCTAGGTAATTTCCGGGAATATGTCAAAAACTTTCATTCTTTATCACATCGAAAATTTACCCACCAGGTCCCCCCTCCCCCCCCTCCCATGAGGTCACGTGTCGCACGGGCATTAGAAGAGTGAAAGTGTGAAAATATAGTTTATACATAGTTTTTCTTCGGTTCCTAAGCCTGCTTTTGCCTGATGTCACCATTTGGTTATTAAGTAATAAGGCAGCTAGCTATAATCTACCCCTTCCGTGCCGAGTGCAAATTAAGGAGAATTCACAAATAATAAAAGTGCAGCAAACTTTTGAACGATGTGTTACGTTAACGCCCTTAAGTAGAATATAATCAATGGGCGTTCACTGTTCACGCCATTTTAAAATGACTTATTCTGGCGAAAGGCAATTGTTAATACATTTACTATACTATATTTAGTTCTCGATTTGATTACTTGGGAAAATAGCTCGGTGGTCTAGTGATAACCCCTCGGCAAACTGAAGTCCCGGGTTCAAGACCCGGCTGGGACTGATTGCCAAACCTTTTGGGCGACAATTTTGTTAGAAGACGGTGTCTTTATTAATTTCATATAATGACCTTGATACTAGAAGTTTATTTATATTGAAAAAACAAAAAGGTGAATCGTCCAAAAATATGGTAATTAATGATGTTCCAGATACTACACTAAATGGTATAAAATAATATATATATATATATATATATATATATATATGTATGTTTAAACTTGGCTTTATAGTAGGCGACTATGACGCTGTTATGTTAGTACTTTATAGACAGAAATTAAAAAAGTGACTACACCGGGGTTTGAACCCGGGACCTTAGCTTACCGGGCTATGCTCTTACCAACTGAGCTAAGCGACCACCAATTTAAAACTGTCTAATTTTTGGTCTGTTTTGTACATTGTTAATAACGTGTGTAGAGCAGATTGCACTGCCTATTAGACTGCACATGAAATTAACTTGGAGAAATACAAACCATCTCTGTAACCCTAGAGTTGGGAAATATGATGTTTAAACTTAGCTTTATAGTAGGCGACTATGACGCTGTTATGTTAGTACTTTAGACAGAAATTACTAAATACTATAATATAATACTATAAAGCCAAGTTTAAACATCATATTTCCCAACTCTAGGGTTACAGAGATGGTTTGTATTTCTCCAAGTTATTTTCATGTGTAGTCTAATAGGCAGTGCAATATGCTCTACAAACGTTATTAATGTACAAAACAGACCAAAAATTAGACTGTTTTAAATTGGGGGCCGCATAGCTCAGTTGGTAAGAGCATAGCCCGGACAGCTAAGGTCCCGGGTTCAATCCCCGGTGTAGTCACTTTTTTAATTCTTGTCTAAAGTACTATATATATATATATATATATATCAGTGGTCTTCAAATTCAAGAAATTCAAGAAAAGAAATGAGCCTTTGAGTAGATCATGGGTATACAATGTTATTATACAGTCCATAATCTACGGGGCTAAACTATAACTGTTTTATTCTTGTAGATTAATATTATGTATTTATTCAGCACGTTAGTACCATTTGAAAAATACTGTATTGTATTTATTGCTTTTTTTAAAATCGTCTTACGTAGTTCCGAAACGTTTTTTTTGTTCAATTTTTTACCTCATTATATACATAATATGTTTTTATTCAATATCTCTATACACAAGGCTATACATTATATTTTATTGTTATGTTAAAATGTTAAATGCCCAATGCATCAAGTTATTTTGTGCACACTGTGTGCACTGCTGTACCTTTATTATAAGTTAAATAAATACATTGAAAAAAATAATACATAAAACCATTTGGAATACTAATACTAAAGTACCTTCAAATCACTTTAATGTATCTAACGATCTAGGTTAAAGATCCAACATTGTTGAAGTAGATAATATATTAACTTAGTGTTGCCAAGAGTTCTTCAGTTATAGACATGGGAGGATATTTACTAACTCGTGCGACAATAGTCGACCGATAGCGACAACTCTGGTAAATACAATATCGCTTGTGATAGCTTGTCAATCGACAGCGACAATTTATTAAATAGAACCACACGGCGAACATTTAAGAATATTGCAAGCATATGTCAAGAATACCGCGCTGAACATGACTTTTTCTATTCACAATGTTGTCGCCGTCGAAACTGTCAATTGAGTCAATAAATAGGACCCAAGGAACTATACATTCATTTTCTAGGATCCCAGTTTACATTTTTCTTTTCGTTTCCAAATTTTCGATATAATTCAAGGGGAAAACAAAAGATGATCAAACATTTTCTACAAAAAATCAACCCTACTAGAGAAACTACTCTTCCACCTCTCTACCCATACTAAAACCCCCGCTCCCGCCACCCCCGCCACCTCAAACAAGCGACTGCATACTTGGCTCCGACGTCGTTCGCAAACATGCATGCAGCACTTTAACTCATGCAGAAGCGACCGGCTATGCTAATGAGAAGATTATGAATATTTCATTGGTGACAAAACCTTTTTTGTGTCCCTCTTTGACTCAGTAAGACGTTTCTCTCTATATTTCACCAAAGCCACAATGGCTGTCGCTTTAAATGTACAAAATATCAAAGACATCCATGGTAAAAGCTTCTTCATCTAACAAATTGTAGCATTTTTTATTCTGAGATTCGTTCTTGATTTTCAAATGTATAAAAGATTCAGTTTAGAAAGAGATGGAAACGGAAAATGGAAAGGAGAGGAAAAAGAAATGCCATAGAGGGGCGATATCGTCTTTCATTTTCTGTAGAAGAGTATCGTCAATCGAATTGTAATTGCTTTCAGCTGACGAAAGTATAAATTAATAATATATTTAAACAAATATTTATGTATGTCGTTTCTTTTGTAGTTCGACAGAATTAGTACATAACCGCAAAGCCAAAATAATATAATATATAAATAACGTTGAAATAGGAAGTCCACATTGCGTGCAGGGGAGTTCTGCATCCAAGGTATAGCAAAACAGGTAAGCGCATCGCTATTCTATCTATTGTTTTCGATTTTAAGGTTTAGCAACAAATTATCAATACACGAATAAAACTAAACGGCAAAATAAACACGGATTGCATTACAATTTATTAAATTTTAGAATCTTTAAAAGTTAATTTATTCTGTTGCGCTTACAAGATAAATATTAAGTACAGATTACGGTCAATAAACTATAAATGAAAGATTAGACGCAACACAGCATAGGCTGCAGGCTGGTATCCCATGCACTGCCCGTCCTCAATCTAGTCGCGAAGTACGTGCATTTCTATTCGTCGAGGAATGTGCGGTTGAACTGAACTGAGCTGGGCGGCTGTAGTCCGCTTGCAGTTGCAGCTTATGTCTTAAAGTTGGTGTGACCACCACCGACGGAGGTTAACTCACCAACCAATACCCGTACCTCTGAGCGTGTAAGAAGATACATTTCAACGGCACGTCAAAACCGCTAGGTCATATTGCGCCTCCTGCGATATTGTAGTTTACTAAATATTATATATTTTAAGGGAGGAACGTAAGGGGACGCAGGGTGGACAGGCCTGTGCTGGTCAGAACCAGCCACAAGGAAGGGGAGAGCATGGTGGTAGGTGGCCGGGGGCAAGGGGCCGGGGTGGGGGCCTGGCCGGAGTCGGGGCGGGGGCGAGCCTGTGGCCCGTGTTTTTTTAAATATATATTTTATGTTCCATGTTTTCGGGATTAAAATCCCAATAACGAGAGAAGAAATTATGCATGATTGCTTTAATAAATCAGCTATAACTCTAAAGAAAACTTTTCTAAAAATTTACAAGAAAGTAGTACGATGCACTTTGTTATTTCTGAAACAGAATACAACTATTTGATTACAATGTTATCAAATTCAGAAGGTACAAAATAAGCATATGGTTAAATTTTTTTGAAAGATAATTAGACGAGTGAGCGCAGCGAAACGAAGTCTATAACTATAACGCTACTCGATCGGACCTTCTCGTGACTGTGTCCAATGTATGTCTGTCCAGGGTCATACGGCCGAACGGCCAAAATAGATTGAGCTGAAATTTTAAAAAAACACATCCCTGACCAGGTAACTGAGAACTGCTAACAAAATGAGCAATATTTGTTGCGATTAAGCTCACGGAAATAAAAATTTGAAAAATTTGAACTTTTAGATTGCAAATGTTTAAAATACCCATTAATAAAAATAGAACACACCATGTGAAAGTTTGCTATCAGATGAACCAAGTAAATGTTTTATTTTTATTTTGTTTCATTTCTTCTGTCATTCTGTAAATGATGCTGGGCATTGCTGACTATCCCAAAGGGTACTATTATACAGTTCGTTTGGCTGGGGATGATCTACAAGAAACAGTGCGACGTATTTTATCTCGCAAACATCAGCTGGTAAGTAGGGTAGTATATTACTTTCCGAAACTAGAATGCGAGCTCTGGCAGTCGTTGTCGGGGACCCCATATTCTCTGACGACCTTCCCAACGACGACGACCAGGACAAAACGAACGATGACAAAGACGATGACGACCACGACGCGAGAACCCTCCCTTTTCTTTCACCTTTACCCGTGGCTATTTCTGACCAGCACCAGCATGGGATTTTCCTCCCTATATCCTCTAGGTAAGAGTGGTGATTTTTGACCTAGCGGTTGTCGCACCCTTAATCCAAACTAAAACTAAATTGGGACGTATGGGACCAGCCTTTTCATAATAGGACGACGACAAACGGTTGACGCACCCTGAAACCAAAAAACTAATAACCACTTTCTCTGTTCGCCTAGGCCTAAATATTTTTTTTTTGGGGGATTATTTGGGCGCGTCAACCGTTAGGTCATAATGCACGACTCTAGCCTAGGGGATGGGGATGAGTGGCCCATGCTGGTCAGAACCAGCCATGGGTAAGGGGAGGAAGGGGGATTTCTCACGTCGTGGTCGTCATTGTCTTTGTCATCGTTCGTTGTGTCATTGTCACCGTCGTCGGGGAGGTCGTCAAGGGAAGGGGGAGGTGTCCCCGACGACGATTGCCAGAGCTCGCCTCTGGTTTTGGGGAGTATAGTATACTTCCCTCTTATTAGCTGATGTTTGCGAGGTGGATCTTTTCTCTTGAATCGCCTTTTACGATTAGCAGAGCAATGCTCTGGGCCAATTCTACCCCGAACCCAGACGGAATCGTCTTTAATTTTTCATAAATTGACGCTGGAAGAAGTACCTGTTCTAAGGGTCATACATCGGCCGTTCCATTTAGCCTGGGGTGAAGCCTATCTGTTCAACAAGGGTCTGTGACCACAAATGTTTGTATAAAGATTATACTAGGGAAACGCCAAAGTCGTTGTTAGACGAGTGAGTGAGCCATGTGTTTAGTCACCACATTACAACACACACATCACACACACATTACTTTTCTTCCCCCTACCTTAGACCTCCCTAGCCTATCATTGGCTAAAGTGGCGCATTATGGCCGGACAGTTGACGTGCCCTTAAACTTAAAAACTTAAAAACCCTATTATTTATACCACAATATAATTACCTAACTTAAATCCAATTAATGTTCACGGGTACTCAACACGTGGCTCTCTCACTCGTCTAACAACGACTTTGGCGTTTCCCTAGTGTTATTAGTGAAATATAATGTTGAAAGTTAGACAGTCCTCAATACACGGGGGATGCTTTGGAGTATGGACTAATGTACAATATTACAAGTGAAGTAAGTCAACACTACCAGTAAAGAATATTATAACAAACAAACAACTCACCGAGTGAAAACTGAAAAGTACTCGTTCAACTTTCGATGCACTGAGAAAGACACTCGCAAAGATGGTTATACGTCTTGAATAATCTTGTTAATCTTATTGAAACCCAACTCGTTAGGCGCAGTTTACGGAGACGAAGTTAGCAACGTATTCTGAATTAGGCAAATTAAACCGTTAGTTTACATAAATCATAACTCAGTTGATGGAAATGTACACACAATTTCGTGTTTTAACTAAGTCACTTGTTTACTTGTACATTAAGTTGAGGAATTAAGAAATCTTCGCAAACTTTCTAAGACTTTCTGAGATTATTAAGTAACTTGTAATATTCTCATTGGCTGGAAATGTGTGAGCTTGAGACTCCAAGGTGCAAGAGATAAGAAGTGCTTAATTTCTTCAACCCGAACGAAGGTTACTCAGAAACAGAAATTAAATAATAATCGTTCGCCAGAGTTTTGATAGCGGGTGGATTGGTAGCAGACTCACAGCGGTTTCGTACTTTGTCAGCGTTTCGAATATCATTTTGAATTCCTCGTCAGGATGTATTTATCTAAAATAGAGAACATAGCCTACTGTTATTGTTCCGCGCTTGTCTAAGCACACGTTTCATTTGATGGCGCACTTGGTGGTGGTGCCGGGTACATGAATATTCTAACTTTCTCAGGTTCAATAAAAACCCTCCGGTATCATCCTCTCAATCGGATGTTCGGTTTTTCGTTGTAAGACGTGAGACGTGGCACACGCACAGACGCACGGGTGGACGGACATGAAAGTGATGCATAAAGAGCACGTGAGACGTGACACACGCACAGACGCACGGGTGGACGGACATAAAAGTGATGCATAAAGAGCACGTGAGACGTGGCACACGCACAGACGCACGGGTGGACGGACATAAAAGTGATGCATAAAGAGCACGTGAGACGTGGCACACGCACAGACGCACGGGTGGACGGACATAAAAGTGATGCATAAAGAGCACGTGAGACGTGGCACACGCACAGACGCACGGGTGGACGGACATAAAAGTGATGCATAAAGAGCAGCTTCACACTTCCTAAAATGGATGAAATTTAAAAAGATGTTATTTAATTCTCAATCAAGAACCACCGTGTTTTCACAAATCACGCACCAACAAGTCGCGGGAGCTACAAGTTTCAGCAATAGCTCGCCACTAGCTCTCTTTGTCACACATACATTGAATGTATTCATGTGCGGATAATGTAGGCAGCTCCCTACATTGATGGCATAGTTGCTTTCACAACTCTCAAGGTATTGAACGACACCAAAACGTTAAAATCGTGATAAATATTGTACACAAATGCTTTGTTACTACATTATATTTTGGAAAAATGAAATTTCCGGAAAAACAATAGAAATTATAAAATGCATTAATTTTTACAGATTGTTATATTTGCGTTCGGGTTATACTGTTCAATACATGGTTTTGTTAGTTCTTCTTACAGTTGAAATGTTAAATACAATTTTTGGAAAAAGCATTGATGGAGTATAATATACTAAATATATTCAATATTCATTAGTTTGAATTAAAACCTTACCATCATATTATTAATGTACTGATTTTCAGTTGTATTCGTTTAGTGAGGTTTCGTTTAGGATCATTATGTTTGCGTTACAGTCAAAGTCAAACCATAATGCGTGACGCAGCCGGCCGTGGGGCGTACGGTTAGACCGCTGGAAGGTATAGTAACGTTGGTCGAATCTCGCATAAGAATAGATTTAATGTAGATTCACACTTTTTCTTCTCACAACGTTAAGATATATTCAAGAGACTAAACGTCATAATGTAGGTGTTTTTCAGAAAATACAATTAATAAAAGTAGAAATATAAACAAATCGTAATATTTGAGTTAAATAATGCCTCGTTACAAAAACGAAAATCGACTTGTCTGTATGCAGTGGCAGATACCGTGCCAAGCGCACAATCGCTTTATCTTCGATGTATCTCCTAGGTCCTAGACCATTGTCTCATTGCTCTCAAACAAATACACGTTCATATTGTACATACGCGCTCATTCTTACCAATTTCACTTTGCTCCCAAGCCCGAAAGAGCACTTATTCAAATTTGTCCAACACTTTACAGGGTACTTTTGCGTCGAAAATACTAAGAAGTTTTGCATAACATGATTGAAAATTGAATATTCCCATGTTCGCGCTGCGTTATGTGCAATATTATTGTATATGAAATGGATACAACTCAATTTAGGGAAAAGTACGATATAAACGTAAAAAAGCTACACAAACCATTGGCGGTTGTTGCTTGTAGCTTTAAAGGTTAAATAATAGCCTTCCTGCCCTATCGAATACAGATAGTAAATTAGTTATCATTTTCAGTTTAAGGGTGTCTGAGAGATAGACTTACTTGTAGTTGTTGGGGATTGGGGTATGAAGAAGTAATAATTTACGCAATTGAATACTAGTAAAATTAATGAAAAGGCAATAAATAAACTTAATCATCTAATAGGTACTATTTGAGGCATTAAAGAATACTAGATTAATATTAGTATTTTTAGTATGACATACTAAGGTTATATTTTAACTAATTCTTTCACCAGAAGTAGTTGCTAGACTACTATCAAATGGTTTAAGAGACCACTACTTGCTTTCAGTCATCTGATGACGCCTCATTTAAAGATGAGATTCAATTAATAAAAATGTAAGTAGAAACTCTTTCGATCACAATAGGTATAAATCTGTGATTGGCTCCACAAATTTCTGAACATTGACCGAAAAATAATCCTGGTCGTCTAAGAAGGAAGCTAGTTTGATTTAATACAGGTGTCGCATCAACCTTTACTCCAAGAGCTGGGACTGTTCATGAGTAATCGTAACACAGTTTTTGCTGTGGTGAATTGAGTTATCTAAAAGCATCTCTGAGATAATTCCCTTTACATATATCGGCTCACTGTCAGTTATAGTCACCTAAAGAGAGCTATACCGGCTAAAACTAATGTGAAACCTATACATACAGCGGAGATTCTTGCGAAAATACGAATATAGTTAATTATAATGTCAATCTATTTGTTTTGTTTTTTTTACTTTTATTTAACTCCAGAGAGTACAACACCAACTATGGCGTAACATAGGCAACATTACATAATAACAAAGTACACAAGTACTGTAAGTAATTAGTCAGTTAAACATTTCAGCTATGACAATGACAAGATAAATGATTAATAAAATAACAAGTTTACAAAGTACATATTTATATAAATACAATCAATTAAACATTTCAGACAAAATTGTACTTTTTATACCTGATTCTAGACAAGACCCTTTGTGGCATTTGTTATTTTAATATACACAAAATGCATTATAGGTTGCTGGAAAAGGGCATATCACCATTCACAATTTTGAATGAAATCATTACAAAATACATGTATACAATAATAGAAAACAATAAGTGTGCTAGCAAGTGTGTGCGTGTGGAGTAGTAAAGTGAATGTGTATAGGGATATGGAGATGTAGTATTCTCCTATAACGATTGAAGAAAACGTTCAAACAAACTTTTGTCCAGGATTGCCGGTAGAGGTATTAGAACCTGCGACCTCCCGCATAACTTTCGCACGTTACGCATGTGCTACCTTTGTCACAAGGAGAGTACAACATTGGCTTGGCTATTTCCACACTGGTGTATTGATATCACGAGCATTTCGTCCTGTGACGACGCGCTCAACTAACTTCGCGTTGTTTTAATGACGTGTGAATAATGAAACACGCAACGAACTTATACGGCTCTGTGGGAATTGAACTCACGGCCTGTACTTATCAAGAGTTTGTCACGTTATGATAACGAGATGGATGTTGAGTTTGTATAGGCTACACGTTTCTACTGTTCACGTGACAAACGCATTGTCGTTGTGTCAGGTGAGAGAATACACAAGATATTCTTACAAGTTTAACGTCATCATAAAAAATGTAAGTACACTCCTCTTTTTAACTACCTTACACTTGTTCTGTCTCAAATTTTTTTTTTAGTAAAAGTCAACTTAATACAGACTAAAAATTCAGCTGGCAACATGCCACTGACCAGAGTCTTAAGTTACTAGTCACGAAGAAAAGTAAGAACATGGTCTTTGGATTCAGTGGTTTTGGCGTTAGATGAAAATGTGCATTGTATTACATTTTGATTGTTGACTTCGGCGTTGAATGAGTTTTATGTGTACTGCATTTTTCTAAACTTTTGTCTTTATAAAGTTGTATATTAATATGCCTAATGGCCCTGAAGAGAATGTGTGAAATAAGTCGTACACTTTATAGTAGCAGGGATGTGCGAACGCTCGCAATTCGTACTTGAACTCGAACTAAAAAAAATCAAGTAAGAAAAGTTCGCATTCGAAAAAAGTTCGTTTTTTACTTATTTGAAGTTCAGGGTTGGGTAGGGTGTTTTGGGTCCGACCCGAGAGTCAAAACATGTTTTCGGTTTCCAGGTAGAAAAAATGGATATTTAAAGTTCGGTCCAGAAGTTTTACACATTCTTGGTGGAGGTGCCGGTCCAGACTTAACACTATATTTTGTCTACCGTAACACTATTTCGTTTCTGGTTCGGTTCTTTATTTTATTGAGTTCGAGAAGTTCGATGGGCAACTCCTCTAAAACTTCAAGTTCGGTTCGAAATTAAAAATCCAGGTTCGCACAACCCTACATTATATTCTACACACCTTACAAAAAACGATACGAGGCATAAATTATTACTTCTAAGTTCATAATAATTAAGATGCAGTAGCTTCGTGATCAAGCTTATAGATCGCGGTACAAAACAATGTTTGGTGTAGTTGATTTAATCATCAATAGAGTGCAGCTCTTTACCGCCAATGGCGGGAAGGGAGTCCCGCAGGCAAGCAGGTGGAGCGCTCTATCGACAATCTAATACACGGTAGGTTGCGTAGGGTACTACGGTGGCTTGGCGGGTGAAGTTATAGCGAGTACGATCGTTATACGATACCATAAGATTGAATCGTGGGAAAAAGAGCCAACATAGCTAAAAACTTAATTTTTACCTATGTTCTGAGCTGAAGAGTCCCCACCACTAACAACGTAATTTTATATATTCCTTTCATTTCATTGATAAACCTAGTAACTCAAAAAATATTATTTAAAAAAGAGAGTTAATTTATTTGATGTATGCGAAGCATTTAGCAACGCTTCATTATAACAAACAATTAAACAAATTCATTTAACTGAAGAACAATCAGTAATCACACCATGCCGCAGATTGTCTAGGAAATATACAAACTTAAAATTAAAAATGTGTATAGGAAGATTCAAGTCGCGACTATGAAAACTTATCTGCGAGTCTCGAATTTGAATTATTGTGCAGGTAGGATTATCCATGGGCATTCACCCGCTAAACTAAAAAAAAAATACATTTCGTTTATGCTAACTAGTTATGAATTTACAAAGTAACAGAAAAAATATTGGGTCCTTTCTTAGCCAGAATTTGTTGGACAAACTTGGTAATTTTCGAGCTAGGTCCGATCGGCAAAAAAATCTCCCATAAGAAATAACATGGGTACGATCCTTCGACACCATGGCCTTGGAGGATTTCGATTATTTCTATCGAATTTTAAAACGATATTTTGGGCCGATTCTGATCAAACGGGTGGGGCTACAACGTTCATATTTTATATTGACATTAAGATTATGGTGATGTAGTGCCTTTTGGAAGAAAAATTGACAAAAATACATTGAAATAAAGGTTTTAAATAAGCCTTTTACAGGTGTATAATGAAGTAGTCAAGTAACTATAGAAACTTGACAACAATCACCTACAATGCTTACAAAAAGCATGTCTTTGAACATCGAGATATTTTACATTCTAGATAAAAGAAACTATAGTAGACCAGGTATTCATTCATTAAATAAGTGTTTATTGGACATTATCACTGTTAAATTTATCAACATTTATTTTTTTATTTAAAAAAAAAATTGCTTGGCTATTGAATTTGGTTCACAACGAGAACTCTAAAAAGTCAATGGCCAAGCAATTTTGTTATGATTTTGAGTTTAAAATATTTACTTTCTACCACGAAAATGTTGGCTTGGCGCTCGTCAACATGCGGAATGATCTTACTTCTTTTTAATGCGAAATTAGGGAGAAAGAATGAAAAGCTTGGCCCAACTTCTATATCTCACAGCACTCACAGCCGAAGACTTTTGAAGGAGAGCTTGGCTGCCGTTTTCTTTTTTTATAAATTTTTGTATTTATGGTGGTTATGACATCTTTTTGCTGTTTGTTTCCTATCAAGGCGTGAATGATGGACTTTGTATGATTAAAATTGGTTGAGAGTCGTTTTTTTTACTTTTTGGGCCCACGGTTCCCCCAAATTTGCTCCCTTGTGTTTTGGGCGCTAGATATTTATAATGGCTAAGAGCATGTTTAATTTCAAGTTTGTACAAATTACTACGGCTGAGTAATTGCGCGTTTTGATTTTCATTTTGATTTTCCCCGGTCCCTATTGCCCGGTTTTGGTTTTGAAAGCTAAAGTGATTGCGCATGAGGGACATCTAAGTGTGGTCTATGTTTCAAAGTTCCAAGATGTACAGTTTTCTCTGTATGGCGTCTTATTCATAAGAGTACGGAATTACCTAGCTTTTGATAATTTTGATTTTCTCCGGTACCCGTTACCCAATTTTGCTTTCCATATTCAAAAGTGATACAGAATGAGAGATATCAAAGTCTATTCCACGTTTGAAACATTTTTAGTTGTAGCGTTTTCTTTAAGTGATTAATTTTTTTAAGTTCAGAGTTGTTTCTTGACATTTATGGGCCCACGGTCCTCCCAAATTTAGTCCCTTGTGTTTTGGACGCTAGATATTTAAATTGGTTAAGAGCATGTTTAATTTCAAGTTAGTACAAATTGCCACGCTCTAGTAATTACGTGTTTTGATTATCATCCAATTTTTTATTTTCTCCGGTCCCTGTTACCCGATTTTGGTTCTGAATGCAAAAGGCACTGCGTCTGGTCCTGGACCACATATCAGCTCATTTACCGAGTTTCAACTTTCAAGATTGTAAATCTTTCGGGGCGGCATGTGCAGATAGTTCTCAGAGAGCACTCGTCGATTGCGTCGGGGCCTACAGGGTTGGTTTGGTCGCTTTGATTTACTGTCCCCCACTGCAAATCATTAATTTACATAACTGAGTGGGTAGACTAAAAAGGAAACGCCAAAGTCGTTGACAAACGAGTGAGTGAGCCAAGTGCTGAGTACCCGGGGGCCGGGAACATCCCCTTTCCTCCCCTATACCTAAGGCTGAATCTAGCCCAGTTTGAGGAATGGTACCGGGTACTATATACACATGGCTCACTCACTCGTTTAACAACGACTTTGGCGTTTCCCTAGTTAATTTGTTAGCCCAATAGCCTGAGCAAGCGGCTACTACCGGTATTTTATGGGAAACACTGACCCTACTTATAGGACATGTACGTACTCTTGAATTGTTTGCTACCAGTCAATGGTACTACAAAATCAAAATACACAAGCTTTAATACGAACTAACAAAGTATCAATTACAATATACAAATACTAAATATGTTTTTATAAAAAAACGTCGTACACCAACTCAAGTGGAGGGGTAGGAACTCATCAAGGGATAACAAGGATTTGTCCAATAAGTAGGCCTACTAGAGGTCAGACTTGAATGATTTGGATTTTGGATTTCTTGTGGCCCGATCACATTAGTGTCCAACAACATACACAACAAAAAAACATTTCAATAAATCATTTAAAATACCCAACATAACATTTAATTAATTTATTTAGAAAGTTATGTATTAATAATAAAACAAAACAGTAGGTGTAAATATTATTAACTAAACACATATTATAATATGAATATTCAACATTATAGGAACTTAATTTGAAACAATATGATAATGAATGTTCACAGTCTTAAGGAGACAACAATAATAACTTATCTTCCCATTTACAACTCTAGATACAGATATTTATTCTTTGTGCCTTGTTCCTTGTACTTAAGTACAGGAGAATGTCAATTACTTTACTTAAATAGAACACGTGTTAGATGATTCTAAACCTGGCTATACATTTTAATTTATCACACAATTGGTAATCCTAAAACCAAGGTTATTTATTTTATTTATTTATTTATTTAATAGTATATTTAAGGCTGCAAACAGAAGAAGATAACAGGAATCCTGAAAAAGACAAAAAAATATTGTTCATTATCTGAATAAATATCTTTGGTTTAAAGTTTTAAAATCTGTGGTTTATAATAACACGTACATTATCATTATTCACTATGATCAAGCCAATAACAAAAGCAGAGATTATTTGTATGTATTTATTTATTCTACGTCTATCATATTCAGTACAAAGGAGAATAACACTTATTTACAAAGGACAACAATTAGGGCCAGAGTGCTTTTAAACATATAGTTTATTTACAACTTAATGCATTGGCTTAAAAAACTTTGTTACGTTTTTGAAAAAGTTTTTGTTAAGTGGGATGCAATCTCCACGAAACGTCAAATATTTTTAATTCTACTATAAATTAGGCACGAGGTACATTCTAACATCATTCAACCATGAAAGCCTGCACAGATTAGTTAATAATTGTACATATTTAATATAGATTAAGGTGATCAACCGTGATTTTTTTTTTTAAATCCGCAACCTAGAATAAATTAAGAGAATAGAGTTGAACCCTGGCTCTAAAAAATCATCAAAACAATTTTGACCAAATTTTTCTGAGCAGGCTCACGATAAATATTGACTAAACTAATTTGAAATTTCAGTTCCACCTTGCACACCATTCAACGTTGATGGTTGTGTTTATATACTAGTGTGTTTGGTGAAACTGAAGATTTTTTAAAATATTATTTTGAAGCGGAAATATTTGCCGTGTGACGGATCAGTAAGATTTAAATGTAAAATTGTTTTGATTTTCTACTGAGCCAGGTTTCAAATTATTCCATTCACTATATTTATACTTTATTGTGTATTTGAAAAAATTGAAAAACGTGCTTGATTCACTTCAATACAATTATATTTACAAAAAAAAGAATGTGATTTGAAAATTCTAATCTGCTAACAAAGCCATAATATCAGATAACTGATAGTGTCTTTGCAGCAGTAAACATTACAATTTTTTTTTTTTTTTAAACGGCCTCCTCCATCCCCATATAGCCGCCCAATTCCTCGCCTCAATCGTAATCAAACCGTGCATCATTGTGTCGTGTCTATTAATTCGTAAAGCTTATAATTTATGAGTGAACTAGTATCAACAGCACGATACTCTTCCACCTCGAGCAAGTCAATCTTGAAGCTGGGGCCCCAGCTTCAAGTTTAACTTCTACCATACTATAGCTACTATACTAACAATACTAATATTAGCTACTTCTACCACTAAACTACTTAATTATAACTAGCTAATATACTAATACTACTGCTATCACACTTCTACAAAACAAATAGGCCTACTACAACATTCTTACCATTCCTACGGTAGTATTGTGCTGTGTAAACTTAATTGTTATAATAACAGAATTCGCCGTTGATCAAGAATCTTAAACAGATGCAAGGAAAGTGCAAACTAGATAATACCTTTGATTAGTGTGATTAATTTGAGATTAATTAACATCTTAACTTGATTTGCCGAATAGGTAAATATCTACCCAACATAGGTAGACAAATTCTAAACAATGCTGCACGGTTGGATTACGATTATAAAAAAACAAAAAACAAAACAAAAAAAACAGTTACAATTGAAAGTAAATTGATAAACATGAATTGAATAAATTGATAAACATTAATTGAATTAAATTGATAAACATTAATTGAATTAAATTGATTTAACATTAATTAAATTAAATTGATAAACATTTGAATTAAATTGAATTGAATTTATTAAAATTATCAAAATACTTTAAACTAATATTGTTCGTCACGATGTCACAGATGTCTTCTCTGATGTCTTGAGGTTTTCATTGACGGATGGGTTGACCTCTCCTGCTTTCCTCTTCCTGTGAACAAGTATAGCCTAGGTCATAAGTACAACTTTATCCTGGTCTAGAATCTCTAGAACAATTAGTTCTCAACAAAGCAAATAAAACACAAAACAAATTACTATAGTGGTGTGCGGGTACCCAAAATAATTTTAGACATTTAGACAGTTGAAGTGTATAATTCATCAATCGAGTATGATACTGGGCAATCGTTTGATTTTGGTTGTTATCTTATTTAAAGCAAGAACAAGTCTGAAAAACATTCCGGATTTTTTTCTCCAGTGTAGTGAAATGGAATCTTCGCTTCGCTCGCTACGCTTATCCAATTAGATATGTTATGATTAAAGGGACATTTGAAGAAATATTTCTCATTGAAATCGTACTTTTACGATTTTTTACGATTTTCCCCCCGACATTTTCGTGATGTTTGGGTCAATTATAACCAAACGGATGGGGCTACAGCGTTCATATTTTATATGGACATTAAGGTTATGGTGATATAGAATTTTTTGAAAGTAAAAGTCGAAAAAATAAACCAGAATCCATAGAAATAAATGTTTTAATATAAGTTTTTAGAGGTTAATAATAATAATTAACAAGTAACTATAGAAACATGACAACAGTCACCTACAATGCATTCAAAAAGCACTTGCAAAGGAAAAGTGGTCCCACGCAAACTAAAAACTTACAAAAAAGCTCATCCATCAACGCGGCGGGACTTAAACGTTTTCCTAGTTATTATAATGAATTTATTATAGTTGTTGACATTGTCGACATTGTATGCCAGAGATAAACTGCTAAGTTTGGAATAAGTAGTTGGCCAAATATACACAAGAACAATTAAAATATCAATGATATATTAATATTTAATTAGTAAGATGGCACAGCGCATTGAGAGGACATGGGGAGAGACACAGCTGCTTCACTAGTGATAAAATATTGTTAAGCATTTAAACGCAACAAAGAAAGAGTTAATACTGGCACTCTGATACTTACTGTCTTGTCTTGTTGCCCTCGTCAACTCAGTTGGATCTAGTTCATGGTCTGGGTCGTCAGGTCGCCCCGCGAAGTCTGGCCGCCTTAGTGGAGGGGTGTCTCCGCTAGGGCCGCGTCGGACGGGGCGGTGCTACTCGTCTCGGTGCTCTTAGTCGAGTGTCTTGACGGGCCGGACCGTTTACTCTGCAAGGTCTCGTACTCTGAAAACCAAAGCGAGACACAAAGCAGAACCAGGCATCCAACAAATTGAAACTTAGCTAAAAGCAATTGAAACTTAGCTAAAAGCACACCATTGTTGAAATACTTAATACAATGGTAAGACCTCTGGCCAAAGAAAATACACGCCACCATAAAGGAAGGAATGCACTAAGTCTAGCAGCAGATCAAACCAGAGAAATTAAGCACTTCGTAATGTTATGCTATTCTACAGCACCTGGCATTCCGAGATGACATTCGTCGTCGAGATTACTATCATATACAATACAATAACTTTTTAAGTACTGCTCTAAGTAAAAAAAACTCATCCGGATTCGAGTCCGATTGAGCCACCTTAGGTTTACGTAGTCGACAGTGTACCCCTCTACGCGCACCATGGTGACTAAGCGAGTGGACACTGTACTAGCAACACAGTGGGCCATGCACCAGAGGGCCAGGGAGACCGACCAACAGTAACTAGCTGGTTCTCTTAGAGGGTGGGGACCGCTCGGCGACCAGGAAGATTTCACCCGCACAACACAAAGGTCGTCGGTCCACGGTCACAGGTCACAGTGTCGTCGTCACTTAGGCCATGGTGAACTCAGATCGGTTAAATATAGACTACTAGCCTCAAGGTTGGGTATCACTGAGGGATTATTTCAATATGCTACGACGTCAGGGAAGCAGACCTGTTCAATATAGCTTGATATAATTTATTTAATTTATTCGATCTTAGCAACAAACACTTTTCCTTATCTCGAAGTTCTGTTGTCCGAGGTTCTCAAGTAACGATTTTATTATTCCTAGGTAAGTAAGTTAAGTATCCTACAGAACCTTACATAACAAACCCTGCCTCAAGTATGACACTTAGACCATTGTCAACTCACCCGGATTGAGTCATCTTGATGTATGTAGTCGACGGTGTCCTGCGCCGATATTCTCTTGATAATGGGCTGCAAGAAACTATACCCTGAAAGCCAAAGCGAGACACAAAGCAGAAACCAGGCATCCAACAAGCTACAGCATCAATTGAAACTTAGCTAAAAGCACACCATTGTTGAAATACTTAATACAATGGTAAGACCTCTGGCCAAAGAAAATACACGCCACCATAAAGGAAGGAATGCACTAAGTCTGGCAGCAGATCAAACCAGAGAAATTAAGCACTTCGTAATGTTATGCTATTCTACAGCACCTGGCATTCCGAGATGACATTCCTCGTTGAGATTACTATCATATACAAACATAACTTCTAAGTACTGCTCTAAGTAAAAAAACTCATCCGGATTGAGTCCGATTGAGCACCTTAGATTTACATAGTCGACAGTGTACCCCTCTAGCGCACCCATGGTGACTAAGCGAGTGACACGGTACTAGCAACACAGTGTGCCAAGCACCAGAGGGCCAGGGAACCGACCAACAGAGCTAGCTGGTTCTCTAGGGGTGGGGACCACTCGGCTTACAAGGAGATTTCACCCGCACAACACAAAGTTCGCCGGTCCACGGTCACAGGTGACAGAGTCGTCGTCACTTAGGCCATGGCGAACTCAGAATCGTAAAATATAGAACTCTAGCTCTCAAGGTTGGGGATCACTGAGGGATTATTTCAATATGCTACGACATCAGGGAAGCAGACCTGTTCAATATGGCTGTGGATAATTTATTTCATTTCATTTGTCTTAGCAACAAACACTGTTTTTGGTCTCGAAGTTCTGTTGTCTGAGGTCCTCATTTATTATTTCTAAGTAAGTTTGTTAAATTCCTATTCTTAATATCTAATTAGTGCACTGACTTTGTGAAGCAGACCTGTTCAATATGGCTGGATAATTTATTTAATTTATTCTGATCTTAGCAACGAAACGTTCTTGATCTCGAATTTTCTGTTGTCCGTGGTTCTCATGTAAAACGTTTTATTAATTCCTAGGTAAGATAGTTTAAGTATCCTACAGAACCTTACATACAAAACCCTGCCTCAATATGAACACTTAAGACCATTGTTAACTCACCCGGATGAGTCATCTTGATGTATGTAGTCGACGGTGTCTCGCCGATATTCTCTTGATAATGGGCTGCAAGAACTAGTACCCTGAAAGCCAAAGCGAGACACAAAGCAGAACCAGGCATCCAACAAGCTACAGCATCAATTGAAACTTAGCTAAAAGCACACCATTGTTGAAATACTGTAATACAATGGTAAGACCTCTGGCCAAAGAAAACTACACGGCCACCATAAAGGAAGGAATTGCACTAAGTCTGGCAGCAGATCAAACGAGAACTTAAGCACTTCGTAATGTTATGCTATCTTACGGCACCTGGCATTCCGAGATGACATTCCTCGTTGAGATTACTATCATATACAATACAATAACTTCTAAGTACTGCTCTTAAGTAAAAAACTCATCCGGATTGAGTCCGATTGAGCACCTTAGGTTTACGTAGTCGACAGTGTACCCCTCTACGCGCACCATGGTGACTAAGCGAGTGGACACGGTACTAGCAACACAGTGGGCCAAGCACCAGAGGGCCAGGGAAGCGACCAACGAGCTAGCTGGTTCTCTTAGGGGTGGGGGACCACTCGCTACATGAAGATTTCACCCGCACAACACAAAGGTCGCCGGTCCACGGTCACAGGTCACACAGTATCGTCATCACTTAGGCCATGGTGAACTCAGATCGGTAAAATATAAGACTACTTAGCCTCAAGTGTTGGGATCACTGAGTGATTATTCAATATGCTACGACGTCAGGGAAGCAACCTTTCAATACGGCTGGTATAATTTATTTCATTCATTCGTCTTAGCAACAAACACTGTCCTTGATCTCGAAGTTCTGTTGTCCGAGGTCCTCATGTAAACGTTTTATTATTCCTATGTAAGTTTGTTAAGTTAATATCTAATTAGTGCACCGACTTAATCTCGAAGTTCTGTTGTCTCATGTGCTAATGTAAGCGTTGTTATTCCTATGTTAGTTTGTTTAAGTATTCTTCTTAATATCCTCATTTGAGCACTGACTATGTGATATTACAGATACAGACTGGAGGGTTAAGCTAAGCCTAGCCTTGTATTGTAGCTAGGGTTTGAAGCTAGGCCCTAGGGCGAATCACTGTCTACTACCCTCTATGAACACACCTGAGAGCTCAACTAATCTTGATGCTGAACTTATTTCCGGACCGAATACCATACTTCGTCTTTCAGATTCTTTTCTTATCATTTCTTCGTTGCTGTTGCTTCAAGGATCGGGTGAAGACAAAATCTCCTTGCAAATGCGGGGACAGGTATCAGCTGTAACAGAACAACAGCTGTTAAACACAATTGCAGGAAATTGTTAATTTTTAAATTTCTTTAGTCATCATTATTTTTTAATTTTAGTGTCAATTTCTCACCTATCAATATAAAAGGCCCAAAAAACAATTCATTAAATTATATTATAAATTAGTGCTGAAAGTTTAATTGAGAATTAAGTTTTTAGTGCTGACAGAAATCATGTCAAGTGTACACTGCACATAACTCACATGTTAAAACATCTAAACATTTGTGTCTTCACGTTGAAAAGATCGGGTTTGAATGTAGAAGATTGTAGTAGAAAGAAAGAGTGAGGGAAGACAAACAGGGAGCAGTAAACTCGTGGAACGAATAGATGAGGAAGAAACCCGAGTTTGGCAAAAAAAGTGGACAACATATGCAGCTGGAACTGTGGCTTGAACCAGGACTTCGCTCTACCTAACGACATTTCCAGAGAACTAATCTTCGCTTAATTTATTCTTATTTGTTATGTTGATGACCTGATTTTGTGGAAACAATGATGACAGTTGAAATATGAGACCAGTTTAGCTATAATAAATAACAATAGTATGCAATCAAATTATTAGTTATTAGCATTCTAATAACACACAGAAAATTTCATGAGTTGTCAAATTTAATTTGATTTATATATTGCAACTTATCAGACAGCAAAACATTTACGATGTGATAAAGTTGTATTGATCCTGGCGGTAATGTTTCAGTTTGTCAATAATCTTACCTGCCATGGTGTGTTGGTGCTTGGGTGACTTCACAGCAGATGTAACGTCAGTGATACTCGAACTTGAAGAAAGTGGTCTGACTCTTGCTCGCTGGAAACAATTAAGTTCCTCTTCATCCAACATATGTGGTGTTTGCTGTAACAAAAACGTACACAATTAATGCAAAGATTAGGGTTTCGCTTTTTAGTCAAAAAAAAAACCACTCAATCTGTAATGTTCTCCACTAAACAACACTATTGCAATTTGTTTATTAATTAATTGCCTATGGAATGCAAGAATATGAAATCACAGTTTCAGTAAAAAAATACTTGCGGCACAACGCAAAAAAAAAATGGCTAGAGAAAGGGCGGTGTTGGTTGAGCACCACTCGGTAAATCTACATGACAGTCGTTATAAATAGTTTAGCCCAGCTGCGTGATGTCAATGACATCGCCTTATTATTATGCCATTGAGTTTAGATGATGTGTACAACATACACTGACACACAGAGTTGACCCAGTCACCCTGACTGATAGCGAGGCCAGCACTGAGCTACGTCCCGCATCACATCACAAAACTAAACTCGTTTTCAATCGTGAAAATCTTTTGAACTAAGCATATTACTTGTCAATAGAATTTCTTGACTTCACTCTTATTACTATTTTACTTTATTCTTCCTTCACCTAAATAACATTATAAGATGTTTGTTACCTTGTTTAAAAAACAAACAAACAGATGGAATGAGGGTCTATACCCACTAAGTAATAAAACCGATATTCATTCTGATTTGATTTGTTATCTTAGTTATTGTTCGTCACTCTTCTATAATTGCTAATGTATTATCTGTCTGTGATTATAGCATACTATGGTATTTATAATTTGGCTATTGATAGGCCTATGTACACGTCCCGTTTAACCAACGAATCGCCAAATATCAATTCCACTGAAAACAATTTAAAGAAACAAAAGCTAACACTAACAAACATGTAACATAAAAACAATCAAGTTTAATAAATAAGCACTTCAACAATGCTGTGTTAGCATTGTGTAATCTTTCATAGTTACCAGAATCTTGCATATAATATGTCAAGCAATAATTATGTCAGATTATGCTCTAATAACCAAACAAACCACGTTAGCGGAACATTAAGCCTAAAACTCGCAAAATTCTTGTATACTAAATACTCAAAATAAATGTAAATCAAATACGTGTCACTCCCTACCTTTATTTCTCTATTTCATTGATCGGGAAACACTCCAGTAAGTGTAATTTATTTTATAGAAATCAACCCAGAAATTAAAAAAATACCCCGCTGGGATGGATTTTTTTATTTCTGGATTGATTTCTATAAAAAAAAACTTACCTTCATAAATTATTTTAGCTCTGACGCCACTAAACGTAAATATGAATAGTGAAGATGAAACCAACGAGAAAAACATGGTTTATAGTTTGAATAATGATGAAATTTTTAACTTTAAATATTATTAACAATTATAGTAACCGTAACAAATTTATCTACGCACAAGAAGGCAAACAAGATCGTTGGTAACGTATTTCTACGACATGAAAAGAACGAAGTACAGTTCGCGTAATTCACTTTTCGCGTTGATTTGGTCTTTTTCTGAACTTGACATGTAATATACTCGTCGGATGGTTTGTCATTGTAGTCTGGAATTGCACAAGTAAATCTATCTATCTTTCATACCGTAACTTGAAACAACATTTCGGCTCGACCAAACAGTTCGTGACCCAGACTCACCACGCTACGACAAATGAATTAACCCCATTCAAAGTGGCGACCCATTGTTGCTTCGAGCTTTGACAATAGTTAAGATGCCCAAGTTAATTTTACTTTTTCATCTAAAACTCATCTCATCTCAGTTACGAAATAATTCAATTCTAAACGAAATCACATAGATCACAGTAATAACGATCCGGTTTCAACAAAATAAAATAGTTTATGTCCACGCACATCAGATCAGAACAATAGTTCCAACATAAACGTATTACTTATCCGACACTCTGTTCTTGTTTTGGAGCGTTCTCATTGGTCAGTTACTAGAAACTACGACACTTCGACGTGAGAACACGCGCGTGGCACCAACTGTCAAACTCACTGGAGTTAAAACAAGGAGACATTCAAGTTCATAGCCCAAACTAGTTGTCTCGACAAGTATTATATGCCTATTATTAAACTCGTCTCAAAACAACATTAAAACCAATAAAAATAAAACATTAAAATAAAACATTAAAACATTAAAAATATTGTGTAAATATTTCATTATATGTATTGTTAGATGTTTTTATTTGTGTTGGTTATGTTGGTAAGGCAGTGGGACACCACATGTGGTTTGGGCTTCAAGCCCTCTTCTGGCTGCCTGTCTTTGTTTTGTACATATTATACTGGGCATATTCAAAGGCAAACAAATAATAATAATAATAATAATAATAATAATAATAATAATAATAATAATAATAATAATAATAATAATAATAAACATAAATTAATCAGTGATTATAAGTTTTGTCTATATACGGAGATGTTACCTAAACTATCACCAAATTTATAATTGAACTTAAATAATAATAAATGTCCGAAAGAAAAATCAAAGTGAATTTTGTAACACTAAATAATTGCGTTAAATGGTACCTTTCACACTATATCTCCATGCACATGTACAAGTAATCAATTGTTTGTAGAATATTAAATTCACTACTTTTACCTTGAAGTCATAGACCTAATCATAATCACAACATGACTGACATCGACAATACGATACGACGCGATTAGCGATCGCAGAACAAGACTATGACACAAGTTTCAGTGCAACTCGGCATATGACCAGATTAATTTACTCAAATGCAGGTAGAACTTTTAGTGGGAAAAAATACGCGAAATACGCCTGTAATTATATAACATGCTATAGCCTACTGTACCTATTACACAATAGATACGATTGCGTCGGGACCTGCAGGGTTGGCTTGATCGCTTTTATTTAAAGTCCCCCACTGAAAATCAGTTATATAACTGAGTGGGTAAACTCTAAATAAAATGTATTTATTTATTATTTATTTAAGATATTAAAACTAATTGGAGCACGTTTAAAATTTGCCCTATTTAATGCCAACAGTTTTACCGCGAGGTGCTATTACGCAAGGGTCACTATTTAACCAGTTTTTAATATTGAACACATAAAGGGCAATCAAGTCATTAAATGGCCGGATTACGAATTGAACTAAGCTATGAAACAAAAGATGATTAAATACAGTATTAGATTGAATTACTCATTCCCAATAATGAAAAATTAAAGAAAACGATCAACTATCAAGTTCACCTTTGGATGCCCGAGAGGCGGTAGAATACGATCTTGTTGGACAACCTTTAAAATATGACCCATTTAACTAGGTAGAATAATAATGCAAGACTTTCAAAACGCGCTTTTATATCACGCATGATAATTCATTTTAAATAAAAATATGTCGAAATGAATAATAATCAAAGCAATTTTAAGCTTTTTGGAACTTCTTCGGTTCATGGGCCCCAAAACAATTTTTGTTGGGAAAAGTAGGTTGGGGGGAGGGGGCGCGAAGTGCCGCGTGGCGATGCTACACCAGTTTATAGCAACGTTAAAAGATTTTGTAGGTTTATAATAATACTTTTACGCGATAGTAAAAAGCATGAAATAAGCATGAAAAACAAAGTTGGGGCCCATGAAGCGAAGAAGTAAAAGTTTTTTCATTGCACCTTGGCGCAATTTAAATTCCAAGTCATATTAACTACGTAATGAAGCAAACAATGATGACCAAAAATAAAATTGAAAAAAATATTGGTAATATTATTGCGCAAAGGCAAAGCAAACTAATAGAAAAGCAACCTAGTAGGCCTACATTATGGAATGCGGTTAGCTGAGGGTATTACCTTGGTGCAGTGTCGTGCCTCTGACTCCTAGCACTCCAGCAAGCAGACTGACGAGGTTTCGAAGTTCGAGGGCGGCTCCTGCCACGTAACCCAGGGCCTACGTGACTGACCGACTGTACAGCTGACTGCCAGGCGGAACATGGGGCAACTACAAACTGTGCTGGGGGCTAATCATAGATCTAATGGAATAACTAAAAATAAACTGTTGAACCCCTCTTCTATACATCCCTGATAAGCCCGGGACAGGACAGTCCTGTTTTTAACACAGTCCAGGCGTACTGAAGACTATTTAAAAAGCACTCTAATGTAGGTGCATGAATTTGACACCCCACACAAGAACACTAATTCTAAAATCACACAAAAATTAGTGCTCAATTAGTGTGTTCGAATGCCACTAGTCCGGAGTCCCACAATTAGTTCTTTAATACTTTAGAAAAAATTGAGTAGTAATTACTGTGGGGTGTTAACTTCAAGCAGTACTCCCCACAAGAGCACCAATTCAAAGAATCAGACAATATTTAGTGCTTTCGATTGCCACTAGTCCCACAATTAGTGCTCTAATAGTACTTGAAGAAATATTGGTACATTACTGATTACTGTTGGGAATGCTACTTCACAAGGCACCCCCCCCCCCCCCCACACACACACAATTCAGAGCACCAATTCTAAGAACCATATAATATTTAGTGCTCAGTTAGTGCTTTCGAATGTTACTAATCCCACAATTAGTACTCTAATATTTTAAGTAATATTGATACATTACTGTTGGGAATGCTAACTTCACTAGCCCCCCCCCGCCACACACACACACACACACACACACACACACACACACACACACACACACACACACACACACACACACACAAGAGCACTAATTCTAAGAACCGTACAATATATTTTAGTGCTCAGTTAGTGCTTTCGAATGTTACTAGTCCCAAAAGTAGTGCTCTAATTGGATGAGCGTAGCGAGCGTAACGAGCGAAGCGAAGATTCCATTCTACTACACCGAAGAAAAAAATCCGGATTGATTTTTTTTTCTGTATTTTTGTGTGTTTGTTAACATGATTCCGGCTAAACCGATACTCCAATTGCGATGAAATTTTCTGGAGGCCTTCGAAATCTCTCAACTTAGAACTGCCACGTTTTTTAGCGCAATCGAAAAATTATTTCTTATGAAAATCGCTAAATAAGATTTTTTCGATTTTTAAAAAAATTCTTGGACTTAGTAACACCTACGTGCTTTATCCGATTGTAATGATTTTTTCACAGAACCTTTATTTTATTGATATTGATATATTCGTGTGAAATTTGAGCGTATACGAAAAATCATTTCTCATGAAAATCGCAATTTTACGATTTGTTTCGATTGTTAAAATTTCATCGTCTTATAACACCTACATGCTTTATCCCATTGTAATGAATTTTTCACAGAACCTTAATTTTATGAATTAATATATTTGTGTGAAATTTGAGCGCAATCGAAAAATTACTGCGCTCTTTTTCGTTTTTAATAAATTATGCTCATCCAACAACGCGCCTGAAAAAGCGTTTGCACAGCTTCCTAGTACTGAAAATAATATTGATACATTAGTGTCGGAAATGCTAACTTCACTAAGGCCTTCGTGCTCAGTTAGTGCTCTCGAATGTTACTAGTCCCACAATTAGTGCCTCAATAGGTATACTTCCAGAAATATTGATAAATTTCTGTGGATGGTGTTAGCTTCACGCAGCACCGATTCTAAGCACTAATTTTAAGAATCACGCAACATTTAGTACTCAATTAGTGCGTTCGAATGCCGCTAGTCACACAATTGCTTCAATACTTTTAAGAGCTATTGAGAAATAACTGCACCGTTAGGGAACTCGGCTGTTTGAAATTTGCTATAGCAATTTCAATTTTTAATTGGCGTAGCATAAGCATAAGCGTAGCATAAGAAATATAAACAAATGCAACTGGCTGCTCGTACGCGTAAGGCGCAGCAAGAGAGTTGGTTATATTTTAATTCTTGTGTTTGCGTTTGCGTTGCGCTATGCTTATGCTTTGCCAATTGAGCTTGGCACTCGTCGTGCTATGCCATGGCAAAATTGCAAAGGCAAGGGAATAAGAACAATGCACGATCAAAACTTGTGGGATATACTGTTCACATTCGTGTAGGTATCTAGTGAAAGATCATTGCCAATTGCCTGGCCCTTGCACGATGTACTTTACAGTTGAGACAGTTCGGAAACTACCTGGCCCATCGGCGTCCCGCCACAGCACGGCACCACCTGGCACATAGACGACGCGCCACAGCCCGGCTAGGAGTGCACGACACCACCAGGCACATCGACGACGCGCCACAGCCCGGCTAGGAGTGCACGACACCACCTGGCACATCGACGACGCGCCACATGCCTGGCTAGTAGTGCTGGCAATCACCTGGCACATACACGAAGTCTGAATAGTAGTCCATGACAACCACCTGGCACATAAACGACGCGCCACAGCTTGGCCAATAGTGCATGGCAACCATCTTACACATCGATGACGCGCGACAGCCCGTTATAGTGCATGGCAATCACCTGGCGTATAGACGACTTGCCACAGCCTGGCTAGTGCATGGCAATCACCTGGCACATACACGCGTGCCACAATGGACTTAAATCTTTCTTGGTGCCACAACCTAGAAAAATTGCTAAAACAACTGGTCAGTTAGCATTGTTGTATCCACTGCTATACGCTCTTGTGAAATGAATCTTGCTACCAAAATTCAATTGTTCATAATATGTTGCATAAGATAAGACCGGCCCTCACGTACGCGTTCCCAGTGTGATCAACCTGTTCAGAGACTCGCATCAAAAAGCAACAAACCTTTGCAAAAGAAGGTAGTGAGAACTGAGAACCATCACTGGCGTTCCCCATTTCACCAGAATGTCCGACGTTCATACTACAGATTATGGGCTAGATACATTACATATGATGGAGACCCACCTAGAGGCAATGTCAGTTCCATTAAATGCAGCCGTAAAAGACTCACAAAAGCCTCTATTTCGTTACATACCACCAAATTATGTTGCACGAAAGCGCCGCAATCCACAATTTGAGGCACCACCACCGGGGAAAAAGCACAGGTGCAAGTGGCCACTAACAATATTCCTCCCATTTAGGATTTACAAACGAACACAATAAAGCCCAAATTGCAAAAAAAGTTTTCTACACTTATTAAAAAAACATACATATTTTATTCCCACAATTATTTGAAAACTATAAATATTAGCCAAGACTGTCAAAATTCTTATTTGGAGGAAGCCACTCTAATTAAGCGCTAATCAAGCACTAAATAGGGTGTGATTCTTAGAATTGTTTCTCTTGTGGGGAGGGGGGGGGGGGCTACATGAAGTAAGCACCCCCCGCAGTAATGTCTCAATTTTTTCTAAAGTATTGAAACATCCTAAAGTTTAGGATGTAGCATTCAATATATAAATGATTAAAAATGTGGCAATGTGGCATTCAGTGGCATTCAAAAGCACTAATGAGCACTAAATATTGTGTGATGTTTAGAATAAATGCTCTTGTGGGGGTGCCAAGTTCACGCACCTGTAAGATTCAAATTGTAAGTGCGAAACAATATGGATTTTAATATTTCCTCGAAAGATTTGGTGGAGGTGCCGGGTACCATATATCAAGCCAAAGTGAGTTTCATAGCCTCATCTATCTTGAATGAGAGTCGATCTCACAAACTAGGCATATTAGTGGATCAAGACAGTAGAGTTGTCTGAGACACAGCATTAAGTGCCATACATTTTAAATTGTGTAGCATAAATTTATTTCCAAAGCAATAGACTTGGGGAGGGGGCCTATTTAATAACTGAAACGACAATTTTTTGACCGACAGCGACAATTTGGTAAATGTTATATTTCATGCAACAGCTTGTCGATTGATAGTGACAATTTAGTTTATGGGGGACCAATATTTACTTCAGTTTCACACAAAAATGTAAGACCACCAATACACACCAGGCCTACCAAGTTGTCACTGGAATTGACAAGTTATCATTTCAGTCACTAAATATACCTCCAGGTCAGAGATGCGGCATTGTAGCTTTAAGTTCAATTCACGAGCATAAGAACACTTATTTCAAACAATATTTAAGTAGGCAACCTGGCAAATAAAATACAATGTCTCCACTGAAAACCAGTTATAGTAGCCGAGTGAATAGAAAATGTACTTAGAAATTAATACATACTGCATTTATTTTGAGTCAACCTTTTTAGACATGGTACTCTAGCTTTATTCTGCTATAAAGCTCACAGCCACTCACAGCTTCACTTCTATCTTTGTCATTTTAGTAGAGTAAGTAAAGCTAAGTTACTCGACCACGGCAAAAATAGAGCTGTGCAATAAAGCCCAATTGCAGGGTTAAAACTAAACCAAAAGAAGCATTATGTCAAAAGTACATACCTAACTTACTGTACTGCCACTTTCTCACAATGGTAGAGCCACCTTAGTACAAGCCCAGTCTAGATGATCCACACTACCATGCCCAAATTAAATGATTTAAAACATCTCAAGCAATTTCCTTAACTTGTGCATGCACTTCATACTCTCCAAGCTTATTTAGTAAACTTATAAAGTAAACTTTGCAATTTAGAAGACGAAGACAGAGCGCATCTCTTTAGATGCGTCGCCCTCAAGAGTGACATTGACTCCCTGCCCAATGAACTGAGCAGGATAGAAAAGGAGGCAGTCTTATATTGGATAGTAAGACAGAAGAATAGTTAAAGAGGCCAACTTTGCACAAGAAAAAACTTAGCCTTATTCTACACAATCAGCAAATATTACGAACCTTGAAAATAAACACAATATATAACTAAATAATAGAAAAGCTAGAAACCATTAAACATTTAACGAAGCAAAATACAATATCCATACCAAAATATTATCTTACATGTGAAATAAAGAATAGGGATGATGAAGGGTAGTAAAATATGAGATTGAAGTTGAACTGAAGAAAAAACAAAGCCCCAGGTTGTCAACAGGTCCTAGCAACTATCTACTAGAAACAGATCAATTAAAATGAAGGGCAAGCAACATGTTTCTAGGACATCAACAAAATAAAACATTGCACCTTTATAGGAAATACAAAGTCGTGACCATGAAAACTAGCTAAGTTCAAGTTTGAGAGTCTTGAATTTTGAATTGTTGGGAAGATTCTATAGTCCCAAATGTTTAATTCATATAAAATTGCAATGTTTTAATTTGTTGATATCCTAGAAAACCTGTGGCTTGCCCTAAATGTCAGTTCATTAGTTTTATAGCTGTAGTAAAGTGTTGGTGGTTGCCCATATAGTTTCCATGGCCAAGACTACCATTCATTACCAAACATATTAATTTGCAGTGATTTAGTTTGTTGATGTTGAATTAAACAAAGAACGAACCCAAAGTGGAACGTACCCAAATACTTTGTATACACTTGGTAATGCTCGGATTTGGATATCCAAAGACACCCGTACTGTACATACGTGCGTTTAGTGTTTATAACTGGTTTGTATACGCGTACACAATTGAAAACGATAATTTCTAAAAAAAATAATAGTAAGAAGCAATAACGACAAAAAACATAAAAAAGAAATAACAGATCAGGATCAATGAACACTATGTTTACAATGAAATGATTTTTTTTATTATGAACACTTATCAAGTTACAAATACTAGTCTATACACTTTATATTTATTTATATTATCATATCACAAAATCCTTTATTCAAGTTTACTAGAGTGGCTCAATTATGGCTACGGCCCGTTTAAGATCTGCAAACAACAATAATGAAACATTAGCAAAACACACTTTTACATTACAAAATATGATCAAAAAAGTCAATAAAATAGTACAAAGGAAATTTATCTGAGGGACCTTTCAATTTTATCTTTTTAAATGAAAATGTACAACTGAATAAAAAAACTTTTGAAGAAGTGATTTTAACTAGTAAATTAATTAAAAGAACAATCCCAAAAAGGGGTCCCCCACTGAAAATCAGTTATATAACTGAGTGGGTAGATTCTAAATACAATTTATTTATTATAATGTACCAACATAAATTTCATTTGTGCAATATAATTATGCATGTGATACAAAAATGGTTCGGAGTTTGGTAATGTATCAAGAATTGATCTGATACCTCTGCTGTGTGGAATGATATTAAATATTTTGATAAATAAAGCACAAAGGGTGTGAGTAATATTGTGTTTGTTAACAGCGGATATAAGGTACAATATTTACCGGCAATGAGCAGCTGCAGATCCATGGACGTCATGCCCACCTGGTGGGTTATACTTTCGGTCGTCGCAGGGTCGCGCAATTGGATCGCAAGCTGTATCTCGGGTAGGGGTACGCGGGCCTCATCCTCCGGGCGACTGGTACCCGACACTAGGTTGACCCGCCACTGCACGCCCATCAGGGTATTCACTGAGGACAATTGACAGGACATTCAATATCAAACTATTACCGGTTGTGATCACGTGCAAGAATTCCTACCTACCTGTATGTGTTAGTGAAGGACTGAATGAATGGGATGTGAAGTAACAAAATTAAAGATTGATGTGCAGCAGAATTGTTTCCCTACCAATGGTTTGGTTATGACTTATGACTTATGAATGTGAAGTGACTATGAAGTATGTGGGCACCTTAGCTGATTTTAAGACGACACTCCTCTGACTTCTGACCTCTGAATTCTAAAAAAGGTGACAATTGAAATAAGCTGCAGTCATCATTAGCAGGTAAAAATGAGTTTGCGTACACAGCCTTGCCTTGTTTTTAAACAGATACGGTAGGTATATGATCTATGTCAAATATTTGTTACCTTATATTCTGTTTCTTTTTTTCTTTCTATTTTATACTAGTCTTGTATACCGGCCCTACATTAAGAATTTAATTAATTAATCTTTTTCACTATCTGTACATACAATTTATTGCAACTTTACCATAAGTATCAAATAAATTGGAGAAGGGTTGACAGGTTGGGAAAGCAAAGAGAACATAAATCCCAGCCTGAAGGGCTGGAAAGGACAGAACTTTTCACCTGCTGATGACAACTGCAGCTAATTTAAAGTTGTTACCTTAATCCTTGACGCGATTCGTCCTTCCGGGACTCATCAGGCAGATGGTGGCCACTAAAAATCAGCTAACTACATGCAAACAAAAATCACAACACATAACCAAACCTGAGGTAGGGCCACGCAAGAAGTAAATTCTGCATGCATGTTGTCGTCATCAGCAAGGTTACTTCACACACCATTCATACTGAGCCACACCGTTAAGGGGGCTTCCCTCCCAACTCTAGTGCTCGGGAGACAAAACATCCATGACTCACCATAGATTCGAACCAGGACCCTTGGCAACAAGAGAAAAGATGCCCCTTCTGTTGTTGCTCGGCCAGGGTGCATCTTCATTCATACTTAGAGAAAGGGTAAGAGATAGGAAGGGTGGAAAAGTCACACAACAGCACAACCAGTGAGGGGGCTTCCCTCCTAGACTCTGGTGCTTGGGCGACAAAACAACCATGTCTTAACCTGGATTTGAACCAAGACCCGTGGCAACGAGAGAGGCTGCCCTATTAATTGTGACTGGGATCAGAAAACGAAAGGAAAAGACACTACAAGTTGCAAGCTCTTGGCTATGGCACAGGCACATGTGCTATACTTGCTCTTGGCTGCAGATGAAGAGGTTGAAGGAAAAGAAGAATTTATTTCTTGCATGGCCCTACCACAGGTTTGGTTATGTGTTGTGATTTTTGTTTGCATGTAGTTAGCTGATTTTTAGTGGCCACCATCTGCCTGATGAGTCCCAGAAGGACGAAACGGTCGTGGATTAAGGTAACAACTTTAAATTAGCTGCAGTTGTCATCAGCAGGTGAAAAGTTTTGTCATCCCCAGCCCTTCAGGCTGGGATTTATGTTCTCTTTGCTTTCCCAACCTGTCAACCCTTCTCCAATCTAACTAGCAGGTAGTCATTTTTCACACTAGAACAAATAAGTATCAAATATGTTTATTTATTATTATTCTTACAAATAAATTATAAATTGTATCTGTAACTGTATTCTAGGTACAGTAGGTTAGGTAATATAATGCTCTAGATTAAGAAATGTTTACTAACATACATCTGTGTGACATTTCTCTCTAAGCCGAAGCGCCATCTTTGGTATAAATTATAATATAGTAAATTATATTTGAATACTCCCACGCACGTGGCTACAGCTCTAGGTGGGTATTCTTTCTTATTAGGCCCTAACCGGCTAAACATGTCTGTAACTGTTGTGTTTTTTACTCATATTGAAGAAGAATAAAAGTATCGATCTATCTATTTGTAATGTATATTTTGAAAATCTGCATGAAAAGGTTGCCGAAAAATGCCAAAATCTGTCATACGGCACATCTTTTAAGCTTTTTTAAAGCAAAGTTGTCTTTACAGAAACATTACAGGTAAGGATATATAATAAATAATCAACAATTAGTTTAAAGTAGGCTAAATAAATAGTATTATAAAACAAAATATTCCATGCTCATTTTGTGCTGAATTGCTACACCAATATTAGAGGTCCAGGCCATCAATATTAACAGTTACAATGATTTGTTAAAGCTAACATTATTGTAATTTCAGTGGATACAAGTACAATTTAATGTAGGTAATGTGTCAAACTGTAGGCTAGCAACATAAAAAAATGAGCAAGACAACAAACTTAAAAAATACTAGACAGATTTTCAAGACAAAACAAATGCCAAGGTACAGGTTACTTATTTTATTGTACATTCCTGTAGATTGCACTATTTTTGTGGTCTTTGTGAGAAATAAGATTTATAGTTGCAAACATAAATGCTATGAAATAGGCCATGAAGATTTTTTAAACAAATGGCAAATCATACTGGTCATGGTGGAGGTGCCGGGTCCGAAGGAAACTACTAATGTTTTCATTACATTTTGTCAGTTAACCAGGTATGTGTATACCCACTAAAATCTATATAATCTACAATATTTCCATGTGTTTGAAGCTGTATATACATTCAATGATGCATCATGAATGACTAGCCAAAAATAAGAGACAGTAGAAAAAGTAACAGCTTTATGTACTCCTAGAAATACAATATAACTTGTAATAGATACAATATTGAGATAAATAGTGGATCACTCACAGTCACAAATAGAATTGAGCAAGATAGCAATCGTCTGAATACTAGACAGGTATTGAAGACAAAACAGGCACAAAGGTATATGATACTAATTCTAAATATTGTACATTCCTGCACATTACAATAGTTGTTGTGGTATGTGAGAAATACGACTTATAGTTGCAAGCAGATAAATAAAGTTGAAATAGGCCCTAATAACTTTTAAACAAATAAGAAAACATGCAAGTAATGGTGGAGGAGCTGGGTGTGAATTAAAAACTACTAATATTTTCATTATATTTATAATAAATAAGGTTGTTTTGTCAGTATACCAGGTATCAGTGTACCCACTAAAATCTTCATTCTGTATCCATTACATTTTTGCTGTGTGTTTGAGTCTTATAAAATGCTCAATGGTGGGTTCTGAGATTATGTGCTAATGTTGTGCCAAAATAGGATTACACCCAATGCAGGCATGCAACCTTAGAAGAAAAAATAACAGTTTAAAAATAATATTTCAAATAGCATTATAAACAACAAGCAGTTGGTATATAGAACACAGCTAATTCTTGTCTAGTCTACTCCTACCAAACACAGTTGTCTAATGACCATTCCTCTAGTGACAAACAAAATAAATAAGTATGGCAATAATAGCACTGAAATACTCGCATCAATTCCACTCACATCTTAAAGTGTCGTCCCGTAGCTTCTCCGTTAGTGTAGGCGTAGTCTCGCTGTGCACCTTGCATAGAGCCGCCGAGTGCTCCTTCGGTAGTCCCAGCTGCTGTAGCTCGCTGGCTAGCGCCTCCTCGGCCACCCCGTGCTTGGACGACGACTCCAACACGAAGGCGAGGGCCGCTATGCACGCCTGGACGTCGCCGGGCTCTGAACAACAACCACACTACAAGTTGTTACAATGAGACTTGCACGACTCAAGAGCAATTGCAACTGTTTTAAATATTATGTCATAAAATAATCCAATGTATAATGTTGTTCCGTTGTAACCTTCACGACGTGTGAATTGTGCCCAAAGCGAGACCAATTTAAAATAAAATCTCGGCGATCTTTGACGCCAACATGGGAAAGGTTACTCCTTTATATGGGTGTTTATGATTTCTTTGTATGAGTAGCCTACATGAATGTCTGTGTTTGACTCTGGTACAATCTTATGTATCACAGTTGAGCTATATCTAAATGTCTCAAATATATCGAGGAACCAGTCCAGTTTATTTGAGCAAGTGAATTTTGTAGGGGAAATGAGAAAGATTTATGAATTTAAAACTTTGAGATAATATTGAAATTGGCTGCTAATCAATGAGATACCATCATTTATTACTACATGGCTAAGTTTTTCAGTGGTTTCACATAGTCATATTTGATACCAATCATAAATGCACAAACTTAGGGACATACATTCTAGTCGAGATGATTGTGTACCCACGTAGCTTAAGCCGCAACATGCCGTGTCTTCTCATATCAACTATGAACAACAACGACTGCTGTCTGACGGAGCAAGGAATTGCAATGCGACTTACCGAACTTTGCATCCGACGTAAGCTTCTTTATTTTCTCATGCTGCAACAAACAAATGAAAATATTTCGATGGAGGATACAACATTGTATTTTATAGACAAGTGATAACAATTACACAAAACACGAAGATAATTTATTTACAATTCAACTATGTACACATGTTTGAAATAATGTTATTAATTAAACAAGAGTGTAATGTGGGTTGTTAGAACTTAGATAGACACACAGTAGGCCTTATATAACTTGGTTTACATAATTTTTGTTGATATTTTAGATTGATATAACGAGCATACCAGGCTGTAACGAGACACCCAAGGATTTGGTCTGGACAAAAATAAGGGACGTCATTAACCTTTGGTCAGGAGGCCAAGTCTTGAAACATGCGACTCAAGTCGCAATGCGTGTCAAGTCACTTCTTCCAAATCGCATGCGACTCGACTTCACGTCATGTACGTAGTCTTGAATTTAGATGTGCGACTCATTTCGCTTGCGAGATGAAATTCTTCCTTGCGAATGCTTTTTTGCGTTTGGAAACTCCGCCCACTTTCGCTCTATGACTAACCAATGAGAAAGCTTGTTACAAAGTGCAACTTTCGACTTTCGACTTTTAAATCGATGTTGTGAAGTAAATCGATGATATAATCGATTGTGACGAACTATTGATGCTATAATCGATTCGCACATTCAATCAACTGTCAAAACACACTAGGAGTACTAGGCGAGGCTTACATATAAATAAATAAATAAATAAATAAATAAATAAATAAATAAATAAATAAATAAATTGTATTTAGAGTCTACCCACTCAAATATATAACTGATTTTCAGTGGGAGACAGTAAATCAAAGCGACCAAGCCAACCCTGTAGGCCCCGACGCAAATTATTTCACATAGTTTATTGTTATTATCAAATAGCCTAAAGGCAGTCGTACTCTCTATTTAATTAATCATATTTTTTATTGTTTATTTTATTTATTATTATTCAATGATTATCACAATACGTACAATCATTAGGAATATCACAACGAGCATAGCCCTTAAACACAGAATTGTGTGTGATATATCCCTAAATAGTAAATATAATAAAGTTGATATTAAAATACCAAAACAAATTGTAAAGAAAGGTAAAAAAAAGGTAATTTATATTGTAAAGATATAAAAATTGTTTCTGTCACAGATAACAAGTGAACAATAATTATGCGACGAGTAAAAAAAAGTAAAAAAGATTTCCCAAGCGGGATTTGAACCGGCGACCCCTCGCGTTGAAACCAAGCGCTCTAACCACTCGGCCGCCGGGACCACGTCGAAAAGCCGATCTATAGCGCCACTAATGCAGATGCACGCTAGCTTGCGACGAGCGTAAATAATTTGATATGACAATTATAACACTTTAAATATTTTTAAAGCCTTCTGCCAACATTTCTAGAGTGTAATTTACGTCTTTATACATAGGATGTACCTTATAACTATTTATTTAGTCATTAAAAACTTTCGATGTGGCAGTCAAGACGCAAATAAATCTCTACACGCAAGGTAAAACCTCGCGGTTTGAAACGTAAGAAAACTTGCGAGTCAAGTCGCAAGCCATTTCGCAAGTTTGTCTCAAGACTACCGATTTGATGGTTTTGAGCGACTTGTCGGAAATTTGCGACTCGAAACGGAAGGTGAGTTGAAACGCAAGTTTCAAGACTTGGCCTCCTGGACCAATTTGAAGTTCAACCGATTGTCCAAAGGGATAGGGTTAGTTTAAAGTTTTTTTTGTAGTTACTTCCAAAACATGGTGTAAGAGACAATTATTTGAAATGTTGAAATGCTTTCTCATCGCGTCATGCGCATATTCGCTGTAAGAAACCTCCCACAGTTTCAGATTGTAGGTGTGAAAACTAGATTTCAAAAAAGGTCTAGAAGTATGTATTCTTCGATAGAATTTGTCGAGCAAGCGATTTTTTAAAGAAGATTAATAGTTGGTCCGAGCTCATCCAACAGCCTTAAAATAAGTCAATAACCAGTACCACAATTATTTATCTAGAAATAGAACGAAGCATGATTTCAGTATGTTCAGCTGGACGTGAAATCCACAAGAAACTTTTGTACAACGTGTATCATCACTAATAGAAACGTATTTAATGGCTTGACATAACTGAAGTGTAATCCACAGAGATGTCAAAGGAAATTGGAAGAACAAAATAAATTAAAGTCAATGCGACAAGATATTTATAAATTTAAAAAATGCAAAGGAAAACCAGATCAATCGAGGTAAAATCATAAAGGGTTTCACGAGTGATATTAGATCGAAACATTGCTAGCATTACTATCATGAAGGTCGTGGGCACATTGACAATGTAAACATTTGAGCGGTTAGCCTAAGTACACTTACGTTTAACTACTATCGAAGCAGAAGCAACGGAAAAGCTTATTACACGTAAGTTATGTATTTGCCTGCGAATTCTTAGCTGGAAACATCTGTTGAATATTTGCTTTAACGATTAGCTAGCGACTACAGAGTACATATCGTCGGATAGTTCAGGACTGTAATTACAAAGGCCAGAAACCAAAATGCAACTAAACGATGTTTAACATTGAAAGATTAATAGAGGACACAGATGTGAATTACAGTCAGGGTTGTATTAACGAATAGGTAAAGTAGACTGCAAGCAAGGGGTGTAAGTGCTCAACTTGCGCAAGAGAGTTCTCACAAGCGCCTTGCCTAGGACTCAAGTAAACGGTATGGAAAATGGAAACCTATAGGTACGCTGAATGATGTCACTGGAAATAATGAGGGGACATAAGTTTCGAGTTTCAACCTGTAGGGGTACACGTTATATTCTCATACTCATTAATAATCTCATAATAACTTTTCTATGGATTGAAATATACGTCGGGGGAGGGGGGCTGCTTAAAGGATATTGATCAGAACCTCCGTCTCCCCTCAATCAGCGAACTGTTCGACGCATTGTCGCATGACGTCGGTTGCCGTGCACAGCTGTTAATCTGGTTTAGATAACGGCAATGACGAGTCTTTCTATCGATGAAATATTAAAAAGAATGAAGTTCAAGAATTAACAATATCATTATGTTCTTGTCCATATAGTGACAACAATATTGTTTAACTCTTGCTGGATATGTATGATTGTAGTGAAACGTCGAAAGCAACAGTAAACTCATTAGTGAATGGCGGGCGTCTTTGAACTACGCTTAACGTCTACTATTACTATTCAAGTCGTTGAGGGGTGAGAGGTGAAGGACAATTACAAAAATCCATGTGATACTCAGTGATATATAGCTTGCCGGAAACATGACCTACGAAGTAGAGATTTGTCTACAAAATTGAATGCGAAAGCCAAAATTGAATGCGAAAGCCTAGAGTTCAAAATCTTCTAGGCATAAAAATATGCCTTTGAGATATAATAAAGAAATAACAACAATAGATCTCGAGTGTATAAAAAGAAACAAAACATTACAAAAGCTATATTAAAATGGGTAACATTACTTTCTTGATATAAAGGTGTACGCCTACGCAGTAATAAGCCGACGGATGCCAACTGTAAGGTATATTGTCCCTGTCAGCGTGGAGTCTTTGTAGATATCAAATCCAATGATGCTCTCTTTGACACAAAGATGTCCTCTATAATAACAAAAGCCTGCGTCATTGGGATGCGTTACAGACCAGCGCAGCATCTACTCCAGCTCGTCAATAGTACTCGTTGATACTAATTATAGTGACGAGTTTCCTCTTTGTTGAACCATGGAGTGGTAATATCAACAGATGGATGGTTCAATCATCCATAGCATTTGTGTAACATGCATTATATAAAAAACGGACTTGATTAGAAAATAAAAATATTTATAGAAAGTGATATTTGTTTAGAACGATCGGTAATTTCACGGGTGTAGGCCTAAATTTTAAACATAATATCATCAAACTTATTTTTTAAACTAACTGCATACTGTACCAACAGTTAGCACGACTACTGCAGCTCCTTTTTATGAGTCCATCTAAACATTGCACCATGAAAAGGGCTGCTAAATTCCAAGAAATTAAATTAACTGGAACTCTATAGGGAACCTAAGTTTTGAAGACGGGAAGGAAATTGGTTCTCTCTGGTCTCAGCGCCCATAAGAATTAGCATGGTACGAAAATGTAACTCGCCGTATCTTTTGACTCGCGCAAAAGAAATCTAAACCAAACATCACAAGATGCATAATTTTGTGAAGAAGATGATGGCATTCTACTTTGCTCGATGACGCTTCCTAAATTCAAACTATTATGAGTTAAATGGACCCATGTTTGCGCGCTGTCGCTAATGTACTCTGGCTGAGCGGCAACCTAAGCGAGACGCAGCCACGTTGTGTGCAGCTGTGGCATCCTCGCATACCACGCGCCTGTCCATAGTTGCTAAATGTACTTCGCATTCAAGATTATTATTTTTTTTAATTATTATTATTAGTAATGTATAATCTAGTACAACCCAGTGACCTCACAGTAGCCACAAAGCAAGTCGGATACCAAATGTTATGCTGATGCCACGGACAAAATGTTTTTACGTGCTTTTTCATGAGCAGTTTGGAAGGTTTGGCAACAGTGTAAATGTAGAGTTCACTTCAACTCAAAACTAATGTCATTAATATTTTAGATAGAGCAGAGATATGAATATCCACGCAAAGAGGAAAGATTATAGTTTCTTACAGTATGAATATAATTCCTGTCCGTGGTCGGGTTCTCGCGCTATCGCTTACGAAACATTTAGCACGGGTTAAACGCCTATACCACGCTGACCGGAGAGAACCGGACAACGCCCACTTAGGATCCCTATTAGACCCACACTAGCGTAGTGGCCATGGTCGTCGGTATTGATGTGGTAAGCCATGTATCCTGCGTATCTATTCACAAATGTGGTGCTGACGTAGGCCTATACTTGTGAAATATGCGTCGTGTCACGCCTGTATATTCAAGGTTTTCAGTACGCTTCTGACATTAAAAAAATTGCTAAAATTACACATTTGTCTAAGGGTGCCCGCAGTAGGGTACCACATCACTCTTACCCTCTTCAGGTGACTATAACTAGGTTATTAGTGTGTGAGGCTAATTTTGAAGGGAATGTCCGAGGGCAGTTCAAGAGGACTCAATCCCAGAAAAAGAAGAACTTCCTGAAGACAATCTTACTTTCTGTCAGGATTGCCGATGGAGGGATTCAGACCCATGACCTTCCGAATCAGAGTGTCACACGTTACCCATAATGCAGCAACTATAAATTATAGGTTAGTGTCCTCTCTCAGCAGTTACCTTAGTACCGGAGATCGAACGCTGTGAAAAGTTCATTAACAAAAATTGTACTTTGAATCTACCAACGAGCTGAGATTCTGTGGGGAACATTTTCGGCATGTAAGTGTTGCGACAGTTACATTGAACAAATTAACAGACATATAGGTCTAACCACAGGAACTAAAATCTTGAAACAATGCTAGAACAATAATTGGAAAATGTAAGTAATAAAATGAGTTTTGAATTTATTAATTTAACGTCCATCCTATTCAGTTGTAAAAACAGACCTACAAATGAGGATAAAACATACAGCGTTGTCAGAATATACGTAGTGAATCCCAAATATCCACATGATCATCCTCGAAGCATCATGTTATAGAATTATTGTACCCTTTGAGGTGACACTTTTCTCTTCTACTTTGTCGCCATCGTTTAGGCCTACCCCACTTCGTTCTACGACAGTAATTCTCAAAGGACAAGAACTCCCTAGCCATCCATTACTACCAAAGAAGATGAAGGTGTTGTCTTGAGATGATTGAATGAGGCTTTTAGGGTTGATTCCATCATGGTAGTGTGTCGTCACACACTGGCTGACGCGGTGCTAATGCGTGGACCCTATAGCCTAATAGGTTTACCGCACACGTAGCTTCACGTTACGTTTCTGCAAGAGCCGAATAAAGTGATATCTTCACACACTCCTAGATAAGACGTATGCCAGACATTGGAAGGTCATTGTCTAACACCGAAAAAAAAAAAAAGGCGTAAAATTGCGATTTTCATAAGAAAAAATTATTCGATTACGCTCAAATTTCCCACGAATATATTAATTCATAAAATTAAGGTTCTGTGAAAAAATTATTACAATTGGATAAAGCATGTAGGTGTTAAAAGTCAAAGAAATTTACAAAAATAAAACAAAATCGTAAAATTGCAATTATTATGAGAAACAATTTTTTGATTGCGCTCAAATTTCACACGAATATATTAATTCATAAAAGTTCTGTGAAAAAATCATTACAATCGGATAAAGCCTGTTGGTGTTATAAGTCGAAGAATAAAAAAAAATTGAAAACATGAAAAATAATTTTTCGATTGCTCTAAAAAACGTGGCAGTTCTAAGTTCAGAGATTCCGAAGGCCTCCACAAAATTTCATCGCAATTGGAGTATCGGTTGAGCCGAAATCGTGTTAACGAACAGCCAAAAATACAAAAAACAAAAAAACAAAAACAAAACATTCCGGATTTTTTTTACACAAACACAAAGCCAGAAGTAACTTTCCAACAACGGGAAAAGTATATCACAAAAAGGTGTATTAATTATAGAATGTAAAATGGTTGATAATACTTACATCTATGTTTTCTCCTAGTAGTGACTTTGCTATATGTTGAGTTAATATCTTCATCTTTACAGACGACTGAAACATGTACACACCATTAAACACCCTACCATGTACACACACATTGCATTACCTGTAATCTAACTCACTAATGCCTGCATGGCTATCCTAAACAACGTAGAGATCGGTTAAGTTATGTTGTTTAATGCAATGCTATGTGAAAATGCTCTCCAATCGTATAATATATAAATACAAAGATTTGAAAATACTTTTCCCTTATGGAATTGTGTACTTTTACGACCTTTTTTTAAATAAATAACAAGAATATATGCCAATAGATATTTGATCGGTATGTTAGAGCTAAGCACTAACGTAGTTATACGAACACATTCTGCTGGTCTTCAGGGAAATGTTTTTAAGAGCCAACACCCATACATCAAGATAGATGCGGTGAAGCACCTACTCACCATGCGCGCTAGGGTGTTAATTTCGGCGAGGATCCAGTCTGGGCAGTCGAGGTCTCCGCAGAAGCGAAACCGCTGCATGGAGGGAGAAAAACAAGGGTTTACACGATAATATGTCGGAGTTCCTCGAGAAGATGGTGGGTTTGTTGTAGGGACATTGTAACCGTCGGTTTGACAATATCGACTCCTTGATATCGGTTAGCATAAGATTAATGTGCAAGTACAATAACTTTTAAAACACAACATTACAAATTATTAGCGTAACCATTTGATTTGCAAACAAGAAATGAGCTTGACATAGGACTTCGAGCGGAAATCACAGTAAGATTCATGATACAAAGTAGTTAAATCCGGTACCTGATTTTGTAATTAAAACAAAATTGCACATAAATTTTATAAATTTTCACATTTTCGGCTGTCATCCGATAGTACTACTTGGGGTGGGGCATAGCCACTATAACCAACATAAACACAATACATTTGTATTTAGAATCTACCTAATCTGACTCTGTTTTATAACTGATTTTCAGTAGGGGACAGTAAACCAAAACGACCAAGCCAACCCAGATAAAGTAAACCAAAAAACTTCCAAAAAGCCTTCAAATGAGGCATGAGATGAAGAATTTGACTTTGTCCCAGGCACAGCTGTGAACTTTCCCCAGCAAAGTTAATGCATTTTCCCACAAGGAAACTACCTTCATTTGTGTAGAACCGGGGCATTTTATCACGCACTGTTTACAACTAACTCAAGCCGATTGGGTGGATTACTCACCATGTTTCCGGGTGTGTTTACGCCTCGAACACGGGACTACCTGAAACAAAAGAAATACACATGAATAAGCCTCACTCTAGCCTAGGCATTGACGTCAGTGTGCCGGTCCAGAGGCAGACTAGATATAATGGTCACTGACGGCGAGTAATGACTCAGAACAGCTGAACAGAATGCCCCACACGCGCATGAAAAACTAATCGCCTGAAATGTTTCAACTGCTCTTTGAGGATCATTTAACAATAATTAACATGGTGCGTTAGCGAGGCTTTGAAGTGCAATAACTTCGGAGACCTTGCGTAGCAAACAGACTCATTCCCCGATATAGATACAGCACTTGTATCCGTCGCGAATCACGTGTCAATCGTGCGATATGGAATCCAAAGAACGTTTCAGGAGAAGTGTCATCACGCGCTTCATCCCCAATCTTACCACCCACTCCTTTATTTACCTTTGTTTGGTATCCGACCAGTACCAAGATATGACTTACTTGACCAACTTAAAAAGGGTCGAAGATATATAGTCTTCTCAAACAAATCTGCACGACCCTCTATAATGTTCAAATTTAAAAATGAATTTAAGTATACCATAGTAAATAATAACAATTTATTATTAAGAGCCTAATGACAACAGGCCACAGTGAAGTATTCAAGTAAAATAAAATAAAAGTTATATGTAATGCAAATTCAAACATACAAAATTATACAAACAGCAATAAAATAAATAAAGTAAAATAACATAATAATACAAATTAAGATACGATACGTTAGAATTATATATAATATAAATAAACATATGATACAAGTAAACAAAAGGAAACACGAGCTGGAGTATTGCAAAGTAATACAGCAAGGAACACATTGGCTACACAAAGCACAGATACACACTACAAGGTCAAGCTTCAAAAGAAAAGCATGCAAAAAATTGCTCCTGAACTGCACAATTCATTATTGTATTACTACATACCAGTTTTCAAAAGTTTGGCGTATTTTAAAGTATATGTAGCCCAATAATGAAGGACTTACTTACTTGCAATGTTTAATGTATTAACTGTTTACAAATAATTGAACAACTATATATTATTCAGTATCCTTACGACCAATTTTTAAAGCCCTGCAACTGCAGCCACTAAATACTAATAAATAAAATGGACTACTTCACTGAAATTAGTAAAAAGAACGAACGAACTGGAGATACAAGGTGTAAGCTAATTCTTGCGCCAAATGTGACACTAACACAAAAGACGACGCCCGGTGTTGTTCGTCAGTGGGCGACCCCCCCCCCCCCCCCCCCCCGGCGCTCAGCGTCGTGCACAGAGTCCGTCCCTTAAGAGTGGGCGTCAATATTATATTTTACGGTTACAAGAGGTGGTTCTACCGTGAAATTAAATCTCGGGGTTTTCACAAGATTACTTTGTCCAGCTACCCACGTAAGACGGACCTTGAGGCTAACTCGGGTGGACCTCGGAGGTACAGTTGGGCGCAGGTAAAGTGCATCGCCGCTAAAGTACAGACTCTTCACGACACAGCAGAATTATCTTAATAATACACTTATTTTACATAATTAATAACCAAGGTCAACTAGCAAGACTCGATTAAAACAAGGAAACAAATTAACTGAAGTGAAGGAGAAGCACATTGCAAATTAATATGAATTAAAAAGTCATGATCTTGGAACCTACTGAACAGTTCCAATCACCGGTGCTAGTCAAACCGTTGAGACTTACGCGTACATTGTAAACGGTTCCGTCAAAACGCATTCAAAACGGTTTGAAAAATTGAAAGCAACATGGCTGTCTCACCATCTGTCTCATAGTAGACCTAGAGCTTCGCTCGCTTGCTTACTTTTCAAAACTTGCGCTACGAGTTCTCCCATACACATCTGTAAACGATTCGAGACAAACAGTTTTGATTAAAACGGTTTGCAGTGGTAGGTATAAGCAGTAAAATGTACACCATATTAGGGATTGAAGCTAGGTCCCATATAACCAAATGGCGAACAAGATGGCGATGGGCGGGAAGTTAGAAAATAACGATCACCTGATCTGTGACGTCGGACAAAATGTCGGACCGGGAAAAAAGATGGCGATGGGCGGGAAGTGCAAAAATAACGTTCACGTGATCTGTGACGTAGGTGCACCTATTGCACCTGACTGCACCTGCGCTGGAAACGGCTGTTTGAGTCAAACGCATTCAAAACGGTTTAAAAGCAACATGGATATCTCACCATCTGTCTCATATAGTAGATCTGGAGCTTGGCTAGCTTGCTTACTTTTCCAAACTTGCGCTACGGGTTCTCCCATACACATCTGTAAACGATTCTAGACAAACAGTTTTCTTTGGTATAGTGCATAAATATGAGACGTTAAGCAATATCCAATCCCAATCCCTTCTTTGGTATACATTACAAACAGTTTACTATAGACGCGCGGACAAGCGACAAACCTTTTTTAAGTGCTAAGACTAAGTGACGAAATGTTGATCACTCCCTCTTTAGGGTAGGCCTACTCTAGTTTCCGTGCTTGTTAATTAAATTTACTGTTTTAATGGAAACTGTTCGATTAGGACAACGATATAAGCTTGACGTGGGCTATGAATATGATGGTACTCAATACTTTAACTAAACTGTCACTAATGTCTTCGAACTTGCGCGTTTAAAATCAACAGCCCAGTGATCATACATAAGTCATCTACGGGTCGTGAAACCCTACAATATCTCAAATATATATTATTAATTTAAGCACAAAGCAGATAAGTAGCACACACCTGTTGCATTTAGACAAGGAAAATGCACAATTGCATGGTATTTTTCATGTGTGATAAGATAATTATAGTTAGTAATACAGAATTATTTTGAGAAGTCTGTTCAAGAGCTGATACGCAATATCTTTATTTAGGTATCATTTTGCTATTTAAAAGATGTTCAAACTGTATCATAAAAAAATAAAATTCAACCCTTTTTAATGGGACTGTATTATTAAGAAATGTATGATTTGAGGTATATCTATTGATTGTGTCCTTTTACGTTGAACATGTTGGTAGACGTAATTTGTATCACTGCGAGTACACGTGTGAAACCAAAAACGTATACGTAATGCATAATACTGTTTTTTTTCCTGTTGTCGATGTATAAAATTGCATAATGTGGCTATGTTTTAGGGATGCTTTTTTTAAAGTTCGAGTTCGAGTGAAAAAGGTTCGTTGTTTTACTAATTTGTAGTGGTGTGTGGCACTTACTAGGAAAACGCTAAAGTCCCGCCGCGTTGATGGATGAGCTTTTTAAAGTTTAAAGTTTGCTTGGGATATCTTTACTTTTGCAAGTGCTTTGTTTTGCTGCCTACGCATTGTAGGTGAATGTTGTCAAGTTTCTTTTGTTTCTTGTCAATTGGTATTATTTACCGTAAAAAACTTATATTAAAAGCTTTATTTCTATGGATTCTGGCTAACTTTTTCAACTTTTTCTTTCAAAAGGTACTACATCACCATAACCTTAATGTCCATGTATAATATGAACGTTGTTGCCCCACCCGTTTGGTCAGAATTGGCCCAAATGGCACGAAAATATCGCACAAAAAATCAAAAAACTTATATTAAAAGCTTTATTTCTATGGATTCTGGCTAACTTTTTCAATTTTTTTTTTCAAAAGGTACTACATCACCATAACCTTAATGTCCATGTATAATATGAACGTTGTAGCCCCACCCGTTTGGTCAGAATTGGCCCAAATGTCACGAAAATATCGCACTAAAAATCGAAAAAATCGTAAAAGTACGATATTCATGAGAAATATTTCTTCGATTGTACCCAAAAACAATACACCTCTAAGTTCAGAGATTTCGAAGGTCCTGTCAAATTTTCATCAAGATCGGATAAGCCGTTTGTCTGGTAGAGAGTTAACAAACAGACAAAAAAACAAACAAAAAAAAACAAAAAAACAAAAAAAAAAACACCCGAGCTAAATTTTTTGGGGGGTCGGTGAAATTGAAGTCTTCGCTTCGCTCATCCAATTATTTGACATGTCAAAAATGGTTCTCAGTCTAAAAGTACAAATTTAAAAACAAAAACAAAATGGGTGGTGGAGGGGCCTGTCCAGAAGATATATACTTTCTTGGTGGAGGTGCCGGTCCAGACTTATCACTATTTTACCTATTATAACTGTTTGATATCCCTTTAAGTTCGGTTCGAGTTCGGTTCAATTCGAAATTTTTGTGAAGTTCAAAGAACGATTTTCAAAACTCTGAAAGTTCGAGTTCGAAGTAAAAATAGTGGGTTCGTACAACCCTACTATGTTTGCATTAATATTGTTTCTTCAGACTTGACCGAAACCAGTGTTCTTCAAAAGTAAGTTTTGGAACCAACTGCACCCAAATGCAGCATTTTTCATTCCGTTTTTGTTTTTACAACCCCAGCAGCTTTTAGTTGTAACACAATAAAAAAGATTGGGTAACTCCTCCCCCACTTCTTCTCAAAATGGGATGGGGTTCATAAAACGAGTATACGGGTTCAAAATAGTACATTTAAGGTGCAATATTTAATGATCTCAAATTTATTTTCAAAGTTTGGAGAGGGCCACCATTATTCATTGTTTTAAGTGGGGTAGGGTTGTAATAAATTAAAATATGTGGAGTTAAAGTTGTGGATTTTGGGCGCCCGTCCGTCCGATAAAATTAAATAAAAAACGAATACGACGTCCGATTGACATGCGTTTTATTTTGATGATGATACAGAATACTTTTGTGGCCCTGGGAGGGGGAGCTAGCTAGCCTCCCAGAAAGTTAATAATGGCAATGTGCTCAGCACCATCAAGAACAATCCATGAACATTTATATTTATGGTACGCCACCAAACACACTTTTGGGTACTCCCGAACCGTATACGGATATTGCTATATAATTTTCACATACAAAAACTGGTCTCGTTATTATTTTGTCCCTCATCTCTCAATGGTAACAATAATGTCAACTACTACTAGGAATTAAGAGGGTTCACCACCCTTTTGATAGTAAATAGCGAAGCATCCTACGTATATACAATTTTGCAAACTTGTCAATAAAGCATACATGGACGTTCCAACAGTCATAGATTTTCAAAATTTTGACTTGATCAGCCAGAAAAAATTCACGAATATAGTCAATTTTGGACTTTTTAACAAAATTAAAATTCGTGAAATCTAATTTATTTTTTATAAATTATTTCAAAACAAATTTTAGGAATGTGTTACTATAGAAACCTTTATTTCCACTTTCTTGAGATATGTTCAAAATTTCTAACAACTGTGATGTCATTCAGCCGAGCAAACAGAAAATTGCCTAAAAAAGGGGTGGTGAACGCTCTTAAGTCCCGCCGCGTTGTTGGATGAGCGTAATTGGTGTATTGAGCTGCCATGTGTTATGCGGATTTTCTGTTGTTCTGTGAAAAAATCACTACTGTTGAAGATTTTTTTTAAATTAATTTAAATTAAATAAAAAATAAACTTTAATTTTTAATTTTTTTAGTTAATCTAAATTTAAAAAAATAAAAAAATCGTAAAATTGCGATTTTCATAAGAAATAGTTATTCGATTGCGCTCAAATTTCACACGAATATATTAATTCATAAAATTAAGGTTCTGTGAAAAAATCATTTAAATCGGATAAAGCATGTAGGTGTTATAAGTAGAAGAAATTTTTCAAAAATCGAAAAAAATCGTAAAATTGCGATTTTAATGAGAAATAATTTTTCGATTGCGCTCAAAAACGTGGCAGTTCTAAGTTCAGAGATTTCGAAGGCCTCCATAAAATTTCATCGCAATTGGAGTATCGGTTTAGCCGGAATCGTGCGGACAAACACACAAAAATACAAAAAAAAAAAAAAACATTCCGGATTTTTTTCTCCAGTGTAGTGAAATGGAATCTTCGCTTCGCTCGCTACGCTCATCCAATTATAATAATTTATTTGTATTACTAGGAAAACGCTTAAGTCCCGCCGCGTTGTTGGATGAGCGTAATTGGTGCATTGAGCTGCCATGTGTTATGCGGATTTTCTGTTGTTCTGTGAAAAAATTAGTACTAAGTTGAAGATTTTTTTAAAATTAAATTAAATTAGATAAAAAATAAACTTTAATTTTAATTTTTTTAATTAATCGTATGAATTTTAAAAAAATTAAAAAACAAAAAATTGCGATTTTTATAAGAAATAATTATTTGATTGCGCTCAAATTTCACACGAATATATAAATTTATAAAATTAAGGTTCTGTGAAAAAAGTATTTCAATAAAATAAAGCATGTAGGTGTTATAAGTAAAAGAATTGTTTAAAAAAAGAAAAAACCCACAAAATTTATATTTTCATGAAAAATAATTTTTTGATTGCGCTCAAATTTCACACGGATATCTTAATTCATAAAATTAAGGTTCTGTGAAAAAATCATGAAAATCGGATTAAGCATGTAGGTGTTACAAGGAAAATAAATTTAAAAAAAATCGAAAAAAATCGAAAAATTGCGATTTTCATGAGAAATAATTTTTTGATTGCGCTCAAAAACGTGGCAGTTCTAAGTTCAGAGATTTCGAAGGCCTCCATAAAATTTCATCGCAAACGGAGTATCGGTTTAGCCGGAATCGTGCTGACAAACACACAAAAATACAGAAAAAAAAGAAAGAAGGAAAGAAAAAAAAAACATTCCGGATTTTTTTCTCCAGTGTAGTGAAATGGAATCTTCGCTTCGCTCGCTACGCTCGCTACGCTCATCCAATAATATAATAATAATAAAAAAAATATATTGATAAATATACTTAACTGACAATGAAACATGTGTTTTTATGTAAAAGTGTATGTAAATTAACAACAAACTTAACTCTTTCATTATAAATAAATAATAAATTGTATTTAGAGTCTACCCACTCAGTTATATAACTGATTTTCAGTGGGGGACAGTAAATAAAATAACCCTACCTGCAAATAATTGGTTCCATTTAAGTAACATACTATCTTCCATCAATTAATTATCATACTTGTCCAACGTTTTTACACCATTACCACGGCCCTAGGAGGGAACTCAACTTGTTGATTTTTAAATGTGTGTTTAACACTACTAATACAACATGTAGTTTTCTCTTCTGGTAAATAATAAACTTGGTTCCAGTTTAAAAAATATGTGGTTTATTTAACTTTAATTTAACTAAATATAAGATAATGTGTTCACCTAAGGATACCGTCTAGAGCCATTGCGAACCTTTACCACGCGGTAGCTACTGTAAACCAGCCTTGTTTAATCGTGTTAACGCCTGGAGCTGTAAGAATGTACCATAGTTGACTTTTAGCTCCCAAAGTCCCCGCTTAATCTAACTACAATCTCCGACGTTAAAAACACAACAAACTCACAGTGACATCTGACCACAGGTATTTAACCCGCCCCTGCGCCTATGCTGACCCGCAGTTCACATTTGACCACTGCCTCACCCAGTCCAACAGGTGAACACTTGCAAGGAACGGCCTCTACTGGGTGCCCGAGCACGTAAGTCTTTTACATTCCCACACAATATTGAACAATTATATCATTCATATTTATAAATTATAACAATACATATTATAGATATTCTGATTGGATTATTCAGCGCTACATGCACAAGTGTTCAGGGTTTTAGCTTATGGGGTCAAATTAGGAAACAGTTTGAACTGTAATCTAGGGTTCGGTAAACGCGACAGTAGGCTATCTGTTCTGTAAGGTTGCTTAAAATAGATACTATAATTTGCATATCAATGTAGCATCATCGGGTCATAAATTATAAGTTGGACGATTTGCCGTCCACCTGCATGGAAAGCGGGAGACCCGGGTTCAATACCCGATAGGGGTTCTGATTGTTACTAGTTAGCAGCCGACTTTTGGACAAGGTGTGATGAAACAGTGACATGAATAAGTTAAAATACGATTTTGGAATGTATACAGTGTCCACAAAACTGAATTCAATTTAAATCATAGATACTATTATAACCCTCCAGTTTAAATCGTGTCGAATTGTAATGCGCTCATAATAATAACAGCAACACAAAGGAAATCATATGAACACTTTTCCTGGCGCTATTTTATTAGATTACAAAAAAGTATTATATTATGTAAATTAGTGATAACACAACAGATGTTCACAGGTTGATACTACGATAAAAATACTTGACATTTTCAATCCAATCAAGTAGAATAAATTCGAAAACCCTATTTTTATTTTTATCTTTGGAATTGTGTTATAACTATAGGACCTTACGTCATCAAATAATAGTGAACAAATATAGCCTAATAGTTACAAAAATATTATACATTTAATTAATTTAAAATTACTCGCATTATATAGTTAACATGGAACAGATTTTCAATTTGTTTAAATTTATTATTATTTAATTGGGATTATTATTATGGCATTATGACATTGATCTTTTGTTATTCGATGTTGATTTCAAAATAATTTTGATATTGTCACCTTACTAGACATATACCACTCCATGTGAGAGGCTAAAGAGGGTATGGACATATCCATAACCCTACTAGCCGACCTGTCAAGTCACGGGACAGGTAAAATATACAATAAAACTAAACACAATGGAAAGAACACTGACGAATACAAAAAAGCATATAGAGTTGCAAGAGCAGCCATAACAAGGGTGCGTATTAAAGTTCTAATTGTTTATTTTGTATTGTTTGTATGTTAAGATAAGTAAAAACACAAAGAATATTAAAAAACTTCAAAACTGTTCGTAATTCTATAGCGGCGTACACAGAAATACACAACAGGTGGCTGTATTCCACTGCGCTTTTTTATTTCTTAATTTAATTAAATATGCGAAAGGTAAAGCTCAGTAGGTGTCTCAAATATACGAATATTTTAAAAAAAAGCATAGAAAAAATACACAGGTGCGCGCCCCTAGCAGAGTGGGCGTTCTGCACTTTCGCGTACGCGCTATATTAATATGAGGACCAAGAGAAGAAAGACTTTTGTTTTAGACACCCCCTCTAATCGGCAACCTATACAGCACAGATAACCGAACATTCACACTCATCGAAGTAAAATACGTCATATCAATATTCGAGAGCGAAGCTTACTGTTCTTATACAACGTTGCATAATATTCAGGTATCGTTGGTTTTTGTTGATTGGATATTGCTTAACGTTTCATATTTATGCAACTTGGCTAATCGAGACGAAGGAAGGGACGTAATGGGTGACGCGTGGGGACAAGGGGTGGACAGGCATGTTCTGGTCAGAACCAGCCACAAGCGAATGGAGAGGGCAGGGGTTCCCCACGTCGTGGTCGTCTCCGTCTGTGTCATCATCCGTCCGTGTTGTCATTGTCGTCGCGCCGGGGAGGTAGTCAAAGGGAAGGGGAAAGTTCCCCGACGACGACCCAGTTGGTGGAGGAGCCGGGTCTATTGATGATACTTCTATCATACTTGTTGAAGGACAACGTCAACACAAAGAAACTTATTTCAAACGGATGTCACGTTCGGTGTTGATGGAAAGACACAACACCGTAGGTCATACAGGTCGACGGAAGGAAAAAAAAACGATACATATAGAAAGATACCTTTGTACACTCTTCGTCGTCGAAGATTCTCCAACTTATTCTTGACAGTAGGAAAAAATTAAAAATTTACCTTTTTATACGTTTTTGCATACTTCAAAATTATCATATCAATATGTGTATAGGTACCATTTATAAAAGATTCATTTAAGTTCCAATGTAATTTGAAGAAAGCTTCAAACGTCTTGTGCTACCAGATCATTTTATTGTGACCTTCAGTCAATTTAACAATATTTTATAAATGTTTCAACAATATAAAATTAGGGCTGTCATGGCTCGATCCAATCATTCGCATATGACTTTAGAAAATGACTGTTTTGTTAGGCTTTCTTCAGTCGTTGCCTAAGGCGAATGCCTGGAACAGCCCTTGAACATTCTCTAAATTACCCTAAAACGCTTAACCTAGTTAATGATAGGGTCACACCGGAAACTCAGTGTGTACTCTACAGCGGGCATCCCTACAAATATAATACAACCATTTAGTAAAGATATAGCCGATCGAACCAAAGGCCTCCCGAATTAGATCCTAACGTATAAGCGACGGGCTGCGTCCATCGGTCAAGGGAGATCGAATTAATTAGGCATTAATTTTACACCCCTTGGTTTCATACGCCTTGCATCTGTATTGTCTCGACTTGCAGCATGGACGAGCACACACTAATATTGTCACTTGTCAAAAGAGTACAAAATAGCAAATTATTCCGTGATGTTTCCATCTGTTTCATATCTCCTAGACGTCGCGATGACGGCAACGCTTCTCCTCCTCGTCCTGGTCTGCGCGTCCCGGTGCCTCGCCGCGCCGCCCGCTATCCACGGCGCCTCACAGCACACTGACGTATGTATGCTAATCGGCCTCACTTCATTAACTAAGTGGCGCTACGTACGCACGATTAGGCATCAACTACATCTCGGTGGTGCACTCAATGATTGCAGCTAGCGAATCGTTTATTCATACAGATAAGTAGAACAAGAGTCACATGACATCAAGAAGAAATAAGACACATTTAAAAAACAAATTATTGGCTAGAATAAAATTAATGAATCGGATTAAAATCTACGTTTATAGCGCAATATACCACCTTCATCAATACTTCACTGTAATAGTGCATTTATTTCATTAAGTACATTGTAAAATAACGTTATGCCAAAATTTACAATCGGTAAACGAAGTATCAGTTTATAAATTATCGATGAAAATGCGAACTTTTACCATTATTTTGTCGAAATTGTTATAGAAGTCAAGAACATGTTTTAAAAGTTATTATTTTATTATTTTTTATTTGTTTTCGACTACATGTAAGAGGCACAGTAAAAGATCATGAAAGCAAATTACATCAGGTCCAGATTCTTTATTCAACAACCATATTATTAATAATTTCGGTACATTTCTCCATTTTCCTTATGGAATTGATAAGGTTACTCCGAAAGTGGGCTTCTTTTATTATTATGCACGCCAGAATTTGGATGAAAACTAATGTTACGCGGTTGTCCTTTTGGAGCTAGAAAGAAGTTCCGTGTCTTTAGATTTTGTTGTCCGCAGGTTGCTACCGCCAGCAACCGCAGCGAGCGAGTGCGACCGATGCGCTCTACGGGCGGCGAGGACACTAGCTGGTTCTCTCGCCTCGCCAGGGATTCCCAAGAAGTTCCTCCACCGTTCTGGGCCAACCGGGGTCGCAGGGACGAGATGGAGGAGCTGATGCAGACAGTTCTCACGGACATTCCCGACCGAGGCGCCAGATGGGGTGAGTGAGTGATGCATGGTGGGAACACAAAGACCTCAGATAGAAAACCAATCGCATTTCCATGGCCATGCTAATAAAAGCCATGCTGTGAGTCGAAGATGCGCGCTATAGCATAGGCCGTCAGCCATACTGGAAGTGGAAGATGTATTGAAATCGCGCTTTATGCATAAGCCAGGCAATAACAGCCTTATACTTCGATCTTCTAACGAGCACGGTCAAGCCAATAGTAGCGAATACGAGTTTAGAGGTCTAGGAAGGTTGTCTTTCTTTTAGGTTTTTGAGAAAACGCACGTTCTAACTTTAATAATTTCTTTGAGATGACTCTCATTCACTACGGCCAAATGTCACCAATATAACTATAGTTGTAAGGTAATAAACATATTATACACAAAGCAAACTGGTAAAACGACAACGCAATGGAAACGCAGCGAAATTAAAGAAAAATCTAAAATTATTATAAAGCCTGTGGTTGCTGTTTCCGAGCTCATCCAGTTAAAAGCATTCGTTTGTACTTGACCCGGTAGTCTAGTTTTCACGTAGACGAGCGAATGGCACCGAGCGAGCGACCACATGTACAAATTGTCATTGCTTTGGTCATTGCTTTGGTGTTGTTCTAGTATTATGATTGGTATAGAAGATATTCGCTAGTATTTGCTTTGTTAGCATGGCAAAGAGGCTATGGCAGTCAACTCCCAACTAATTTCTTCAATGCCATCGAAAGATGACAAAAAGTTGTTATTCCATTCGGCCAACTTTCGATGACTTTTGAGGAATCGGAGCGCGGCCAATTGATCAGCTATTCGCTCGTATCGCTCGCCGGCTTACAAACCGCTTCCATCTGTCTGTGCGCAGCTCAGCTAAGATTGCTAGTCACTGTAAAAACACAACTTAATAAATGCATACTCCGAATGTTTTCGCAAACCTCTGTCTAGAGGGGCAGACATAACTTAACGAACTCCACTTACTGGTATGGGAAAGCCCTGGTTATGGGAAGGTTAATAATTAACATAAGCGCGTAGGCGTAAGAAAACATATTAAGATAAATCTTAACCATTATACCATCATCGTTACTGGAGATTTTGGGTCCTATTAAACGGCATAATTATATAATAAAATAAATAATACTAAATTAACCTCAATACCAAATACCCAAATATTGGTAAATAGACCTACCTCAAAGGAGTTAAAATATTGTCTAACCAAAATAAAACCGAATTGATGAAAAAAGTTACGTGATTAACGAAATTGCAGGTAAAGGTTCCGAAGAAATACCTCCGTTTTTGGCAAACCGAGGCCGTCGTGAAGAGGAGGACACCATGGCAATATTGAAGGCGTTGTGGTCGAGGACTGGTGACCGAGCCTCCACGCTGGATCACCTGCAAACCAGGTTGCAGGGCCAAGACGCGAGACACGGTCTAGCTGTACCCCTGAGATACCTTGACCAGCTGCGGGGGAATCTCACCCGCACGGACGCCTTACGTTTCGTCCAGGGTCGGTTGCCAGAGAGCATGTTAGACAGGGGGATCAGAGAGGGCTCGTTAGAAAATGGACAATTTTGGGCTAATAGGGGTAGGAGGGATGACGAAGAAACTGGACAATTTTGGGCAAATAGAGGAAGACGGGAAGGCGAAGAAGTTGTGCCATTTTGGGCTAATAGGGGTAGACGTGAAGGAGAGGAATTCGAACCGTTTTGGGCAAACAGGGGCAGAAGGGAAGAGAACGAGAATGCTCCTTTCTGGGCAAACAGGGGCAGAAGGGAAGAACTCGAGGATATACCGTTTTGGGCAAACAGGGGTAGAAGGGAAGAAATTGAGGGTGGACCGTTCTGGGCAAACAGGGGGCGCAGTGTGAGATCAGTGCCCCATGAGAAGAAGCTAAGTCGTCGCGATCCTATGTATGTAGAGGAGCCTCAGTGGGTTGTCCTACAGAGACGTGAGAGGCCCGTTGGACTCGACTTTCCACGTGAAGACCCGTTCTGGATAGCGAGAGGAAAACGACCAGACCCACCAATAAGGTAAATAAAATCAGCTTGTCTGCATACAGTGCCATACAGTTTGCTCGAATCACTCGATCACATAAGCTCCGTCAGAACGTAGACAGCTCTATACGGTTGTTTTGTTGGCGCCATGAAGGTGCTGTGCTTACAGTGCTGCATGGTGGAACGAGTTTCTAGCAGCACTTCCGTGACGTCACAGCCAAGATGGCAGCGCCCACAAATCTCTACTAAAACTACCGTATAGAGTTTCGCAACGCAGTGTGATTGAAACTCCATGCTTTATGATTTGTTTATTTGTGGTCACATTATAACATGACACAATATCCCACAAGTGCTAACCGCCTGGTAGATAAGCGGCCACTGGTGCGAGGGCTCTTACTACACTCTATACTCAATGATACTTGAACTCTATCAATATGATGTTATAAACGCGAGAACTGAATTTGTCTAATCGAACGTTAATAAACAGAATAATTGAATAAACAACAAAGATAAAAAGATCAAACTAGAACGTTGAAAGACATGTAGTTTGAAACGGAATATATTAAACTTATAATTCAACATATATTTGGGTCACGATCTCAGATTTTCTATGTGTTCAGATGCCGGAGACGAGGGATACGTGGACATATGGAAGAGGGTATACATTGTAGGAGAATGGGCAAAGCTTAGCGTATTGCATGATGTTTTACGATTCATTAATTCTGTAAGTCGTAAGGTGTAAGAGGACGAAAGCAGCATTAGATTATATTTTTGTGTTTACCCATATAAATATTCACGCCATACAGACGAACACAAAACAGAACGCAAGACTACCAGATACACATTTCACTTGGTAGGCCTATCACACGTGTCGACTCAGTCGCAAGAAAATGTGTAAGCTAAAATAAAAAATATCAGCCTTGAAAATCGTATATACTCTGAGAAAATGGGGTACAAAAATGGTTTATAAAAATCGCATGTTGGAGTATACATCGACCTCAAAAAAGTGATTTTTTTGTTCTTACTTAATATTTTGTACACATTTTCTTGCACGCATAAGCCTTAAAGCAATCGATACTAAGTTATGCCATCCTGATGATATCCAAGTGACCATCGGCGGACCGAACGGAACGGTCGTCCCGTCTTGTCTGCATTTTTGCCTTTGCACTTTTTTGGTGATCGACTTGACAGGAACATGGTTTTTTTCTGTCAGCCTTCGCCCATTTCAAATCTATTGTGATGGAAATTGATAATTTACTTCGCGAAATAATTTTAATAATTTACCATATTAACAACTTGTATTAGTTTCATTGGAGTTTGGAAATGCGTTTTTACCCTAAAAGTGTACGATTAAAACTGACTGAAATAAATAACCTTATTATATTATTATGATGAAATTAAAAAATATATTATTAAGAATTATCCGTAATCAGTCAGTGTTTATCTAGAATTTACGTCCTAAAAAAAGAAATTCAGAGCAGCTAAATTAAATATGAAAAAATATCTATAATAAATAGAACAATAGATAAAAAGAAACAGCAGGTAAACCCTCAGTCTAGGATGTTATTTACGACTACACGCGACAACCTTAGCAGCTGTCATACCCATACCGACGGTCCGTCGATGGTCACTTTGACTTCAAGATGAAGACTCTAGAGTGGGTGGGACTAAATTGAATATCCTGGTGCTTTGATGTACTCGTTGAAGGGCAGATGATGCAATTCTCTCCTGAGAGAGTGTTTTGCTTTGACTCTCATGCTGTACTCGGCACATACATAACACGGAGTCACAGGTCACGGACTCTCATAGGAAAGTACAGATGTTTGATAATTCGTGTATACAATTCTCGTGGAATCGTACAAATTTCTTTTTTTAACAATTTTAAATCTATCTTTGTAATAGTTTCAATTTTGTAGTCGAATTTACTTACTAATGACGCAACATAACGCAATCAAGTAAAGATACATAAAATTATGTGCATTGAAAAATTGCAACTGAATAGTATTTAGACGAAATATAAACATGCACATGACAATTTATTTTCACAATACTTTAAGATAATGGGGGCGACAAAGCTTTAAGCGTTAAAATTAGCTAGCAAATTATGTTCACGAGAGAGAATGAAGGATAGAAACCAGACACCTGCTCGGTAGATACGTTGAAGTCTTGTTTTATTCAAGCAATTTAAAAAAAACATACTTTAATTTTCACGTCTTAGAATTCTTGGCAGGGTAAGGATCATACAATGTCTGTATAGTGTATTTTACAACTTATTTCGTTTGAATAAAGGTTTTGACCAGTAGGTGCAGACTACTTCCCATGATTCGGTAAAAAATGTAAAAACATATTTGAAATAACATTACATTCCGACGCCCCTTGTAAAAAACTATTGTTCACTGCAGGGTATGTTTTTATCCAAACAAGTAGGGTTTGACAAATACGATTGCATATTACTATTAGTACGATGGTTGACTGTTAGGGACCCACGAGGATTGAAGGATAGCCTGTCGAACGAGGATGATCCGTTCTGGCCAACGAGAGGACGCCGTGACCTGAAGGGGTCCCTGTCGGTTGAAGACCCCTTCTGGGCCATACGAGGTCGCCGAGGCCTCCTGGACTCGCTCTCTAAGGAGGATCCGTTCTGGGCGACGCGGGGCCGCCGAGCGCAACTGTCCAAGGAAGAGCCCACCTGGACGTTCAGGGGCAAGAAGGCAGACAACGACGACGACGATAAGGAAATTGTAAGTAGGCTACTTGGTAATAACCTGTTTCGTTGGTATTTGGTGCTTTACGTGTCTATCACAGCTATACTCGCAAATTAAACAAATAATCTGATTTGCGCTGGCAATGAATTCGGTTCACTAAAATATGAATATAATAATTGTTACACTGTGTGCATCAAAACGTCACTAATAACATACCTATGCCAAAATTAAGCTTAGTATGAACTCATTTACTTTTACCTAATTGGTGTGTAATAACCACAGCCTAATCGCTGCGTGCTACATGCAAAACAGCGAGAGATTGCACGCTTTGTTAGGCCAATTTTACAGTAAATAATGAAGTAACGAAGAGATAATTATTCAAATACATTTTTTCAAGCACTGTCATGTGTAAACTTCTGGTTGAGGATTTGTCTTCGCAAATCTAGAATAAAGACAAATCTTTGAAATGTCTTGTATTCGACCATTGAAAAGTGTAGCGCCTATCGTGTTTATTATAATAATTGTAGACGTGTACTGACCTCAAGGGCGGACGCGGCCGGAGATTCTCGAGCGGGACATCAGCCACGAGAGCTCTGGGGGTCGACCAGGATCCAAACTTCTGGCCGGTGCGCGGCAAGAGATTCCACGATCCCGAGAACGAAGAGGACGACAGGTTCTGGGACACCCTGGAGAGAAAATACAAACATAAGTTGAGGGCGGGAAACGGCACCAACCAGACAAACAAACCGTTCGCACGGACGGAATAATCAAATAAGGAAAATTCAGGAGAGTATTATTATTATAACAAGAGCTAGAACTTATGATAATACAATGATGAAATGTAATTTAAAACATATTATATACAACGTTGATACGCCTGGCACAAAGGTAAAAAGTATACTAAAAGGCATTGTAAAACACAATTAGCCTATAATCAAAGTAGAACGTGCTCCAAGCACATAAGTGTACATAATTAATAAAGTGTACAACGCAATGAAATTACTAACTTACTTATTTGTGACTTCATATAAATATATATATATATTTCCTCACAGATAAGATACATCAGTACCCAATAAAATTGGAAAATGTTATGAAATAAAAATACCTAAATGAAATAAAAGATTAATTATTCTCCTTGCCAACTAATACAGTAGGCCTAACTTAGTATTTAAGGCTGTTGAATCGTCTTCTAAGGGAAATATTGAAAGTCCTAGAAAAATGGATAAAAGTAGGCTGAATGTAAGAATTGAAGTAGAATATAACAGGAACACATTTTTATAATTTTTTCCGGGACATAACTTCCTCTTCATCTATTATAAGCCAATTTTGAGACACTAGGGTAACCACTGAACCAGGTGAAATTTTTAATTTTAATGAACGATTTCTTTCTATAATGTTTCAATACACATTTGTTTTCCACCCTAATATAAGGGGAAATCGTTTATCAAACGTTATTTCAGAAAACTATTTCTCTTATAGGCCCTACTAGTGGAAGACAAAGGTGTGTTACAACAATATTTTTGGTTGCTTGCTTTTGCAAAACCGTTGCTAGAGGTAAATAAAATTTTAACTGGTTCAGTGTGTATATATCGGCCCACGTTTGGCATAAAATAATGTCTGGCATGCAGGTATGTTATGTCTGGCCCAAAAATAGTGTACTGTTAAAAGATTCAAGTATCTCTTTTATTCAACCACTTTTTTTTAGCCCTTACATTAAATTTTAAGTTATCGGTTCGACGACGATATAATAACGTTAATAAAATATCATTATACAAAAACACTATATTTTTTTAGCACAAGATGAACGTGCGTAAGTACATAACGCAGCCTATCTATCCAAAAAGATATCCATGTTAGCTGAACGATCGAGTAACGACAGATAATATATTACACTTTCGTGCGTTATCGTAAAACTAGGAAAACGCTAAAGTCCCGCCGCGTTGATGGATGAGCTTTTTAAAGGTTTTAGTTTGCGTGGGATATCTTTACTTTTGCAAGTGCTTTGTTTTGCTGCCTACGCATTGTAGGTGAATGTTGTCAAGTTTCTTTTGTTTCTTGTCAATTGGTATTATTTACCGTAAACAACTTATATTAAAAGCTTTATTTCTATGGATTATGGCTAACTTTTTCAAATTTTTCTTTCAAAAGGTACTACATCACCATAACCTTAATGTCCATGTATAATATGAACGTTGTAGCCCCACCCGTTTGGTCAGAATTGGCCCAAATGGCACGAAAATATCGCACTAAAAATCGAAAAAAATCGTAAAAGTACGATATTCATGAGAAATATTTCTTCGATTGTACCCAAAAACGTGGCAAGTCTAAGTTCAGAGAAAACGAAGGTCGTGTCAAATTTTCATCAAGATCGCATATGCCGTTTGCCCGGTAGAGAGCGAACAAACAGACGGAAAAAAAAAAAAAAAAAAAAAAAAAAACAACCGAGCTAAATTTTTTGGGGGGTCGGTGAAATTGAAGTCTTCGCTTCGCTCATCCAATGAGAATTGTACTTTGTAAATTTATTTATACAATCGTTGCATCATTAAGGCTTTGGTCCTCCAAAATAAAACTCTTAATTTAATTAGAGCAAACTAGTTTCTAGGTAGAAGAACACACACACTTGTAGGAGTGAACGATTATTTGAACACAACTAATGCAGGATAATAAAACTGTACCACACGAAATATAACATGTATTTCACAAAAACGAAGTCGAACTTGTAGGAAATTAACTAGTTTCCACTGAATTGTTTCTCTATCTGAAAACATATCCGAATAAAAAAATAACAATGCGATTTGTATAAATAAGTAGGTAGTAAAATATTTGGATGGATCAAACATACAAGAGCAGGGATGGGCAGACATGCAAATATAAAAATGTCTGCAAGTTAAGGTTGACAGGATATAAAATGTCTGCTAATTATCGGTTGAGATTACGAGCTTTGCTCACTTGATAATTACTATTGAAAGTGACTAGTAAAGCAAACGCATTCATTTAAAAAACTTGCAGGGAGTTTTCTAATTAATCATTGATTTAAGAATAGATAATTTTAAATGCTGTAATAGCGTAATTATACCAAACTGGATGTCAAGATGTCTAATGCTTTATTAATTCTCTATCAAACAGAAACTTTGATGAAGTTTATCAATACGATTATATTTTATAAACATATAAATACTTCGGAAACATAAATTACACCCTGTAACTGAACAGGATAGACGATTAATAAATAATTCAACAATTTGTATTAATTAGTTGATTTTGTGTGCTTCAATTCGTCAGTACAGGACAGGCAAATATAATCAATAGGGTAACTTTTGGACGCAACTACGATAACAAACAAAGAAACCCAATAATTGAACATATTATTATAATTTGATATTACCTTTATGTTGAATCTTGTATAAATTCAACAAAAAAAAGGCAGTGAAAATGTCCCGTACATTGAAACAATAGTTAAAGCGTGTATGGGATACTGCCAAGGGTTTTCTCTTTATTCAAGTACCATACAATCAACAGGTGACAGTTCTCTTAGTAGAAATTCCGTTTATTTATCCGTGCACAGCTATTGTATTACACCATTGCTCAATGTATAAGCATATGAGCCGTTTTGGTGGAGGTGCCAGGCTGATGAGCGGATCGTTTCTGCCCCCCCCCCCCCCCCACACACATTTAACCGTGAAACAACAGTAAGATTTTTTATTATGAATATGTGCACAATAAGGGATAAAATGCGCGCTATAGCGTATACACCACCCCTCCACCACTGGATTTTACTCGACTAGGCATAGTTTCTTTGTCACAAATTAGCAATATACATAAAGACAAGTACAGTGTGTTACGCTTTTTAGAGACTTGCAGTCTAAGATCATACTATACAATAAAGAAACAGTAGTTTGATATTATTAGTACAGAAATCAATTTAAAAAACAACCGACTGGGAACTGAATATTGACTATCTTCTGAGAGCATATATTATATATTTGGTGTTCGTACGACATCCAGCTCAAAATAAGTTTTGAACAAACGCATTTGTATTTTGTATTAGTAGGCCTACCAATAATAATAAAATGAAATGATACATTATTATTTTGTATTTCTTTAGGGACCACAACAAGTAATTTTTTTTAAGTTACGTCTTCCCACTCAGCATTCAGAAAGTAACTCTTCTTGGGGGTGTCAGAGGAGAGGGTTATACGTAGGAGTGAGAAAGCCTCTTTGTGTAGAAGACGCCCCCGAGCTAATACAACCTAAGCCTAACTACAATGTGGATACGAGGTAATCGTGTATGAGCGCCGCCCCCCGGCCAATGGGAGAGGAGGCGTGACGACGCGTGTTAAAACAGCGTCGCGACGCCCGAGGGCTCACAGTGTCCTCAGGATCTCCTCGACTGCATCTTCAGGGGTGAGCCGACAACTGCAGTTCTAGAGGAACGCGCTCGGGCAGTCACAGGTAGGCATGGTACATACTTGTCAATGTCAGCAACACTCTCTAAAGGTAAATACCTCATCGCACGGGTGGTGAACAATATGAAGAGTCGTTGCTAGATCATAGTTACGCGTTTCTACTAGTTTCTGCTTTTTCAATATACATACAATATTAAACGCAACTTGGTAAAAAAAAAAAAAACATGTAATTGTGGTAAAACCACGTAAAAACTAGCCTTAGAATCCGAGGTCGTGGCAGGTAGTAGATTCCCGTCAGAATGAAATATCACCCAAGGGCAATCTTATCCATGTACAACTCGCGACTTGATAGTGATAGTGATATACTAGGCCGCTTCGCGAACGCTTTTACCAGTCGCGTTGATGGATGAGCATTTTTGGTTGACTATTTTTTGTCCAATGATTACTTAGTTTTTTGTTTGCGTGAGTTCACATTACTTTTTCAAGTTGTATATTGCAAATTGTTTTTGTTAAATTAGGATAATTTTTATAAAGTAGTATGCTATTGTAATACTAATTAACAACAGAAGAATGTAAAAATCTCGAGGCCCAAATACTGCTTTTTGTATGCATAGTAGGTTATTGACAAGTTTCTATAGTGAAGACGTTAATTATTCACCTGTACAAGGATTATATTGAAACCTTGATTTCTCTGAATTCTGGCCAACATTTCAAATTCTTTCAAAAGGCACTACATCACCATTACCTTAGTGTACATGTAAAATATAAACGTTGTAGCCCCACCTGTTTGGTCAGAATCGGCCCAATTACCACAAAAATATTGCATTAAAATCGAAAAAAAATCGTAAAAGTACTATATTCATGAAAAATATTTCTTCAATTGTATCCAAAAACTTGGCAGATCTAAGTTCAGAGATTTCGAAGGTCCCCCCGCATATGCCGTCCAACAACGTGAAGTCAATTTCTCAGCTCAGTAATTACAAAACCGATACTTTGCAACCCGCCCGGGTCCAGTAAAAGAAAGTTACAATTAATTCCATGACATAATAGTAGGCCTATATTATATAGTCTATAATAACCACAAATAATAAAAGGTCAATCCAGACAGCAAAAACACCATAAATAACTGTGGTAAAACCATTGATACAATCAGATGAAAACATTAGTTTTTATTACCAAGAGAAATACAAGTTTTCTTTTGGTGAACGAAGAATACTGATTAGTAATGTTACCATTTTATATTCTTCTACCAAATAATCACCAAATTCTGCATTATAATCGTAGCAACATTTTGAAAATAAAACACATTTCTTGAACGATTATTTGGGTAGTGTAGTGATGTAGGCCTAATGCCCTAGCGTTAAACAAATATTCAATAAAAATGGATCGAGCCAGATTTTGATATTGATGGTGTCGAACGAATGATGTTGAAACTAATGATAATGATGTTACGGTACGAAAACAAAAACAAAACTAAATTTGTCACATTTTATGCAGGAATACTACCGATTTCGTGTATTAAAAAAATGTCGAAATTGTCTCTATAGAACGAATGATGTGGTCATAATATACCTTGTTACAATATAAGCACGGGTTTAGGACCTACCCTAAAATAGGGAACAAAATCAGTACTATAGAACTATTCTTCTTCAGTTGAACAGTCTTTGGTGGAGGTGCCGGGTTCACGGATATCTCACTGCGGGTAGCGACACTAGCCACACAGCTCTAATCTCAAGGTCACCACAAAAATTCTGTATCGTCGTTGTAAAAGGGCAATATCAACAAAATAACGCGTCATTCGGTATATGTTCATTTGTTATCCTGAGACATGACACACGCACAGATGGTCAGATATACGGACGGAAAGTGGAGAAAATAGGGGTACTTACTACTTCACATCCTAAAAACTAACCATTTAAAATTTTATCGACATAATTCAAATAATTTAAAAGCACCTACTGAGACAATTTGATAATTTAAATATTAAGTTCAGGGTTCCTCTTATTTTTAACCTCGTGACTTTTTTTTTAAAACAAACAAATTCTTTATTTTACAGTTGAAGACATTAGACAAAAATAAATAATACAAGAAATACCTGGGAGCACGCCCCCTTAACTTTCTACTTTAAATTAATGTTACACAAATTTACTTAAATAAATAAATAAATTTTATTTAGAGTCTACCCACTCAGTTATATAACTGATTTTCAGTGGGGAACTTTAAATTAAGGGGCGACCAAGCCAACCCTGCAGGCCCCGACGCAATCGACGAGTGAGCGATAACCAACCAAAGATCGACATTTTTAATAGGAAATATAGCAATCAGTGGTATGGACAGTGCGAACACCCGCGAATCAACGCCAGAATCAACAAGGCCGATTCAGAACAACTCTGAAATTTATTATGTGCTTCGTTGCTAGGACGGCTCCAAAGTCACCGTTTACAAACTCCTAAGACAAGAACTGATGGACTTAAGTCCAAATCAGAAGTTAAAAAACTTCTGACTTTCACGGGAATCGAACCCTAGACCTTCTGCATTGGAAGCAGATACGCTAACCACAAGACCAACGAGCCATATATACGAGATATAACGATATAACGAGATATAGAGATAGGTACTCTAAAAATAATGTAAATATAACAGGAAAAAATGGGGAAAAACTTGCTGCAAAAACCTCATGGCTGTCACATCCCTAACAAGAAGCGCCCATGTATACACGTTGTTAAGTGAACGAGGCAAAACTTATAGTAACACACTTACTTATATACAGTCCTATATTAGATAAAATATGCGTCATAATAACTCATATTTTATTTACGCAAATCAGTATAATGTACAATGGAATTGCTCAAGTATAAAGGTTCAGAATCTATCACGGAGACGTTCAAGAAACCATGTCTTAGAATAATCTTACAACAAACAAAGTCAAGCCTTCCATACAGTACTGTATTTATTATCGTTGACTGGAAAACATTTGTACTAATCGTTCTATTGATTCAATTTGTTTCGATCGAGAATCGAGATGCGTGACTAATACACTGTATTCACATTCGTATTTTTAATATTGAGGACAAATGTTTCAAGTTCATATCACTGCATAATTCATGGAATATCTGTGTCAACAAAAAGACCGCACTTCATTCGGAGGTCATGTTCGGTTTTTATCACGAGACTTGACATCAGATATACGCATAGACTGTCGGATAGAAAAGTGATAGATTTGTTAAAGTTGTGGAATTACGCTGAAGTTATAGTACTTTGTCATTCTCTCGTTGCCATTAATATGAATTAATGTAAGTGCATGCACGGTTGCATTAAAGACGTGAATGCAACATTTGCAAACATCCTAGCAGTACATTTTACTTTGTAAACATTTTACAAAGTAAGTCGATAAGGGTGCAGCACAAGTTTTGAACGATAGCTTGTTTGCTATCAGTTTTGTTCCGACTTTATACATAAATACGTCTTCGCTTTAGTTAATGGCTGGTGCTTACCCGTTGTGTCATTACAAACGAGTAATTACAAATGACCGCCGATTCTGATAACGACACTAATAAAATTCAATACGATGCTCGTTACTTGTATAACACACGACAAATGTGACAAGTATAATGTCGAGCTTCATCGATATTTAACAAACAGTTTTTTTTCTTCATTTTTTGCATTAGTAACATTAGCATGTGTTTTTTTGTAAATGACTCCCATAGAAATAAAATACTCATGGACAATAATAAAATTATGTAAATTATGTTGCTATAACGAGCTGATCAACGTTCAATGTATAACCCTACCCCGTCAATTGATAATTAACACGCTGTTCGTTGGCAATATCCTGTTTGACTGCTTAAAACAAACAGTAAACATGTCTCATAGAATAATCTAACGAGGCCATTGCTCGAGAAGTTGTATCAACGGATAGGTTTTCCTCTGTCCGTTATGTATTGAAGAAGGTATGATGTGGTTGGGGGCACGCAACAAGCAAAATACAATATTCCATTATGCAATCATTATAAAATATTGAGGAGAAGAGGTTAGATGCAAGCCACGTTCCAATCGTTTCACACGAGAATTAATTTCTCGATTTGGATACTCGGGAAACACTCCCGTAGGTGGAATTGATAATATTTAATAAAATTAAGATTTTTTTATTTTCTGAATTGTAATTAAACATCACGAGAATAAATATTAAGAAGATAACATAAATTTATTTTTGTGTTGTTCATTGTTACCAATTGTTACCCTTCAATGTAAAAAAGTTTATATAGAGAAATGATGGGTGGTGAAAACGAATCCAGGATGGCGGACAAATGCAATAAGTTATGCTGTGGCGGTGTTCGAACTCACGTCTTTTGGGGTCGTGCGCTTCGGACCTACGAGTCACCACTGTCAGAATCGAGTACAATCCAACCCACCTAAATGTTGCTCTATACTTCATAAGGGGAACACTACTCTCGGCATTCGTACAGGAATAGATTCGGAAAGTTGTAATGCAAACAATTTACATAACATTAAAGGCTCAGCTGACAAGGCCTATCGAAATCGGAGTTTCGTAAACGCTTAGGATTCTCAATGATCACATAAACTTTTCTACCAGTTTCGACCAACTATAATTTGAAGCAGGTAATTTCACATGGATGAGATTTGAAAACGAAAACGTTCAAAAACGTTGAGTCTACACGCACTAGCGTAAGATGGCGACAAGGCAAAATTACCCATCTCACTCTTCGATAAATATATTAGAAGAAGTAACGTCACAATAAATAGTATCAATCATATGTTTGCCACGTACATCCAAAATGTCAAATAGAACAGTTTTACTGCATGCCCGGACTCTGGGGTTAGTTGCTAACTAACGCAGAACGTTAGTTAGGAAACAAGATACCACGCTTGATCAAAGTCTAGCAAGGATTACTAGAAACTAGAACAAAGTTATTAAAATCTACGTCACTATTTAATTATTATTTACATTTCTTTTACTTTGTGTTTTTTTTAAGTCACAAAGAGATGAATTTCATATTTTAGCAGCTGTTTAACTTGTTGCACTCAATTAATGTATGTATATATATGCTTATAGTTGGTGGAGTGGAAGTACGATGTATGTAAATAGTGCTTTTGCTTGTGCGCATAATTGACTTAAATATTCACACCTTTATTACAAACGTTCAGATTAAAACTAGGAAAACGCTAAAGTCCCGCCGCGTTGATGGATGAGCGGTTTTTTGTAAGTTTTTTGTTTGCGTTTTTTGCGTTTGTTTGCACTTTTCCTTTGCAAGTGCTTTTTGAATGCATTGTAGGTGATTGTTGTCAAGTTTCTATTGTTATACTTGTTAATTGGTATTATAAACCTCAAAAAACTCATATTAAAACCTTTGTTTCTGTGGATTCTGACTAACTTTTTCAACTTTTTCTTTCAAAAGGTACTACATCACCATAACCTTAATATCCATGTGAAATCTGAACGTTGTAGTCCCACCCGTTTGGTCAGAATCGGTCCAAATGTGACGAAAATATCGCACTAAAAATTGAAAAACTAATATTAAAACCTTTATTTCTATAGATTCTAGCTAACTTTTTCAACTTTTTCTTTAAAAGGGTACTTCAACACCATAATCTTAATGTCCATGTGAAATATGAACGTTGTAGCCCCACCCGTTTGGTCAGAATCGGCCCAAATGTGACGAAAATATCGCACTAAAAATCGAAAAAAATCGTAAAAGTACGATATTCATGAGAAATATTTCTTCGATTGTACCCAAAAACAATACACCTCTAAGTTCAGAGAAAACGAAGGTCCCCTCAAATTTTCATCAAGATCGCATATGCCGTTTGCCCGGAATCGAGCGAACAAACAGACGGGAAAAAAAAAAAAAAAACATTGGAGCTAAATTTTTTGGGGGGTCAGTGAAATTGAAGTTTTCGCTTCGCTCATCCAATTAATTTATAAATAACCACGTATATAAAACCATATTTTATGTTAAGTGACATGAGGATAATTTCATTTCTTTGCAATCCACCATGCATTATCAATTGGATATAATGCATATTGTAACGTTCCACATACTGACTGACTAAATGCACACGAGTAATCTCATACACAGATAAGATCACTAAGGTGATGAGTGTAAAAGTACATTCAATGTTCAAGGTAACTTACACGACCTGAATTTACTCCGTGAAAAACGTACTTTCGTCGTGAAGTTATAGGCAGAAATAAGCAGCTAACAATAACAACTGTCAATATAAAAACCATGCGAAATTAACTGATTTTAGTAATATCTCACATAACGCTACTCAAAATTGAAAACGTGGCTGAAACGTTAACTAGATCCTGCATAATGTTTTCCCAAATATTATTATCAGTAGTGATTTTAACTAGGGATTAAATTTTATTTATTTATTCTGTAATTAAAAACTACCGATTATAAGATTTAAATATTTTTCTTGCTGGATATAGAGATGGCAAAGTTCAAAATCGTGTCACCCGACGTATTGGGGTTCAAAGAGCCAATGCTTCTGCGCGCCGAAAACAACGTCGGCTTGTCACAATAATATGAAAAAGTCTTGAAACAAGTGGATGTTTTGTTGTTTCGAAAGATGTTAACGAGCTGCGTAAATCTGGACCCATCCATCGCGCGTGTTCCAAGACTTCACCAGGCCCAGTCCATCGCAGAGCTGCCAGAATAACCGAGGAAGTATGTGCTCACTCTCTTTCGGCGTTCACGAGAGAAATTTACTATGCAACATTATATGATTGAATCATTTTGATAGCTTCGTTATTAAAATAATATTATAAATATAATATTTTGTTAAATTATTATTTTTATATTTTCTTACAATTTATTTGTTTATCATCACAATGTATTAAGCAGAGGCTGGCAGACATCTCGTGTTTGGGCCAATAAGTAATAAGTAGTTCTAGCCAGAGGCGTGCAGACTATGCTTCCGCGGCGCGAGCCGCGCCGGTGCCAAAGCCAAGGGGTGTACCCACCCCCTGGCTTTGGGTGACCCACCCCCACTCACCTCTAAAAAATATAACATGTTCAGGTAATACAAGATAAATTGTTATTAGTTATAACTTCACTTGGTTTGCAAGCTGGATGTAATGGTGTATAGTTGTCAGTGTTGGGTAGGAACGGAACTAAACAGTTCCAGTTCCTAGGAAATAGTTCCTTTTTAAGGAACTAAGGGAGGAACTAGTTCCTTTTTCCAGACAGGAACTAAGGGAGGAACTAGTTCCAATTTTCCAGGAACTGTAACTTATTTTCATAAGTTCCTTTTTTATAACTTGACTGTACAAATTTAAGGAATGAAAGTGACTCAAATCATAGTTTACTTACAAAATGAAGGGATTGTAAAATACTCCATTTCCAGGAAATCTAAAATTCGACTCTATTGTTCTAAATTCTTGTCATACCCCCATCCCTATTCCTACACTCAGTGGTCAACCCCCATCCCCCATGGGTTTCTCACCATTATTAGTCGCATTGCCAGCTAAATTTCACCCTTGAGTTTTGAATGATCTTTTGGGTTGTTGCGTTGTGTCGTGTTCACCACCCTTGTTGGTTGCGAAACGTGGAGCAGTGCATCATCAACCCAAAGATCATTCAAAATTTATTCACAAGTCGTGAAAGCCTACATACTCATCCATATATTTAATTCCTCCAAATTTCAAACAGAGTTTATGCATTCTTTGCAAATATTGGGTTTTAAGTAGAAATTTGGATACCTACATTGACCCTCTCGAGAAGATCTAAAGAAAAATGGTTATTTATAAAAAAGGAACTTTTTAGGAACTTAGTTCCATTTGGAAAGGAACTTAGGAACGCCCTAGTTCCTTTTATTTTAGAGGAACTTGGAACTGGAAAGAGTTCCTTTTTTCTTATGAGGAACTTGTAACTGTAACTAGTTCCATTTTTTAAGGAACTTACCCAACTCTGATAGTTGTATAGCAATATCTTGGTAGTTATAATTATAAAATATCGCTCACTTATCGTTTGGAGAGGCTCGGCCGATCGTAAGTGTACGCGACCAAGAATTGCGTTCAATTACATTCTGTGTTCTAATTACCTTATGATCAAACAGACCATATTTCGAAATTGTATATCCACATAATGATTTTCTCAGTATATTTTAAACATATCCACAAATTGAAAATGATAATTGGTAAATTTCGTATTAAAATTGAAATAAATAAAAAATATAGCATATATAGCAAATCCTTGGAAAGTTTCCTATAAAATATTGCAAATGTGCAATTAGTAATTTAGTGCCCTCCGTGTCTCAAATCGCACGACAAGCTATCTTAAGGGAAAAAAGGACCCAAAAATTTTTCGCCTCCGGCGGCTGGGGCTTCGCCCCAGACCCCGTGTGGCCATCGGAAATACATTCACGGGGGTGGGTGTACCCACCAGTATGATCGCGCTCGCGCCGGTCCCTATCAAACCTCTGCACGCCACTGGTTCTAGTGAAATAAAATCAGGCAATTTCGCGTGGTTTAAATATTAGCCGTAGACCTTTCTCTTACACATTGATTAAGTTAATACAACCGTCAAATTCGGTTCAAGTAGATTCAACTGTGTACTGGTCGACCCTCAAATTTGAATGTAAATCTGGTTCAAAACACGATTCTTTTGATTTCACATTAAAAAAAACTCTTAACAATGTAAATTAATTGTATTTTATTTCTTATTTGATCAGCATCTAGAACTCTCCAAATGTATTAATATCATTATTTGTGTTTACCCCACGACACACATACGCGCATCAGACCGGGTCTGGTCCCATGTCTTATATATATTGCACTCCTAAGTACTCTCGTAGGCGTCACACGGCAGGGGGCAGAGTTTATTGCCTCGATTCCTTGCTAGTGGAGCTACGGGTTTGGTATATAAGTACAAAATCAAAGCAATTAAGCCTACCCCAAATACGTACTAAATGCATGGTCGTAAAGAATATTTCTGTTGTCGCCTATGTTGGTGGTTACACTGACTGCGTAAGAGGAAGGAACGAAATGTAACTGCCACAGCTTATACATATTGTATATCGCATAATATAAGTAGGCCTAAGGGTTTGTGTGCATGGTTACTGGGAGGAATTACTAGCGGCATGGTTTTGCGTGTATGCATCATTGAGATACCATACTGAGTTACTAATGGTATATCTATGGTATGCATGCTGTTCGAGATGATGAGCGGTAATTGAAGAGGTTGACAAGCATTTAACGAGATTCAAACCCCCAACTTTCCTTAGCATAAAATAAAATAATACTAGAAACTGACGACAAACTGCACTTATGATTCGCAAATGATGCTTTACACGTAAATTATCTGTCAGTCTTAACTTAAATTGGTGATTCAAATTAAATAATACCGAGCGACAGTCAATGACAGTCATCTAAGAACCTGATCTACCGAGGACTTGGCGTGGTACTGAAGTTGAAGGGGTACTTACTACTTACTAGTAAAATTCTAGGGAAAAACACATTTTAAAGATGGGATTGATCTTCAACAAATGGAATTGGAAAGGAGCTTGTAACGCTGGCTACTACCGCGATCAGTCATTATTGGGACATTCTAAGCTATCAATCACATCTTGCAGCGATGTATAGAAGCGGGGGGGGGGGGGGTTGACTACAGGTACAGTCCAAACACCACTTAAGAAATACTTGCCGAAGTCAGTTAGCAAGATAGAATGACAAGAATAGAAAACAAATTAATAAGAGTATTTTTAGAGAGTAAATAAGTACATATTAATTACAGTTTACTTTTTATTGAGCATTTAAATTCCTAGTTTTATTTTATAGCCCTCACTGTGTGAAATCAGTTTTTTATAACTGATAGCATAGACGTTAAATAAACGCAAACCTAGCCATAATAAATATATTAGCTCTAGTATAAATAAGTGAACTTATAAACGAAATATGACATTTTTTAAGTTCACACATGTAAGTAATTATGCGTGCAAGCACACGCTAGAAGTTTTTTGGCAGACAAAATTAGAGAAATGTGACGAAACTAATTACGATAAGGGATTCGTGGGAGTAGTACCAGCCGAACACCAGGAATGGTTTGAGTTAAGTAACATTTCGCTGGTCAAAGAGGTAGGTATATATGATTTAAAGTAAAGATTGCATAGTTCGCAATATAAACAACCTAAAACAAATTGTGCATAGCACAAAAAGTGCAGAATACATCGTTTTAGATTCGAAAGAAAATCCTGACCCATCAAATAAAAAAATAAAAAAATAGATAATATACAATATAAGTTGCATATTTTTAACACAAGCAATTAAACCATGTTTGTTCATTTTATAATTTTTCGGGAACGTCATTTTCAGGGACATAAATTTTACACGGTGGTCCATGCATGCATGCAAGGTTTACGTTTTTAAATTTCAATGGCATACTCAATAATTTTAAAGGTCAGACGTAGGCCTAGACTTAGTCAAGCAGTTTTTACACTTCAGTGCGTGTGATAGAAGTCATTGATTACCTTAGAAAATTTTCAGCCACGTCGTGGACTTAATTAATGAGGTATAAGTATGAAAGGAACTCTTAAATAAATAGAGAAAGAAATCTAAGAAAATTATCTGTAGACTTATGAGGAAACTGGGTATTGAAGCAATATTTCATCTTCATACAACTAAGAAATATGCCATCGATGATCGAACTTTGTCTTTTACCAGGTTAACAAATTACATTTTTTTAAAATTTCGTCATCATTTTAAAAGCAAATCTGTCATCGTCACAGCGAGAAAACTTTTGACAATATATTCATTCAACCCTGTCTTGAAAGAAGAAACGTAAAACGAAACTGTGTTAGACTAAGCTCACTCATAATCACCGAGGAATCTTAAAGTGGCTCCGGTACGTTGCCCAAGACGTATTTCTCTTCCAATCTAGACCAAATACGTGCTACTTTTGTGTACACTTTCTGCAAAAAACACAAACAAATTGACACGTACAAAATAATATGAACTGGTAACTACTTCAACTTCGACAGATATAAAATCTTCTTACTTTGCATTCAGGTTGCAATCATCGCTCTCTCCAGAAGTGTTACTTCAGTGGTTAAAACAGTATTTACGGGTACGTACGGTATTGTCATAGTTATAAGTAACACATTGAAGGGAAAGCTCTTCCCTCCCCCCTAAGCAAATGTGTTGACCATAGATTCGACTGTGGATTTATTAAATATGTGGGGAATAGAATGACTAACTTTATACAAACATGTTTGTGATTGGTATCAGTAACAGAACAGTATATTTTATCAATACGCGAGACAAGCAGACACCATAGTTTTGTTGAAATTGGAGAAGAGTTGAGAGGCTGGAAAGACAGCCCGAAGGGCAAGTCCAAACTAAGCCAGCCATTTGGCATTTTCACACTTCATGAACGAGACATAATCGAGGAAAATTTAGCTATTACTAGGCCGCTTCGCGAACGCTTTTTTTAGTCGCGTTGATGGATGAGCTTTTTTGTAAGTTTTTAGTTTGCGTAGGACCACTTTTCCTTTGCAAGTGCTTTTTGAATGCATTGTAGGTGATTAATGTCAAGTTTCTATTGTTACTTGTTATTATAAACCTCAAAACACTCTTATTAAAACCTTTATTCTATGGATTCTGGCTAACTTTTTCAACTTTTTCTTTCAAAAACCATTACCTTACCATGTAAAATATGGCCGTTGTAGCCCCACCCGTTTGGTCAGAATCGGCCCAAATGTCACGAAAATATCGCACTAAAAATCGAAAAAAATCGTTAAAGTACGATATTCATGAGAAATATTTCTTCGATTGTACCCAAAAACGTGGCAGGTCTAAGTTCAGAGATTTCGAAGGTCCCCTCCAATTTTCATCAAGATCGCATATGCCGTTTGCCCGGTAGAGTGCGAACAAACAGACAGAAAAAAAAAATATTGGAGCTAAATGTTAAATTGAGAGTCTTCGCTTCGCTCATCCAACAAATTGAAGCAGCCTGGAAGAATAAATAACTCTTAGACTAACGGTTTCGGAGCGCGATCTAGAAACGTTTTCACACGGAGTCTAGTCTTTATATATACAAATATGACTATTAAATAATGTGTAAATAACTTTATAATCATCCGAAAAACAAAGTAATTACGCAACTTATTATTATGTTATTATTATTATTCATTTATGTAGCAAATATAGCTGTTTTAAAAGCAAATTATCATTTCAAAAGCATTTCAAAATACCAAATTTATAAAACAATATTACAAAATTACAAAATTTGTACAAAACTGAACTCAGATTTGAGATAGAACGCTGAGCGAGTATTATCATCACTCGACGGTATACCCACCTCCAACAAGCTGAAATCAAGAAAAAACTCTAATCGAGCTGAGATGAGTGAATGCCGTATCCGCTCCCGAGAGGATCGGCCAGTGAACGATCTGCACCGGCCAAGAGTTCAAACGTAGCAAGTTGTTTTGACGTCGTGTTGCTCAAAACAACTGCCACACACCCAAACTTATCCCTTATATCCCCGAGATATTCTGCACGGCGAACAATAAAACCATTTTAATATAAAATTGTTTAAATCGTGTGTCTCAAAATCGGAGCCGAACGCAGCGGCATATACGATTAGAGCGCTGGTCTGAAGCGTATGACTCTACGATGACGGGGGTTCGAATTCAGCATAAGGCATGTTTTTTTAAAATAGTCCTTCATCGTCATTTTTCACCACTCATCGTCTCGAATAGCCTTACGCATTAATTTCAGTAAGCAACAAAACTCACGAATCATCGGAATCGGATGTTCTACACAACATATTTAAAGATAGTAAATATAGGGCATAAGACCAGAATTTTCAAGCTAATTTGACAAAATGTCAACTGAATTTTTCATAGTCTCATTGTCCCAGATGTATAGAAGCCTAGGACGACGTAATACTATAAGTTAAATGTTCTATCCAATATTTAGTAGGGGCCTAAGAATATGATTAGTTCATAACTTAGGAAGTTAGTAAGTAGGCAAACAATGCAGAATGTGGTAGTAGTTAAACAATGCATCATGTCTTGAAATTGAAATGTCGTACCGTAAATCGAGATAGCTTTGTTCTACAATAAGTTAAACTAGACCAGCACCGTTCGTAAATTACAAGGTAGGAAATAGGACAAGTACAATACGTCGGTCGTCGAACGGCCACCGGCTTGCTATTCTTCGGTTTCCAATCATTCTTACGACAGAAGTTTCATTCAGATAATATACACGCGATGTTCAGTACCGGTCAAATTACTATTTGAAATGGTTCCTTGACGGATTTGATGTCCCAGGGGTCAGGCTTATTTCTCAAATCTGTATAAAATAGCGAAAGCGTGTTCCTACGTCCGTAAGCTGAAAAGCTCGTCATTCAAAACTTGAATCTTATGCTCTCGTATATTTTCTATTCTACGAACGAGGCAACTTATCTGGCGCTCTTTTCATGCTGAAGAAGAAGCTTACCCTGAATAACTGTATCAAAAGGTCATTATTTTTATTTCCATGCGTGGCAAAAGAGAATGATTTACTCTTAAGGGTACACTCATATCATATAGGCTAAGTAGAATGTACAATGTGAAACCGGGCCTAAGGGTGTAACAGATTATTCCCTAGAAAGTCTAAAACTGTGTAAAAGTAGAACTTTACCTTTTACTTCTATTCCACGTCACACGTGTAATGTGTTAGTTTAAGGAGAGATCTGTGGGAAGGCATCACCAAAAATATGATTTTCCAAATTTTATAATGCCTATTTCTGTGTAAAATGCAACTTATTTGAAAGAAATTGGAATGCCCGTTTATGATTGGTGATTTTTTTTGGAATATAAGGTTGCGAGTAAGTTAATTTTCTTTTAAGTGTAATTTTTAATTTAGGCTAATACGTGTGGTAGGGTTATTACAAAACAGGATACTTATTGTCCACAAAAAATTTGAGAAAGATTGCTTGATGGGTTTAGTAGATAACGGGGCATGAAGTCATCAAAATAAAAATTTTGATATTTTGCTAATTTGTGGGGGGGGGAGGGGGAATTCAACTTTTCTTGAATATCGTTTGTTAAATTTTAAGTTGAAGTAAGTTCGCGGATCACAATTAAGTCATATAAATCTAAGTCGTTGAGAAGGTCTAAATAATTACAAATTTAATTTTAATGTTTCACTTTTATCCTAAAGCTAAATGTACACTAAAATGACCGTTTGAAAATTATATCTAGTAAGCGTGATTTTACACGAAGATTTAAAGTTTTTTTATCCTTAAATTTGCGAAAATCTACGTTATGGAGAATTTCTTAAATCAGTTTTATTTAACCAGTTTATTTTTTGTTTCGCGTAGATATTTCCCATAGATCCTAGAGCAGCATTGTTTTGTACCAATATAAAATTGACCTTTATAACATCGTATCTTGAATCTGTGCACAAATATAGACTTTAACACGCAAAAATGATGTATTTCAAAATCACACCCTTTCTTGGTGATCAGCATTTTTGAGCGAACCATACTCTAATCATACTCCAAGAATCAACCATTTTCCGCCCGCCCCAGACTCCCTATTGTACAAAATCACATATACCTCACCCACGAAAGACCGTTTACCCATAAATAATTATTTTAGATTTTTTAAAGATTTAGTCTGGACCCCCCCCCCACCCACTACAAAAATAGTACCTACGCCCATGAAGCTAACCCTATTCAAAGTAGTAAGTAAAGTGATGATTATGATTATGATCCGGCGGCATAGTTCGGACTAAAATTCAGTGGAACGAAGAGCCGATCCTACTACATTTCCAACAAATGTGGTTGTTACCAATACAATAAAAGGCACGGGTGCGGAGGTACCCAAGAGAGGGAGCGAAACTACTTAAGCAACAGATCGTTGAAGAAGAATACACAACATGTAAAAATACGTTAATTTCATTGTTCAAATCTTTGAAACTGGTTTTGGCTTTGGTTTTGAAACTAAGAATAAGTGATGTTCGTGCACTGAAATCTCGTTGTAGGTGAACGTGCCGGGGAGTTTGTGTGCATTGCATTATAGTTTATAATGCGTAAGTGTACTCTCGAAAGACAAAAAGTAATTAAAAAATGCAAGTTTTAAAAACTTAACTAACCGAGCAGAACATATTATTTTCCAATAGCTCAAAATAATAACGTGGTTTACAAACATATGGTAATATGACCTTTTTAAGTGTAAGAAATAAACTATTTTAAAAAGAATCGACGAAACAAAGTCAAATCAATGGAAGTCATTCTGTGAAATATAAAAGGACCCATATATAAATAGGAAATCTAGCTGCCTCCAATATTATTCCCCCAGCAAAATATGCATTTAATTATACAAGAAAATATGATCCATTATTTTATTTCACTTGTATACTTTTTATTCGTTCTTTCTTCATTTTATTCTCCAGGTACCTACTTATTTCTTAGAATAGCTATCTGCCAGGGATAAAGCTTAATTAGTGACCAATGAAAGTCGACACAAGCACACTCAACCGGTGGCATATAGATGGAATGCTCTTCATTATAAGCTAGAATTAATTATAATCTACGTTTGTTGTCATTAATTATTGTTGAAGCAAGTGAACATTTTATAGAAATGCCAAAAGGTGGCAGAAAGCCTCAGACTATAACGTATTTTCTAGTCAAACCCCTGCGATTCGAATTAGTTCAACTTGCATAAGAAACATTTCTCAAAACTTTGCAACATACGTGACATGTGCTTAAACAACGATTGATATGAAGTTGATACCTACATTCCAAGGTTGAAACAATTAAGCAGCCACGCATTTAATTTCCACATAAGTGGCCATATCAATTGTATCAATCCCAGTCAATCAGTCTCAATCTATGGGAGTTGAAAAATTAGTGCTCGATAAACAAAGGAACTATTATACAATTTGTAAAAAGGTAAATATTATAATAAGTTACAAGTTCGGTTAATTTGTATTCCGCAAGAAATGGATCATCTCATTATTGCACTTTCCTTTTTTGCAACCCGGAATAATTGAATAGGTAAGGTATCGTCAAACTCAAAATCTAATATATGTGTGTTGCTTCCTTATATTTCTTTCTTTTTTCCCCCGTTGTCTTCTTCTTCTATTTTCATATTTTCTTTTAAATAATAAGGTAGTTCAATCAATACAGATAATGACGGTATCATCTATTTTAAAACACTGCCAATTTGATTTAAGAATCGTCATAGGTAGAGCATTAACAACAGCTTACTAAGTAAGCGAAGACAAAGATTGAAAAGTGACCATCCTAGGCTTATTTTGATTGCGAGAAATCAAATCAAATAAATACAATTCTTGTTATTAGGACGTTTATTTGTAACGTTCCTATTAGCATTGTCATATCCTTGATCACTATGCAATGCATGGTGTAACTGGGAATTCGATTTTATGAAAAGGCTTGTAGGTGTTTTAAAACCTCTTATTTAAAACAATGAAAGTAAAATTGAACGTAGATAATTATACCATCGATAATTCCCCACGTCGCAGCATGAGACCAAAGTTGAACTGGTTATGATCACTTAACGCCCTAAACCAAATAAAAAGGGCCATCTTGATGTATAACCGTCGATCTTGGTATTATTTAATATTGATGAATCGCCTCTTTCAGTAGACATCATTTTTCATAAGAATAATAAGCTATAGTTGCAAATGCTGACTAGTTTCTATACAACATGGTTGATTAAATCAAAACAAATCCACACAAGCAAAAATTGTATTAGTATTATGATGTATTTGTTTTACAAATGGCATATCTTTTTCCTAAGTTACGAAATACGTAGCATGTATATTTGCTAATGTGTTGCTTGTTTGCAGGATGTGCCATCCTCCCCGTCTCTGTGTTGCTTTGCTGACTACCTACGTGACGCTGGCAACGGCTCTGATCGATGGCAGCGGTGGCCCCAGCCTGCCGTACCTGCCCATCAACCCGCGGGCGCCGCACTCGCTGGCTGATAGCATGGTAAGCGAGACATGCATCGGTTCCAGAGTGCCCAAGAGGGAGCGAAGATACTTAATCACAGATCGTTGAACAACACAAAATATAAAATAATACCGTACAAATCTCGTTGTTGGTGGAGGTGCCGAGAATAAAGAGGGATTCGGTCATTGGTGGAGGTGCCGGGTAATTCTGTCAAGTTTGAGTAACGCTATCCACACCCCCTTCACCCTAAGGGTCACCATTTTTTTTTTTTTAAATAATCACTGTTCAAGGGCAATGTCAACTTACAAAACGTAGGGTATATCAATCGTAGGCCGCGTTTTCATCGTGCGAGACATGAGACATGCACGAACGGACAGACAGAAAAGTGATGGATATAGTGGAGCTTGACTCCCAAATGTCAGGCGAGCACAGTTTCAGATGCAATCATGGCGACGTATTACACAATTTTATAAAATTATATTTGTGATAGTTGGATTCGGTTAAAGAGAAAATTTGACTCAACATTATTAAAATATATTCCTAATTTTTTGTTTAGGCCTATATAGGTACTGGTGTTTGCAAAGTTTTTTGTGCTCTAGGATCTATAGTGTCATAGGTTCTATAGCGCGTTGTTGGATGAGCGTAATTGGTGCATTGAGCTGCCATGTGTTATGCGAATTTTCTGTTGTTCTGTGAAAAAATCATTACTAAGTTGAAGATTTTTTAAAATAAAATAAAATAAAATAAAATAAAATAATTTTTTTAATTAATCGTAATTTAAAAAAGGAAAAAATCGTAATATTGAAATTTCGATAAGAAATAATTATTCAATTGCGCACAAATTTTACACGAATATATTAATTCATAAAATTAGGTTCTGTGAAAAAATCATTACATCAGGATAAAGCATATAATAGGATGAGTCAAAGAATTGTTTTAAAAAAGAAAAAGAAAAACGTAAAATTTCGATTTTCATGAGAAATAATTTTTCGATTGCGCTCAAATTTCACACAAATACCTACACTCATAAAATTAAGGTTCTGTGAAAAAATCATTAAAATCGGAAAAAGCATGTAGGTGTTATAAGCTGAAGATTTTTTTTTTTAAATCGGAAAAAATCGTAAAATTGCGATTTTAATGAGAAATAATTTTTCGATTGCGCTCGAAAACGTGGCAGTTCTAAGTTCAGAGATTTCGAAGGCCTCCATAAAATTTCATCGTAATTGGAGTATCGGTTTAGCCGGAATCGTGTTAACAAACACACAATAATACAAACGGAAAAAAAACAAAAGAAAAATATACCAGATTTTTTTCTCCAGTGTAGTGAAATGGAATCTTCGCTTCGCTCATCCAATTACTAGGAAAACGCTTAAGTCCCGCCGCGTTGTTGGATGAGCGTAATTGGTGCATTGAGCTGCCATGTGTTATGTGGATTTTCTGTTGTTCTGTGAAAAAACTATTACTAAGTGGATTTTTTTTAAATTAAATTAAATTAAATAATAAATTAACTTTATTTTTTATTTTTTATTAATCATAATTTTTTTTAAAAAGAAAAAAATCGTAACATTGCGATTTTCATAAGAAATAATTATTCGATTGCGCTCAAATTTTACACGAATATAGTAATTTATAAAATTAAGGTTCTGTGAAAAAATCATTACAATAGGATAAAGCATGTTGGTGTTATAAGTCAAAGAATGGTTTAAAAAAAGATAAAAAAACATGTAAAATTTCGATTTTCATGAGAAATAATTTTTTGATTGCGGTCAAATTTCACACGAATATCTTAATTCATAAAATTAAAGTTCTGTGAAAAAATCATTAAAATCAGATAAAGCATGTAGGTGTTATAAGTCGGAGAAATTTTTTAAAAATCGTAAAAAATCGTAAAATTGCGATTTTCATAAGAAATAATTTTCCGATTGCGCTCAAAAACGTGGCAGTTCTAAGTTCAGAGATTTCGAAGGCCTCCATAAAATTTCATTGCAATTGGAGTATCGGTTTAGCCGGAATCGTGTTAACAAACACAATAATACAAACAGAAAAAAAGAAGGGAAAAAAACATTCCGGATTTTTTTCTCCAGTGTAGTGAAATGGAATCTTCACTTCGCTCGCTACGCTCATCCAAATAAGCACTTCGCCTGTTGCAGAAACAACGTTAGTTCACTCTGATATGCCAACACTAATGCTGACCCATGGAGAAAGTCCCAACTTGTATGGCTTTGTTTCTGCAGGAAACAATATCATCATTCCTGTTCTCATGCAGAAGTGAATGGACTTGCATTGTTTCTATGTAATGTTCAGACATCTGTGCTGTCAGTCTGCATTGCAGACAGGGATTTGTATAAAAAGCACGCCCTCAGATAAGAATGACAGGTCACGCAAATCAATATGACGAGTCTCTTAGCAATTTGGGATGTACCTAAATTAACAAGTTTGTGCTATGAAAATCAGAGCTTAATTTCTGAAAGCGAATTTAACTTACAACTAAATCACAAATAAGCAAATGTAAGCGTCATAAGTGATAGAAAGGACGTGTCTTGATACGAAATTATGAAAATAAAAAGATATCAGATTTCTGGATATCAGATTATGAAACTTCAAATAAAGACGAAAATTATTAAATATGATAATGTATAGTGAAAAACCATTTTGATTATTTGTCCCTCTACAATTTGCTCAACTGACGGTAATCATGTTTATTTTTATTTTTAACCAGTTTTAATGAGAGAGCGAACATAAAATAAAGCACACATTTCATCCATAATCATAACGATGATAATCGCAGAAATATTTTCAGATAGAGCTCGTCAACAAAATACTAATATAACTAAAAACACTACAAACAACAAAAATATACTTTCTGGAACGTGTTATTGAGATCAGTGACGAGAAGAAGGGAAAACAATTTGCACAACTAATAATAACCTACAATAGTTTAAGGTGACAGATTTGACTAAAACTGTCTTGTCGGAGAAAACTGATGAATGTAGTGGGTTTCACGCATTATATTTCAAAATTTACGGACTAACGTAAGATGAACACTTGATCATGGGTTCATTGTACTTTTCTTCTGGTGTAAATTCGTCAATATGACAGCAACAATTTATTAAGGCTAACCGATTCGTTTCACAGTTTTACTACTTATTCTTTAAAAAGTAGGAAGACACAACCAAAATGTACGATAAAAGATTAACATTAGGTCACCCCTTTGAATACATATATAGAAATATTATTTTTTAATAAAATTTAAGAAATTCTAGCTTGTTTCCAACGACGTCGGGTTGAGTGGTGTTTTTTACACCGATATCTAGGGCACGATGCAGGACTAGGCCTACAGTAAATAAATGCCAAGTTACAATAAGTAAAAAAGTCGACTATAAAAATGCAACATAATTAAATTATGAATACCTACATTGGGTACGAATTTTGTTACCAGATACAAGAAAAACAATTATTTGTATCAATTCAATTCTATGTACACCCTTGGCCAGAAGTAAATAAAGGCTGGGTATAGTAGATACAACTCAAAACCTTCATTTACTTATGTTCGATGGTGTACACTGGGCACATACAATACGTATATTGAATGTGAAACTTTCTACTATTTCTACTGACAAAAATCAACTTTTCTCTGAAAACTAAAAAAATTAATTGCCTGCCATGTTTTGAAAATCAAGTGGTGTAGTCTTGACTACACAATTGAGGTTCATATTATTAGGCCTATTAAGTCTATGGTCAGTTCCTCAAAATGGGTAACTTTTAAAGGTGAAAATAATTTTGTTTTGTTTTGCTGACAATTTGCTATTCAATGACTTTTTGTTCTACAGTACGGTATATGGAATTAAGACCAACAAACACAAAAGTGTATCTGACATCCCAGTTCTTGTGTTATCATTCTCAACTAAGTTGGTACATGGACATTCAATTCAATTATGCATATTTACTGTTTTAGTTGCATGTAATTTTAATAAATGTTTGATCACCAAATTGTTAACATGTCACATTTTTGTATTTCTCATTACAATAACGGATTCACTTTAATACCCCAGACATTCTGTTAGATGAAGTGTTTCAACAAAAAGTAACAATTTATTCAGCAGATTTCTATGTATACATAATGCCGATGTACGTTCATGTAAATGTAGTGTGTAGGCCTAGCAGCCTAGTACTATAATAATGAGAAGTAATATTAGCAAATGTTTGTGCAGTACAGTGCAGTGAATGTTACCAAACGATATAATCATATAGCTACTTCTACTCGAACTATTTACGTTTCTGTCGTTTATGTGGTCCAGAACGATAAAAAATATATGCATCACTCAACCTTACTAAAAAATAGTTGTGATCAAAGTTTGGTCACTATTTAGGTCATACAGTATGTTTTTAAAGGGACCTTATTGAAACGGTTACATTGAACAACAAGGTGGAAAGATATGCCAAACAATCAGTAGGCCTACTTTAGTGTTAACATCCCATTAAATTAGCATTCATTTTTCTTCTGTAGCATTATTTCCCCAAAAATTAGCATTAATCAACAAATGGTAAAAACACAAATGTTGATAGATTTGCTACAATAAACGTTAATCAAGAGTCAACATGTGTCATGTACCTGTCAAGGTACATGACAGAGCTTATGAGCTTAAACTCTATATTTTATTCGAAAATATTTGCCAAAATGCATCAAATTTGTGAAAAAAAGGCTAAATTAGAGATTTTTTAGCTAAAATTAGCCCAACCTAAATACAATTTTAAGTGCAAATTAACAAAAATAAAACTGGGCAATATCACACATAACTTTTTAAAAATTCCATAAATACACTCTAATAAATGCAATTTGTAAATATTTAGCATTTAAAGTTGAATAAAACTAATTCCATGGGGCTCTACTTATTGGCTTTTCCTTGTTGCAGAGACACTCCCCGCTCGAAGACCTAATGGCTTCTTACAACAGTCCGCACATTGGGTTCGACCACCTGAGTAGCGCTAAGCATAATATTATGCCAAGCCAAGACTTGGACGACCTGGCCATGTCCATGTTGAGCGACAAACTGCCGGGAAGTGAGATGGATGGAGACACCCTTTTGTCACCTCACAACGAGGGAATAGATGACTACCAGCGGCGAGCTAGGTTAGAAGACGTAGACTTCGAAGAACTAATGGATGCAATGAGTCGAGAAGGGGAACTAGATGTGAAGAACCGACATACTCGAGAAACATACGATTTTCGAAAGCCAGGTGATCCGTTTGAGATGTCGGATAACTTGGGCGAACAAGGGATGCTCTTGGTCAACTGTCGGTCAGGAAGGCTTGATTGGCCACCATGTACCCTGTTTAGTAGTGTCGACACTGGGCCGTTACCCATGAGCAAAGAGGGCATTCCACATGAAGAAGAGTATGTCGAAGAAAGCCAAGACAGCGGAGAGAAACAAAGAAATATTGACGAAGGTCACACTTTAGTCGAGTCTGAAGAAGATGGTGGTACTCGAAGGAAGCGAGAAACGGGAATGGCCGAAGTAAACGAGATATCACGGTCGGCGAGACAAGCAGGAAAAGATTCTTTTGAGCCACAGTCGAATGTACTGCCGAGCAAGATGAGGAAAGGCTTTAGTGCATGGGGTGGAAAGCGGGTTCCTCCTTTTGGAAGTTGGGGTGGAAAGCGTGCTCCCGATTTCCATAGTTGGGGTGGGAAAAGAGCTCAAGGTGGTGTGAAAACACTCAAGAAGCAGCCATCTGCTTGGGAAGGAAAAAGGATGCCAGCATTTCACAGTTGGGGTGGGAAAAGGGCGCCATATTTTAATAGCTGGGGTGGGAAAAGAGCACCATCTTTTAATAGCTGGGGTGGGAAAAGGGCACCATCTTTTAATAGCTGGGGTGGAAAAAGGGCACCTGCATTCACTAGTTGGGGAGGAAAACGTGCACCATTCAACAGCTGGGGTGGAAAAAGAGCTCCTTTTAATAGCTGGGGTGGAAAGAGGGCATATGAAGGTGGCATTGTGGATGAAAATAATGAAGATATTTCAGGGCACCCAACTGACATCAACCAACTGGTGAGTGAACTCGAGAACGGAGAACTCAGTAGCCCTTGGATGGCCGATTGGGCCGGGCCAATGCCTCAATTTGGCAAGGAGAATTCTGTAGCAGTTATTTCCAAGAACAAACCCCCAGAAAAGTAATAAAGAGCGGCGTTGAAAAATGCTACGAGTCAGGTGCTGAAAATGAGGGATTCTTAGATAATTAATCTTCGTTACTAAGATTATATCCTTAATTTATTTTCAACCACTAAGATTCACCATTATTTTTTCAAATCAGAAATAGGCCTACACAATTATCGTAACAGTTGAGCTTCTGTATAAAGTACGCATTGGAATTGTCACCATCATTGAGCAGATAATTGAAAGTGTTATTTAAGCACAAATAAAGTTTGTGCATCGAAATACCGTTTAAGTACGCGCAAAGACAACTTGCGAATGCGTTCACTTGGACGGCGCTATTTACCTATTTGCCCCATTACATTGTATAAAATATTTCTTATTATAATCTTGGATGAAAAGAAATAGTCTGTATATGGTTAGAATTAGAGGAATCGATTATGTCTAGAATAAGGAGAGTTCTGAGTAGTGGGATTTTAAATTAAATCCTGCCCATAGAAATGCACTTACAGCCGTCATGTGAAAAGTTATAAAAACTTGAATGTGTCTCAAGAATGATTCAATAAAACATTAAATACAGACAGGCAATGACTATGTAAAATGTCAGTACCCTACCTACATAATAAATGGAATATTTATTGCTCTAATGCATTAACGTTTATCTCCATGTCCTAAAGTTCCTATAAGATTAGTAAATCAACAAACCACATTTTGCCTGGGTACACAATGTCAATGTGTCATATGCTACAGCTAGCTCATTAGGCTACAGACCATGGCTTCTAGGTTTATATATATTTGCTGGCATGCAACAGAAAGAAAAATTGGTTTTGTTTTCAGAGCTAGTTACTTACAAAACTCTAGGCTGAGCCTATATTGTAAACAATAAAACCATACAGAGTTTGAGGAAATACGGTAAGTCCCTATGTCTTTGCCGCTCGAAGATTTTAAAAAGATACAAACAAAACATACAAGCTATCGGCAAGGTTGATAATTACTGGGGACAAATTTGTCCTCTAAATTGAAGGTTTAGATAACTTCACGGCTAGCATGAATAGGTACCATTCAAAAAGTTGGTCTAACCAGGTCCATTTTTTAGATATTTGCGTTGCTATGTCGTACTCTGCTCAGAAGAGCAAGAATTGTAATAATGACAGCAACAGCGCTGTGAGCGCGTGACGTTGCATTCAAGTCTGCTCCTCGGATTCAATGGTGAAGAGTGTGAATGGCCAATTCAGCTGACAATGCATTTGCTCGCCTTTTATCTCAATGACAATGAGTCAATGTTATTGATTACATATTGTTTAGTCACCTGTCCATAGAAAACTAGTTCCATGATATTTGAATTGGTTCATCATGTAGGAAGGCACTATTTATTTTAGGATTAGGATTTACGTCTATTTTGGCATTATCTACGTGGACACCTAGGGCCTATATTCGTTCACGGAAGATTGTTGACCTGGACATAGGCCAAGATTGTTTACCATACTATTATCGTCCCATGGATCCAACAAAATCAATTGTACGTTTGTACCATACGCCTAAAATCAACTTGACTAAAAACTAGGCCTGGCTGGACACATTATGCAAACATCATTTTATTTCTCCTAGTCACTTATTTAAAATATGCTTCCCTTCCATTCCTTTCTTTACGATCACTTTGACTGTAACAACTAGTCTGGATAGTCATTACCTAGGTCTGCTAAAAACTTTGTGATATCAATAAATAACCACTGTGTACTCGCCGGAAACATCATTACGTCAGCGGTTAAGTATCAGTTCCATACCCCGCCCCTTTCTTCAGTATTGCCACCACACCAACCAGTGCTGCATTGCTAAGTTACCATGAGTTAAGACACTTCTAGATAGTTAAAATGTAACTCTTTGTTTTGGGGTTTACACTAACTTAATGTCGATTTTGTACATTATATTGAGATTTAATGTCCGTTTGGTAGGCCAATTTCTGCAGGCTATGATTATTTTCTCAATTTCTAAATAGACTAAAATTTAAATTGTCATTCAGTATTTAGTTTTATGATGGTACCAGACCAATTTATGACGTAGGCCTAAATACTGCAATAGTAGTCAAAACAACATTTGCACATTAATTTTAGAATGCAAAAATATCCTTTATTAAATATAATAGGGGCCTATAATATTTAATGAAAATTTACATGTTTAAGAGTCTTCACTAGACAATTGTGACCTTGGCACGCCCGTAAGCACTCAAATTCAAATGCACAATGCTCTGGAGAAAAATTGAAACGACATACGAGAATTCTAAAATGCACAAGACACAGATATTTTTATGTAGAAGAACATACAACAAACAGAATTGATGAATGTAATGTAATAAACCCTACTATAAACTATTGTTAAGCGTAAAGACAACGCGGCGGGAACAACCTCTTCTTTTTCCTGTTGCGTCAACTTAACAATGGTTTATAGTAGGGTTTATTACATAAAACAATTCTGTTTGTTGTATGTTCGTCTGCATAAAAATATCTGTGTCTTGTGCATTTTACAATTCTCGTATGTCGTTAAAATTTTTCTCCAGAGCATTGTACATCTGAATTTGAGTGCTTTCGAGCGTGCCGTGTACTCGTCTGTCTCGTGAACACTCTTAATGGTGTTTATTAGACGAGTGAGCACAGCAAACAAAGTCTAAGAACGCAGGTCTAGCGGTACGGCACTCACTGTGAGAATATGTGTTTGTTTGTTTGTCTGTCTGTGCAATCCCATCCATTGCCAAATGGCCAAACAGATAGAGCCAAAAAAAATTAACAGACATAGGCCTACGTCATCAGCTAGCTGAGAACTGCTAACAAAATGAGCAAATTCCGTTGCAATTAAAACCCACAAGAAATAATCAATTGAAAAATAGGCTGCAAATGTGTAGGATTTAATTAAACGACAATGCTTTTGAGTTTGGAGCATGAAAATAAAAAAGTTATCTAATCATTTTTTGAATGACAGGCGGTGACCAAGGTGTATCAAATCTTGCTTGCTCAAGGTTACCCAAACATTTCGCTGAGAAACCTTGCAATCTTTACTCGAATTTTGTACTGGCTATGTTTTCCATAGCACTGTATGATACGCATTTCAAAACACGTTCTTTAATTTTCCCAAAATAATAAAATAATCCCGAAATAAAAAAATATATCCCGACTGTTGTTTGAACATGGGTCTCCAACATTCCGTATATAAAGGCGCCTTAGCCGACTATAGACTAGGAAAATGCCAAAGTCGTTGTTAAACGAGTGAGCGAGCCTATGATAGGCTAGGGAGGAAAGACCCATGCCGGATCCAGTCTTAGGTATGGGGAGGAAAGGGAATATTTCCGGGTACTCAACCAATTACTCACTCACTCGTCTAACAATTACTTTGGCGTTTTCCTGGTAATAACTAATAATATATAAGATAGGGCTGCCGTTTTGATGGATAGGTAACATCCTTACGGATATTTAGACTACTTTACGGATACCAGGATATTTAAAGCTTTTTACGGATCTTCTGCGATGTATTGCGATTTGCGATGTTTTCATAAATTTGAATTTTCGCTGTTCGAATTGAGGAAGTTCGTCATACAGATGGCGGTGCGTTCGCATTGAGATCTGACCTATCGATTTCGACTTTCGACTTCCGGCATAAATCAAACTCGTTTGTGACGGACGTCAGTAAGGATGCCACTTGTGGCCTATTTTCAGTCAGTGCCTATTTCTCCAAAGTGGAGAGAAAGCGTAAGTTGTCGCAGACGAACACTACAAACCCGACAAGGACAGGATAAGGTTCTTAAATCCGTAATGGTGCTGGATCCCGCTGAACGACAATCAGATGAATGGGAGAAAATAAAAACACTCGCTACCATCTTTCCCAATGTCATTCCCAACGATGACCTCGATACTCTTTACACCGAATACATTGATTACAGCTTGTGAGATTTAACTGATAATACTTTGCCATGTGACTTCATTGACACATACTAGGCGTTTAACCGGTTTCCACTAAGTTAAGCAGAATCGGGCGTAGTCAGGGGTAGAGTGGGTGACCGCTCTGCCCTGAAACTCGCGTATATACCGCTGGTTAGAGCAGATGGAGGGTTCGAGAGCTAGTGAAACAGCTTCGTTCTCCTCGACGTCTGCTCGGCAGTCCGGGTTAGTGGAGGAACCTATATGACTGTCAAAATTACACCGTACTTTCGGATGGGACGTTAAGCCGTTGGTACCCTTGTCACTTTTCGAAAAGAATAGGCTACGTGCCGGTACCGGGTTTCCCCACCTCCCTTCTGTTCATACTTCATCCTCATCTATCACCACTCATCGTCTCGAATAGCCAAAGTGCATAAATATGAGACGTTAAGCAATATTCAATCAACTAGGGAGCTGTGTCCAAGGTGGAAGAGAATGGTGTGCTGCGATTCCCTACTCTGTGTCGTCTTGCACGAGCGATGCTCATACTACCGCATGGGAATGCTGACGTTGAATTCGTTCAAGCTGACAATAATAAAAACTGCACATAGGAATTTGTTGTTTGCTGACATGTTAAATACCCTTATTCACTGATCCTCCAGGAAGGAGGGAACCAACTTCCAACCAACGGACGGCATGAGAAGTGAGAAGCTTAAAGAAGTGAACTGGGTGCGTTTTAGTGACTTTTTAATTTTATTTTTACAAGATATTATGTGATATTTTAAGTTCTTTTATAGAATTAATTTTTTTGTTTGGTGGCAGCCATGTATATCCCTACTATGAATAGGCTATTTATTAAAAAAAAGCAAAAGCAATTTATTTTTTACATTTGATTTAATATAAAATGTAGTTTTGAATGCGCAGTTTACTTGCTCACTCGAGTTGTTAGAGTCACTAGGGATAGAGTTTTTTATTCTGCATTGGACTAAAATTAAATTGTTGTTCAAAGTTTAAACAATATGGAATTTCATTTAACTCTTAATTTACTTTAAATTAGCTGCAGTTGTCATCAGCAGGTGAAAAGTTTTGTCACACCCAACCCTTCAGGCTGGGATTTATGTTCTCTTTGTTTTCCCAACCTGTCAACCCTTCTCCAATTTAAACATGATCATATATTAAAATTAGGAATGCACATGATAGGGCAAATTGATATTACAAATCGATAATCAATCAACCAGATGATTGTATTGTTTTGACTTACACTTGCCACACTAGAGATTCCACTTAGGCCTGATCGGAACAGGCTTTGTTGGTGATACAGTATCGATAATATCGATTCGATAATGACATGTTACCATTTTTGATAATCGATTATGAAAAAAAGTATTGATGTGCATCACTAATTAAAGTTATACACAACTACTCATTAACCCGGCAACGTAAGTCTATTAATAAATCACTCTTACTGAACTAGGCCTAGGTCTATTACCTTAGGCTGTGAATAATTTTAAAGGCCTAGTTTAGTTAAGAGTGATTTATTAATGATCTGATCTTATATTTTGTTCATGAAAATTTTATATTAGACCATATTTTGAATTGGATAAAAATAGAAAAAAAGTGTGGGAAACCAGCCCTTACAAAGTAACAGGTATAAGATAGCACGGTTTACTTAATCTCCCAGGGGAATTTTGGGGAACCTTTAGATTGAAAAATGACTAAGGTCTACTTACTATTCAAGAACAAAAGCCAACGTCGTCAACCAATATTTCGTTGTCCATTCACGCAACTACCTACCGTACCGTACTATAGACAAAGAATGCCTACGTAGTTATTTCCTTTACACTTAGGCCCACTATTGGACTCAGAATAACCTAGGCCTATAGCTCGTCAAGATCAAGCGAGAACACACTCGCCAACGATGACGATGATGATGATGATTTATAGTTTACACACAACTGACATTAGGTAAGGCTTAGGCCTACCATATTTGGTGATGTTTTTGTGATATTTTATTCACATAAATCAACATTTTACAAAATGAATTTAAAGTAGGCCTAGTTAATCCCACAGAGGTAGTATTTTAACGAAATAATGATTTTAAGAAATAGTGATTAGGGCCTAAAAAACTGTTTTTGCGTTGTTGGTAGTAGGCCTAGTACTGTAGGGCCTTTTCTAATTCCCGCTCTTATAATGCCAACCTTGCAGATGTGATGTCAAAGTTTAACAGCATCAAAATGTCATCATTTTATTCACATTAACTCCATACCCTATAGGCCTAGGCCTACCTATTCAATTCTTAGGATAGGCCTATAGCCCTTTTGGGCAAGGCTTGGTTAAGGACGCTCTACAACAGCCCGGGAACAAGGCCCGGTAACGGGAATATTGCCTACGATTTTAAAATTGTCAGGTAACTAGCCTATAAAGGAAAGGCCGATGCACAATTGCCCGGTAACGATAACTATAGGCCTAACTATAAGGATAACGGGAAAAAGTTTATTCACACGTTAACTTACGACACGATGCACAATAAAGTTTCCCGTTGCCGTAGTAGGCCTCCCGGTAACGAGAATGGGAACTTCACCAAGTTTCAACTTTTCGTAACGTTCCCGTTCCGTACGTTACCGGAATCAAACGGAATCAAGATGTGCACGTCCTGACACTATTTTATTAGTTGATTGATGGTTTAGTTTATACACGAGTAATATGCTAAATAAATTAAATGCAAATAGGCCTATGCAAAATAACAAAATGACAAAATATAATTAACACACTTAGGCCTATTGGATGAGCGAAGCGAGAGCAAAGACTTCAATTTCACTGACCCCCCAAAAAATTTAGCTCGGGTGTTGTTTTTGTTTTTTTTTGTCCGTTTGTTTGCTCTCTACTGAGCTACCGGGCAAACGGCATATGCGATCTTGATGAAAATTTTACAGGACCTTCGAAATCTCTGAACTTAGACTTGCGACGTTTTTGGGTACAATCGAAGAAATATTTCTCATGAATATCGTACTTTTACGATTTTTTTCGATTTTTTGTGCGATATTTTCGTGCCATTTGGGCCAATTTTGACCAAACGGGTGGGGCTACAACGTTCATATTAGGCCTATACATGGACATTAAGGCTATGGTGATGTAGTACATTTTGAAAGAAAAAGTTGAAAAAGTTAGCCGGAATCTATAGAAATAAACTTTTAATATTTAAGTTTTTTGATTTTTTGTGCGATATTTTCGTGCCATTTGGGCCAATTCTGACCAAACGGGTGGGGCTACAACGTTCATATTATACATGGACATTAAGGTTATGGTGATGTAGTTCCTTTTGAAAGAAAAAGTTGAAAAAGTTAGCCAGAATCCATGAAATAAAGCTTTAAATATAAGTTTTTTACGGCAAATAATACAGAAGAAGAAACAATAGAAACTTGACAACAATCACCTCCAATGCGTACCGGTAGGCAACAAAACAAAGCACTTGCAAAAGTAAAGATATCCCACGCAAACTAAAGACTTTAAAAAGCTCATCCATCAACGCGGCGGGACTTAAGCGTTTTCCTAGTTATTTGATTTGTTCCCGTTGGCTTGCTTCACGGGCTATTGTGCATCGAAGTCCTTAACGTTAGCATCTTCGCGTTCTCATTACCCTGGGCAATTGTTTATCGGCCTTAATGGTACCACGGCAAGCTATTGCACGGCTGTTGTAGAGTGTCCTTTAAACTCAATATCAAGCCACAGACCCATAGGATTAGCCGGCCTAGCCTAGGCTTAGGCCTAGGTGAGACTTTGCCTATAGGCCTAGCTAGGCCTAGGCCTACTTACTTTATTTAGGCCAACTTGCAACTTACAGTATAGTTTCCTCTTCCGATGTCGGCCAGAAACAGCACAGCTGGTTGCAGACCGTAATAAACTGTAATAAATAAGGGCAACTAAGAATTGGCTTGAATTTAAACTAAATGTAAGCCTAGGCTAGCACAACATAACCTCAAATGTAACTAATGTTTGTACAAAACGAAATACTCACACCAAATTAATTAGCCTACTTTTATAAATGGGGCCTAGGCTAGTTTAAGTTCGATAGATTTGTTTTTTAATGTAATTTTTAATTCCAGCTAATACGATTTAAATAGTCAAAAAACATTTAATAGGCCTACTTACGTGAACTTTGTTTGACAGATAACCAAACAACACCCTGAGAAAACCAGATATTTGCAGTTCATACCACTGCTCGTTGGTGGGCGGGAGACGTAGCCATCTAAATAAAACTTTCCTAATTTAAGAAGGCAGAGGAAATGTTTGAGCGGGATTATAAAACCACTGGAGTTACAAATCCATGATAAACCACCATGTATGAAACCATGGACTAATCGTTGTAAATCCATGATGAAATCACTTCATTTCCATGTAACTCGTCTAATACGCAACGCAACGCAATCAGAGATTAAACAATTTAATTTAAGGCTATTGTATTACCTCTGGCCGATAATTTGAAAGTCAAAGAAACATGTCTGAAAAGTTTGCTGAATGAAAGAAGGCCTTTAAAATAACAGAAAAAAAATTGTGAATTTTTTTGGGCGGGACATAACCTCACTTTTGGAAATTATATTTAGATTTTTGGACAAAAGTGTAGTATACAAGACTCGTTCAAAATTTAATTTTGAGAATCGGTTTTCTGGACATAGTTTCTAAACACCTTTAGCTATAACTTGACTATAGCTAAAATAGTTTTCTGAAAATAACAGTTGGTGTACGAATTTTTTTGTCAAACGGTACAAAACTCGTATTTGTATACGACTGCAAGCTATTGCACGGCTGTGTCCGGAGTGTCCTTTAAACTCATAACAAGCCACAGACCCATAGGATTAGGACCTAGCCTAGGCTTAAAACTAACTAGGCTTAATAAAAATAACAGTTGGTGTACGAATTTTTTTGTCAAACGCTACAAAACTCGTATTTGTACCGTTTGACAAAAAAAATCGTCCACCAACTGTTATTTTCAGAAAACTATTTTAGCTATAGTCAAGTTATAGCTAAAGGTGTTTAGAAACTATGTCCAGAAAACCGATTCTCAAAATTAAATTTTGAACGAGTCTTGTATACTACACTTTTGTCCAAAAATCTAAATATAATTTCCAAAAGTGAGGTTATGTCCCGCCCCAAAAAATTAACAATTTTTTTTTCTGTTATTTTAAAAGCCTTCTTTCATTCAGCAAACTTTTCAGACATGTTTCTTCGACTTTCAAATTATCGGCCAGAGGTGGTACAAAATACAATAGCCTTAAAGTAACACTTTGAAGTTTGAAAACATGTCTTAAATCTCACAGTACAATAATGTAATTAAACAAGACTCTAGGTCCTGTACCTAGTGGATCAAGTTTGTAAAATGATATTCTGCCTATATTACTAGGCCACTTCGAGAGCGCTTTTTATAGTTGTGTTCACTGACGAACGATTTGGCCTAGGCCCTACCTCCTGTATGCCAAATTTAACAAAACAATCGTAATAGTGCAATGTTCATGAGAAATAAATAAATAATATTTAATTATATAATAAATAAATAAATAAATAAAAATAATAAATAATAATGATTTACGTAACAGTTTTGTAAGGTCAATGGACCTTGAAAATGTCATTAAGTTTGGAGCAGCCGTTGGTCCAGTAGAGAGCTAACAGACACAAAATTGTACGAAAAATAAAATAAAACCGTAAAAGAACGATTATAATGAAATATATTTCTACGATTTTACAAAAAATCGTGGCAGGTAAAAATTACGAGATTTCGCAAGTCCCCTGGAAAGTCCATCATGCTCGGAGTAGCAGTTTGTCCCGTAGAGTGCGAAAAGACACAAAACATACACACAAAGAAACAAAACAAAAACACCCTAGCTACTTTTCTCTGGGTATTCGCTGTGCAAGTCTTCGTTGCGTTCATTCAACTAATTATTATTATTGCCTTGTCGTCCCCTAATAAGTTTGCAGATGGTACACTAGATTAATGGTTGGACGAGGCAAGAAAATTGCAAGGTGAGCATACAAGACTAGCTGGGGTTAATACGTTTTTTCCCCTTCATATCTTCATTGGTATCAAAAGACATGTTATTTTAAATGTAAATATTCCATTTATCTGTAATAGCAATAAACTATTTATAATGGAAGTAGGACACACTCAATATTGTGTAAGGACTCCATCCCTTCACATCGCCAAGCTGATACATTTTATAACCCTGTTTGGCTATTAAAACAATAATCTCTACTCATTTCCAACTATGTCGGGTTGAGTGGTACTCTTCACACCGGTACATCTGAGCAGCTTTGAGCTGAAAAGCTTTGTGCAGAGTTTGCCGGGCTCAGCGTTTATTTATCTTCATCCTGCATCTGCCTCTACCAACTTTTACCCCATATTTCCCCATATAGCTTCACTTCGATCACCTGTGGTTATCTATGATGGTGTTTAACTATGAATAAATTATTATTATTATTCGAATAAAATTATAAAAAATACATAATAAAATAGTATGTAATATTATAAATTTATAAAAATGTAGATGAAAATGAGAAAAATACACTATACCCCATATGAAATTGAAATTCAGAGACAAGGTGTCAGTATTGTGTTGCGTCTTTTATCCTCGAAAAAGTGATCGGGGCTGCAGAAGCCACTGAACGCAAACAACATTTGTTTCAGGTTTTTACATTTCAACTTTTATTTGTGGTGATTATATCACAGTGATTGGCTCAAGCGGTAAGCGCGAGACTCTTGATTCGGGAGGTCCCGAGTTCGAATCACGTCATAGACCGGTGAACCCGACTGAAGGTTTTTCCAAGGTTTTCACCGGGCATGGGATTTATTTCTCTTAAACAGCCCTGCGACATTCCTTCCTAATTCCAATAAACCTAGTTAGACACCAAAGAGGGGCATGCATTGCACCTTTGGTCAGGTTTCCCCATGAAGAAATAAATTTAAAAAATTATATTGAGTCCGTATAATATTGTAGAATTCCAAACTTTTCTTATTCGTTTGTTCAAGAACGTCAACAGATCAGCATTATTCCATTTGTGTATTATGAAGTTGGGCGCTCCTCTTAATTCCGTGTGAACAGAATACAGATGCATGTGATCCAGTGTTTGGTATAGGTAAGGTAGAACAATGTATAAGTAATGGACAGGTGACCTAAAATTGATTTTGTAATGAAAATACATTCGTTGTCATCAGGAAAATCGTGTAAATTACAGCTTTAATATCGTACACATAGTTAAAACATACATATAAATAAGTCTATTCGTAATACATTTACAAATTAAAATATGATGGAGTATTTTATTCCAATACATTCCGATTATGAACAACAATACATTATATTCATTTTCTTAACATACATATAATCTTATAATAATAACACATTAATATAATACATATGATATACGGTATAATAGGATCATTATTGTTTTATAAATTTCCAACATGATTTTTATAAAATAGATACGGTCTTCATGCATTGAGAGATCGAGATTTGGAATATAAAATTGGATATGTCCACCATGGTCTGCCGGATTGTCTATGTCGTCACTTCTAGGGTTCACACATAACAAACAGCAGACTTAACGATAGAGATCAAACACAAGCACTTGGAATTGTGTTGTGGAATAATATGTTAGTCTTACATTCTTAACATAAAAACACGTTAGGATAAGATTTCTTTTTAAAGGAATGCTCTATCTTTAAAGTTAGTCGACGTGAAGTATGGTAGATATAACAATGTATTGAAGTAATGTATATCATAATTTGATTACACATTAGCTTAAATCAACGAGTGTTTATACAGACAAATACGACTGGAAGCTTTCGAGGCAGGCTCAACATTTGTGCACACTTCACATAATTATTTTAAGTGAATCGAGATGCAATGCGATTTATGAACATAAATTTACATACAAGCATTGGACACATCTGCCATATCGATTTTGTTTCTCAATTGGGGAAATTAAGGTGGGATGTGAAACTACTATGTGATCGTACCTGGAATGTGATCATTAATCAATATTATAGTTTATTTACAAATTCAACTTTTAAAATCACGTATCCCTGTATTTCCATTAAGTCTAATTTCCACTTGGCCCGCTTGGAATCTAATTACAAATTGTTAGTGCTATGTCTTCAAAAATATTTAATACATAAGATTAGTAAGTGAGTTAATGTTGTTTTAGGGTATTCAACACTCTTTAACAGTAAAGTTATCAGTGCCAATAACATAAGAGTAGTAAGTTAGTTAGTGTTGTTTTAGGGCATTCAACAGTTGAGTTATCAGTGCCCATAACATAAGATTAAAATATCGTTTCAAAAGTGCATATTTTTTATAACTTAATTTGAAAGAGATAATGATTTAGTCAATGCCATGAACAGCATTTAAATCCTGCTAAACATAATATTTTTTCAATAGCACTGGAAAGCACTTAGAAATTTTGTGTGACTTCAATAACATCTAAGTCGTGTGAGTTTGCCAACTCACACGGGATTTATTTTTGAAAGATGGTGAGTATAGCTATGTACCCACAAAAACATATTACTATAAGCAGGTTTAAAATAAGGTTTACATTCTTCACGATATCTTCATTGTAACATGAACAAAGATCGATATTATTATTATTCTGTAATTTACCACATTATTCGACTCGTTAATGACCATAATAATAACATCTAGTTTTTGTTTTAACTCTCTTACAAATTTTACAGTCATTTTACAGTATTACAGTCCATGGCAGCTGTAGTTAAAATTTTAAAAACTTGGCCGCTTTTCAAAAGCACATTTCTCACCCTCAAAATTCCAGCTTATATAGGCTATATTTACATCTTTGCAATTTGGCATAAATAACCATCCCTTCAGAATGTTTTAATTAAAAAATATTCAAGCTCTATATATTTTATGATAATACACACTTGTTTTAACCACTATAAGCAGTGCTGTAATAACGATAATCAAGAATAAAATAAAATAGCTAAAAGAGAGTCGTAGAAGCTTATTGAAGGTGTGCACATAATACAGAATTTTGGTAGTAAGTAAACTAAATTTCTGCTAGGAAACTTGAAACAATGCGTTATGGAGCCGCAATATTAATAACAGCTATAATTTTTGTTTGTTCCACTTAATTTAGCTGGCTTTGCTAAAACTAGAACTCCATAATATATTTATCAAGTTCGAACAAATTTGTTGGGAATTCCGTGATATGACAATTTTGAATTTTGTTTGACAATTCATCATTTATTTGAATTGATTCGGGGTTCACACTACATTTAAAGGGCAAGAACAAAAAATTATTATTATTTCTTTACGAAAACTATTGGAATACGGCCTAGCCCGCCTAGCCTAAAGGCTGTAAATATATTGAACATGTAACACTCAAAGTATCTTCCTCCACCAGTTGGCTAATCCAACAATTCAAATCCAACCCTAATTTTTAGATGCGTGATTATATAATATTAATTAATTAATTAATTAATTAATAATTAATTAATTAATAAAATCGCATTTAGAGTTGACCCACTCAAGTCACATTATTGATTTCAGTGGGACATTAAATTTGGCAGCAAGCAGACCACGCCAAACCTGTTGGCACCGACACCATCGACGAGCGAACAATGACCAACTACAGGCCGGTATTTTAAATAGGAAACACGGGCCAAACATGCTGGACTCGATTCCAACCGCGAACAGCGCAGAATCAACACTAATTCGGAACAGCCTTTGAATTTATTACTTATGCCAAAGACAAAGGGTACTGATTTATTTTATTCAGTTTTTAAATGATAACGCAAGGACAGCTTTTGTGCCCTATAAATATAATCAACAATACAAATTTTACCATAAATAGATGTTACGTATTGTCACTTCTTAAAATACATTATAAATAATGGACAATGCGAGTAGCCCTGCAACGCATCTCACAGTTTTCACATTAATAATGACAATAATAGAAATAGCAGTAATAAAAAGTAATACTAAGTATAGGTAATATAGTGTTGTAAAAAAAATTTTGCACATCTTACAAATTTAATTTAATCTATTTCCATGGATTGAATGTGGTTTCATAACAAGTTATTCAAGTTGTCAAATGAAATGGATTGGTTTGAATTTTGAAACAATAGAAGTGGCTGATATAAGTTTGTCCTTGTTCTAAGGTAAATAATGTTGGTACTTGGTACTTATTTATTTAAGAATATCCATACTCACCCCCCACCTACCCTACATATCATGGTATACGCTTGATTCAATACAGTTTTGATTTCATGCATGTTATTTCCAACAAAAAAACAGAGTAGGCCTACAAGGGATGTCCGTTACTTAGAAACCAACTATGAATATGGGTCGACGACGTGAAAAACTAGGGCGCTTCAACCGGTTATGTCATATTACGTCGTTGTGTCAATAGTTTTTGTAACATTTGCAATATGTCGTTATTTTGTCTCGAACTTTATCCCACAGGAAATAATATTTCAAACACCCTGTCTCAACCTATCAAAACAGACTGATATGTAATTCCGGTTATTTTGACTGAAACGCGAATGAGGAATTTTCAACCTTTATCAGCAAACAACTGCAGTTATTATTCATATGTCATGTTCGCGTTTGCATTCTATTGTGTATATGCTACATTTTCTTGATAAGAGGAATGATTGTGTAACATCTGTTCTAATGGTCCTCAAAACCATTCATTGTGCAACAAGCTCAACAACGATTAATAGTCCTAATTACAGCCACAAAGCTCGTTAAAAATTAAGTAAATGCTCAAGTGTGCTGAAAATCAACATAATATCGATATAATCATAAAAATGTAATAACTTTGGAATCATGCTTGATACAAATTACACGTGTCCAGTAATGTCTTAACTTTCAATAATTTCCTTTTTTTCACATTCAAAATTGCTATATTAATATTAGCAGTTTAATTCAAAGCAAATGAGTGATTAACAGGGACATATTAGAGATAATTTTAGTATTGTTACAACACGATGTAACCTAAACATTTAAACTGTTGTATTAGGTTGTAATAAGTTGTCAAGAAACATTTAACAGTGATAAAACCCCATTTTGGCAGTCAACCGACGTTTCGAAGGCCATCAATCTTGTTTGAGTATAGATCAACTAGTTAGAATTTGGCCTGGCCTGGGCGTTTCTGTACGACCTCTTCAGCCGGCTCTGTTGTGCCCAGAAACCAGATGACATCCTCGCGACCTTGGCAAGGCTTGACCCAAAACTAGACAACGACCTTGACGGGTACTTCATGTCCAAGATGGCGGCGGGCGGGCGCCGATTGGTGAGCGTCAGAAAGAAGAGTCGAACACTGTCATCGACCTTGAGATGCCCTCGTCTCTTGAGCAGCAGTCTAGAAACTCTTCAAGCGTGACCACCCCATCCTGGTTCAGGTCCATCTTCTGAAACGAGGCAATACAGACGCAGTGAGATGTGAGCCAAAGGAGAAATGTTACAAATAGAAAATAAAATGCTTCAATTAATATGTATTTGCTATCAATTTTATGTTCTGACACTAACTGGTAGTCTTTTGCATGTGATATAAACCCATTATTCTTACTTTAAAAAATTTGTGTTATTTTAATCATCTGAAGAAGAATGTTTAGTTTAAATTATTTGTTCCGTTTATTTCAACTGTGTAACTTACTATATTGAGGAGGAGAAACCCAAAGGCCGGCTATTCGAGACGATGTTGAAGAAGTGAAGTTGAAAAAACGATATTCGTGGTTTAGAGTCAATGGCCCAGGCATTTATTTTTTCAATTGTTACGCATCAAACTACTTGCACCAATATGATAATAAAATTTGTTTTAAAACACGAGTCAGACTCGCAATGAGCTACGAGTATCCACAACATCTCTCGCGACCACCCGAAGGCATAATAACATTATTTGTGTTTACAACATAGTAACATTGGTAGCCTGCTAGTCTGCCAAGGACTTCGCTCTTGTGAGGTAATAACGTTAAAAACTAAGTGAAACGCTTGGTCAAAAGCCAAGTTTACCTTCACTTAACGTTATAGTAGCGTACAAGGAAAGTGACTGAACCCAACCTTTTCGATCTCAAAGTTATATTTCTTTTAAATTTGACCAACGACAGACAAACGGTCTGACTATACTACTTGATTTGATTAGTACTTGACTTACTAACTATGCTCATCAGTCCATCAGTCCATTGTTACGCATGCAGCGAAATCATTTTTGGCAAGTGGATGCGAACAGCAAAATGATTAGTTCTTACGTAAAGTTAAATTTTCAACAAGTATTATTCGTATTAGTATTAGTATTAGTAGTTTTAGGGCGCTTTAACAGCTAAGATTATTCGCACCTCCGCAAGATAAAACAATTTCTATAAGTGTGAGTTACCACCATGTATACTTCTTTCCAAGGGGAGGAACGTAGGGGGAGACGTGGGGAGACACGGGGTGGACAGGCCTGTGCTGTTCAGAACCAGCCATAAGCATATGGGGAGGGCAGGGGTTCCCCCACGTCGTGGTCGTCTCCGTCTGTGTCATCATCCGTCCGTGTTGTCGTTGTTGTCGCCGTCGGGGAGGTAGTCAAAGGGAAGGGGAAAGTTCCCCGACGACGACCCAGAACTCGCCATTAGTTTCAGGGAGTGAAACTCCCCTACTTACGGGCCAAACCACGAGAAGGTTGCGAGTTGGACTTTAAAATGAACTAACTACTATTACTCTCATGATATGGTAACATGATAACAACATATTGTCAAAGGAGGATGAAACGTAACTGTAGAGTGTGCTTCCTAGGACACGTCTTAAGAGTGTGCAATGTTAAATTAAGTTCTAGTTTAGTCCTATAAGTAAATTTAGACAGCTATGTAAATGTAATTAGTAACATGTTTTAATAGATTTCATTACTATCTTCGGTGTGTATGTGCACGGAATTCACGAATTATACCATTTTCCTGTATGCTACTTTTAACAAAACCAGACACATACACCTGTTCAGTTTACTTAAGTTTATACTCTACTTTAGTTTAGTTTAGTTATAGTTAGTGCTAGATATAGCTTTAGTTGTAGTTCCACTTAGTAATCTCATTATACTATTTTAAGTTTACATATTTACATTGTAAAGTTGTATCTTCTGTCTCCAAATTGTAAACTTGTAACCAAAAATGTTTGGTCAAGCAGAAGAAAAGGCCTCATGGCCTTAAGCTTCGCCAAACTAAAAATAAAGACTCATTTATTATTATTATTATTATTATTATACAAATACAATTTCATTCGTTAGTTCATCTTCTTTGGTGGTGCTGCTGCCAGGTGCGAAATTATCCTCCTTTTGAGAGAGGGTAGCCCAGTCCCTAGTCCCCAGTCCCCCCACCCTCGACCCACCAAAATTATTCTGTATCTCCCTTGTTAGGCCAATGTAAAAATACTTAACGAATGTCATTCGTAAGTCGTGTTCGGTTTTTATCGTGAGGCTTGACGCACACACAGACGGACATCAGAAAAATCGAAAGAGAAAAAACATTTCATATAATGCCAATCAAATTATTTAAATATGTTATTCAGCCGTAGTATGTGGCAGACTAGTTTTTAGCATTTTATGAAAATCATTTACACCTACGAGAGTGTTTCCCGATTAATGAAATTGCGAAATAGTTGAGTTGAGAAAGAGTTAATAGAAACAATGTAGGCATATGTAGTTTAGATACACCCTTAATATAATAGGTATGCCGACTTAATGAGACAAAACACATGTGATGTTCACATGTGTGATTCAGTGGCGAATCTATACGAGCACATTTATTTACACGATTCTTGTTTGTCACCATCACAATGAACAAAAGGAGAATAATGTGCAACACACTTGGATAACATACATGATGCAAACATTGGCGGGTTATTATAACTACGTACATTTGAAGAATTGAAACAAGTCGAGAGTTTTAAGGTATAACAAAGGCTCTACTTTTATAATGATATTATAGAACGCTAAGGAATACGCGAGATAATGTAGGATTACGTGAGGAACTTTGACAATTCCCAAAATATGTGTTTAGATAAAAGGCAAGATTAAGAAGGAATAAATCAAATAAAAGAAGTGAAATTTATATGGAAGGAAAGGGGAGCCTCTTACATATTAAGCCAGTGCTAGAGTATAGAAGGCTAAGAACGAATTATTAGTATGGCTAGGATATAAAGAAGCTTTGAAAGTGACAAATGCAGGCAAATAGTACCTTAAAATCACAAGAAAAGAACATAAATTTATAATGGGGCCTATTAGTATCTAATCTACTTCTTTAAATGTTACCAGGAAGTAGCCAAACGCGTTGGTGACATAACTTTATTTGCTTCTTTAGCCTAGGTGAGGATTGTGGGAGATGTGGGAGTGGGGAGGCGTGTGTGTGTGTGTGGAAATTAAATCATTGCTCTACTAAAAATTAAGCCATTTCCCACTTCCCAGCTCGGCTCACCCACCCCTAAAAGGATACAATACTTATGGAGTTGTGATACCGTTTTCTTTTTTTACCAGTTTGTATAAAGGACAGCAGTATAATGCAAATTTACAGAAAAGGGCATATTCTTTATTGAAAAAAAATAGTTTAAACAAAGCATTTTCAAGATAATTAAAATACATATTTTTGTCATCAGCAATACTTGATACACAGTTAAAACTTGTTATATACCCATAACTAAAGTGATGTCATTGTTGATTCTTATAAAATAAAGTCACTAAATTTTAAAAACAATTCCTTACTTCAATGTCTCCAATGTCTATCGTTACGAGTACAAATTGACTTTATAAAATATTTTCTTGCACGGGTTATTTCATGCGAAGCAGACAGGATGGAATTATTTTATTCCATACATAATGACGTAATATTTGGAGCACAGAACGAATAAAATATACGATCTAAAATTTGTGAATGGATAATACTATATTATTTTCTCCACGGAGAGTGCACATCAAACAAACAAAAAGCAATCTACAACAGCAAGGAGTTTTAATGAGAAAGTCGTATTGCCAAGAGTGTAAACAAAATTAGGGGAGATGAAAATTGTGTCCTCTGGAAATCTGGCGTGGACAGGATCTACATTCATTTTCATTTTATAGATGTGAAGGAACGACTTTTTACCACAATAAAACTTTTGATGTAAATTTTTTTAATGTAATATAGCAAACAGACAAGTAAAATATATGGTCAAATAGTGATTGGCAATTAAAAATTCACTAGGGAAACGGAACGGAACGGAGAGAATTTCCGAGGTCTCACATGTATTAAAATAAACATTCACTAACTATGCACATAACACAAAACATATAGTCAGATAGTGACTGACAATCCTCGCTAGACATTAGACACTATAGGACACGAACGTGGTATGATTTAGGACAAGATTTGTGATAAAAATTACAGTCACGCCTTACACGCAATGACTCTCACTTGTGGGATTGGCGGCTCAATACCGTGCACCAGTAATCCTGATTGAAGAATTGTTCCAGATTGTCTATGGTGTTTTCCTCAGACGGATGGAAAATATATTATGGGTACGAGTGCTATAAAAAAACACTGAAGATTCTGTTCAAGAGGTATCAGTGCTGTGCTAGTTACCCCAAAAAAGTTGCAGATTAAAAGTTCAAGTTGAGCGTGCTCCAAAGTAACGTTCTAAGAATAATTAAGTTAAAAAATATATGACTAAAAGTTAATCATATTTTAATGAAGTTTGGTGAAATGTTACTTTTACGTTATCTCTTTTTAAATAGCCTAAAAATTTGTCTGCACCTGACGAGGGCTTGTTGAAATGTGGACAGTTCTTGAAATTTTGAGGTGGGGAGGGGGGGGGGAGGAGGGGTAGTTGCGAAATGTATTACTAAGTACTACTTTATTTTAATTTCAATTTTAATAATTAGGTCTAAGTGAACCGTTGAACTGTTGACAAGCACCTTTCACTGAAAAGACATGAAAACTAAATGAGGCGACTGCCTTTCGAACAAGCTACAATCTTCATTGTACCTACTGATGGGAATCTCATTTACGCTGTGTGAATTGCCTTTGGCGGAAATGGAACGAGAAACGTTTTAAATTGGATTCGAACCACTTCCGCCTGTCTGATTACAAGAAACAAAGAACATTTTATCAACTAGCCCAACTTTCATCTAGTTAAATGATTCAGGAACCGCAAAGTTCCTCTCTGAAATAGCCTACTCATTTTCCTCTAACTTAGATAAACTTTTTTTAAACTTTTAAATTTTAAATAGATAAACGTTGTCTACAGAAATAATTATCATAGTGACGTTCACACGCGTTTAGGAAACTTATAGTAAGTAGACCCTGAATGTTTATTTTAGGGCAAGTTAATGTTAATCGATATTTCGAAGCTATTTTGTCTTCACTACACCATTTAGGCCAATCCTGACTGTATAAACTGCATCTATTGTCAAAAGATAACATCTCAATTAAGATATTTTGTACAGCTTCTGCTATGAACATGACCTTAGGATAGATTGAGCTCACAAAATTATCAACAAGCAAATGGAACCGACAGTGTTGGATCGACTCTGATTCGGAAGGTAACGGTTTCAAATCTCATCGAGACAGGCAATCCTGACTGAAGTTTTTTCCGAGGTTTTCCTCAGTCATTATTGCGAATGAAAGGGATTGAGTCCTCGGACATCCTTTCACAATTTCTTATTCCAATATACCTGGACACCCGAAGACACCTGAAGAGGGGCATACATAGCACCTTGTAACAGGTTCCCCACCAAATCCAAATTAATAGTTAAATCCAGTTGAGTCTTAAATTGTGATTTTAATCATTAAATCCTAGAAAACAAAAGGGCACACAACCGTTTTTCTAAATACTCCAACCATTTAAATAACTTCAAGACAAATAGGGAAATATGAACCCCATTCCTAATTGACCTTGATTGCTCCATTTATATTGCTGTCATAAATTCATCACACGAATGTCTTAATCTCACCGTTTTATTTTACTTTACAATAATTTAAGTTTCCTCAAGCGATTAGCAATATGAGTAATTCGTGCGTTACGAGTAAGAATGTACATTCAGAAGTTTGCCTGTTCGATAACCACCATTCGCAAACGTGACTCGTGTTTTAGCAATGGTTTAGTTCCAAAATAGGAGTATAAAATGAAACACACATTCGTTCTGCAATAATTACATGTTTTTAAAAGTAGAAGAAAAAATGTAGGGGAGAGATGTGCCTGTGTTTGCAAGTGTGGTTGATCGTCAGGGCACAGCTGTACTTCAACTCGACATAGTATATCAATTAACAAACAAAGAGGATGTTTCACCGTAGTGATATTTTAAGCCACGCACATGCAAATAAATGGAAACAAATAACAAAAATGTATGATACGGCGATAATGCCGATACCATACTGTTACCGTTGTGTGCTCAACGCATGAAAGAATGTTTGTGTACCCTATGAATGCGTGAGCGAACATTTGTGTACCTTGATTAGAAATTGAATTTCAGATTCAAACCTGTTTTGTAATATTCTAATATATATATGTTATTGCAGTTGTATTCTGAATTTTCCTAGTAGTTACACTGTAAATCTACGTTCAGGGCCTAAGATGAGTAGCTGAGATTGGCGCAAGGAAAGTGTACGCACTCAAGTGTTGAGATCCAGAGTGAATCTATATACATGTGGAATGCCTGAAGCTCACATAAATTGAGTTAAGAAATTCATGAACTTAATTTAGAAATACTTGTACTGATTGATTCTTTATCAACGTTTATATTATTACGTGTAATATAATATCGATGTTATTAACAGTTTATCCGAAAACAGCAGAAAGCTGAGTGTCTCCTCGCTAGACTCAATGGTTCTACCGTTGAGTGACTAATATATAGCTAGAGTCGTAACGGCCTATGCTGAGTGTCTACGGAAAAATTTTCCTCCGCTCATGTAGTACATTGCCGACATGCTAGGCAGCGTGCCCGACAGCTCGAGCGAAGCTACAGCTACCTAGCAGCAATCGGAGTAACTTCGTAGGCCCCTAGTGGAGAACCGGATGTCAATTTAAATTAGATCGCGCGGAAATATTTTAACATACATTGATACAAGCATTTCGTTTGTAGGTTTCGCGATTAATATTATTATACATACAAATAAACTTGTTTTCGAGTGTAAAATACAAATGAATATGTCATATATTGTTTGTTTTATATATTTTAACATAAAATATTATGTATTTATATTTGAAACTTCTAAAAGTTTAAATTCTCTAAACTGTCATGGTAATAAAGTTATTTTGCAGCTGCATGGTATTGTTCTAGGAAGGCCATGCTTGTATGGAAGTGTATTAAAAGGAAATATACTAGGAAGCTTCGCAAACGCTTTTTCAGGTGCGTTGTTGGATGAGCGTAATTTTTTTTAACGAAAAAAGCGTAAAATTGCGATTTTCATGAGAAATTATTTTTGATTGCGCTCAAATTTCACACCAATATATTAATTTATATAATAAAGGTTCTGTATAAAAATCGTTACAATCGGATAAAGCATGTAGGTGTTATAAGTCAAAGAAATGTAAAATAAAAAAATAAAAAAACGTAAAATTGCGATTTTCATAAAAAATATTTTTTGAATGCCCTCAAATTTCACACGAATATATTAATTCATGAAATTAAGGTTCTGTGAAAAAATCATTACAATTCGGATAAAGCATGTAGGTGTTATAAGTCGAAGAATTTTTTTAAAAATCGAAAAAATCGTAAAATTACGATTTTCATGAGAAATAATTTTTCGATTGCGCTCAAAAACGTGGCAGTTCTTGGTTCAGAGATTTTGAAGGCCTCAATAAATTTTATCGCAATTGGAGTATCGGTTTAGCCGAAATAGTGCTAACAGGCACACAATAATACAAACAGAAAGAAAGTAAGAAAGAAAGAAAGAAAAAAAACATTCCGGATGTTTGTTTCCAGTGTAGTGAAATGGAATCTTCGCTTCGCTCGCTACGCTCATTCAAGAAATAACGTAACGATATAATAAAGTAATAATTTAATTTGGCAAGAGTGCCGGAGCTGTCAAATTATAACGTGAAAAATCATTAGAATATGAGAGACCAATGTCAATCTTGGCCAGCGGGCAACATTGTATTTTCATTGTTTGTATCTTCTTACTCATTGTGACAATATTAAATTTTAGACAATTATAAAAAATTCTTGATCTTCAGGGACGGATTTGTTTTGCATAACAAGCAAGTTAAACTGTGAGCAGGTCCAGGAATCGGCCGTTGGCATGAATTCTATGCATTTCATCATGTTTCACAGACAAGAGGTAACATAATTGCCAATGTCTCTTCTCCCCGTCCGTTTCGAAAATCTGATTTGTATCAACGAATACGATTTATTACGTTACCGGCTTCTAGTTTGTGTACACATAACCCACTAGACCCCCCCCCCCCAACCCAGATTTGGGACAGTTCATTTTTTAAATGAACTTTCTAAACGTTCAGTTCACATTTCAAATAAAGAACTTTTTCAAAGTTGAAGTTATTTTAAAACCTAAAATTTTTAAAAAGTTCAAGTTCGTCTAAAATTTTTAGCATAAATATGAGACGTTAAGCAATATCCAATCAAAAATCAATCAAATTATGAATTAAGTTCTTTTACATATTTCCCTATATTTTGTTTAAAAGTAGTATGAATAATAGAATAACGGTACCAGTTGCGTTGTGTCCAGTAGTTTTCTCAGTTCGTAGTAATTGCATAATTCGTAATTTATTAATTTGGTCCAAAGATTTGGCTGTGAATGTGAGGCTTGAGCTGTGCCGTAGGACAAAAGATGCCTACCTTCTTACAATGGTCTGGAATTCCTCAGAAACAGAGACGCGCGCGGGCTCGGCTTCTACTCCGACGTTGCCAAATGCTAAGTATAATTAATTGTAATGCAACCGCGCATTATAGTGATACTGATCGCTTGACCAAACGAAGCTACTCTTGTCTTCCGAGGACTTGCTTATATTATCACGGCTTGCCGCAGGCGGTCGAAATGCGATAGCGAGGGGTTGGGAGTTTTCATGATTGTGGGACTACTGAGGGACTATGCTCTGATGGGGGGGGGGGGGGGGGGGGGGGGGGGCATGTATTTCCGCAAAACTGAGCGCATGGAAATTAAACGTGTGAAAGATGCAAAATAGCAGTTAAAAACATTTCTCAGAACCATGTTTACATATTATATTCGCAATCTGCTTTAGATCACAGTGGTCTCTTCGTAAATAATCATTGATTAATGATAGCTTATGTAATCAATGTCGTAAATGTATCGTACTAAAGATATCCTTCCTAAAGATCAAATACAATATTGTCATTGTCAATGATCAATCTAACTCAAACACAAAGCTCTCGTTGCTAGACGGTCCCGAAGGAGAATCTTATCACATAGGCGGTTTGAAATACGTGCCTGCTGCGGACCTTGTTTTGATGATTGAGAGAAAATGTCCTCTTTCCTCTATGTATTTTACGTGATACGTCATACGTGGTCATGCTTTGTAACGAAGTGATTGGGCGAGGGGGAAATTATATTTTATGAACACATTGCAACAGGGCATACGCGCCCTCACAAGTGCAATTACCATCATTGGCATGAGTATTATGAGATTTTTTCTTCCACATACAACACTCTAGTATTCTGACTGTATAATTATTTTAATTATTTTCTCAGTGTTGTGTATCGTTGTGATGTACTCTGTGGTGGTGACAGTGTGGGGTACACTGGTAAGGGGGGGGGGGGGGGACCCATCACCAAACCCATCTTCCTACGCGACGTGACTGCACACATAATCACCGGGAATATATTCCATTGAATATTTTAACAGTGTTCATTAAATTAAAGATGATATATCTACTATAGATGATATATCTACTATTAGATGATATATCTACTATAAGATGATATATCTACTATAATGGGAGGCATCATTATATCTTATATGCTGATGACTTGGTCTTTTATTTAGAAGGTGTGGATGTCGAAGAGATCGTAAGACGTCTTCAAGAAGTTCTAAAGAGGATGGATGATTGGTTTAAAACTCAGGAACTTGATATTAATTATAGCAAAACAAATTTTATGATTTTTCATAAGGCTAATGATAGAAGCATGAATGATATTCATTTGACTTAAATTGAATGGAAAAGTTAATTTCTAGAGTGTTGAATTTAAAATTTTTGGAGTTTTTTTAGATTGTAATTTAAAATTTTAAGAACTTATAAATATGTGTGTAATAAAGTATCATCAGCAATTGGATTATAAGTGAATAAAGAGGTTTGAAACCCGAGAGAATTTGGGGTTTTATTTTAGATTCTTATTCACTTGTTATTGATTTTGCTTGTGGTTTGGGCAGAAGCCCTTCTACTGAGTATGTTGTACCCCAGAAGAAATTGACCATCTGTTTGATTCTTTTCCCCCTTGAACCAAGATTTGCAGTCTGATTTTTTCACGTTTGAGGAGAGGTGAAGTATAGGTGCTGGTAAATACATAAAAAGTATTAAAGGTAGTTTTTAGGTATTCTCCCCAATATTTTTAAAATTTTTTGATTGATGGAAATTTACTTTAAAAAAATCTTTGGAAATTTCCTAGTTTAAAATTCTAAAGCTTTAGAAAGTCATTTATGTACAGAGGCGTATCCTTTTGGGGATTCAATTTCTTATGATATTAGAAGCCAGTTTACTGATCTAGGAATTGTACAATTTAAAGTAAAATTGAAGCAATGATATGAATCAAAGAAAAAAATTGTTTTTTTATTTTATTTTAATTATTGTCTGTGTTTTGTGTAATGTTAATTCCCTTTATAAGCTCTTAAAATTGATTTTGTTTTTCTTTTTGTTTGTTCATTATTCTTTGTTATGATATAAAAAAATGTATTTTAAACTATTTTTTTTCTGCCTAGATTGTCGGGTTTGCCGCCCAATGTGGAGCTTCAACTTGTTTTTAGGTTCCTGTATCATTGCTGTGATCAGTTTTGACATGAAATTTTTAAAATAATTATATCTGATATAATTAATATATGATCAAAATTTGAACCAAATGAAGATTTAACCCAAGAATAAAGATTTGCGTTCGGTGGTTTTTTTCCCGAAAATTTGATTTTACTCCCTGATTTGCTGTTCCTGATTTTGGCAAAAATCATATTCGTTTGGTGGGATCGTTAATAAATCGTTTTTTTTTTTGTTTTTCTTTTTTTAAAGTTTTTTTTTTTTTTTTTTTTTTTTTTTTTTTTTTTTTCTTTTTTTTTTTTTTTTTTTTTTTCTTTTCTTTTCTTTTCTTTTCTTTTCTTTTTTTTTCTTTTCTTTTTTTTTTTTTTTTTTATTTCCCAACCTTTTTTTATATTTGATTTCATTCATTGAAGCAATAATATCATTCAATTTGTTACCAAAATTCTTGTGTTAAAAAGCATTGTTTTTGTAATGCTACTATTTTTAAATATTTTCGAAATGTAATTATTGTTGTTTTGATCTATTAAATTTGATTTATTTAGTTGGGCCTCCTTTGTAAATCAGTTTTTATAAATGAATGGGACGTTAAAAAAATAAAAAATAAAAAATAAATAAAAAAACATAGTATTATTTGAGGTATTTTGTGAGTTTTGGTTATATATTTTTTAAATTTTTTTTTTCGCGATTTTTGTTTTAAAAAAAAATTTTTATTTAGCCAGACCTCTTTGCATTGTTTATGCCTTGATTATAAAAAAACGTTATGCTCGGGAAAAAAGGGCAGGCTCATTCCTAAAACATATCGTTATTTCCTTTGTTAATGGAATATATAAATAATTTGCGGAAATTGATTGCAATCGTATTTTTTCTTGGTTTAGTATTCTTTTGTACACGAAAAAATACTACTTCTGTTGACAGCATAATTAGATTGCCAGCAAAGTCCAATCTGGTTGCAAATCCACCAAAATAAAATAATCGTTGATTGAATAAAATCGATGCACAGACAGTAGAGATTTTTTGTAAATTATTGGACTTGTCCCAGTACCTGCGCAAGACCCTTATTTTTAATTAATTCCCTCCGGCTTGCGAGTGTGCCGAGAATTTACCTTACTCTTGTCTGTCAAACCTGATGTAAATCACAGATTTCATGCCAACGCAAATTCCTTGGCTACATCACAAGGTGACGTTGTTATGTGAAACAAATCTCTATTCTCAAGAAGATCAATAATATTGTTATAAATTTGGTCACAATGAGAAATGAAGATACAAACAATGTAAATTGCAATGTTGAAGTTGTTGCCCATTAACACAGAGTAGGATATTGTCATAATTATCCTTATTTCGTAAACAATCTGTCAATATATCTTATTAATGGGATATTAGTCTCCTCATAGTCTATTCTGATGATTAGCATGTGATAATTTGACGGCTCTGTTGCTCTTGCTAAAATTAGTACTTAATTTACTATATCGCTACCCTCCTTTATGTCCTACCTTATAAAATATTCTTTATCTCTGATTATTTATTGCCTTCAATTCAAGTACAGGCATTGCTGCCATTTTCATTGAGGTTTACCAAAGATAATAAAATTTAAAAATCATATTATAAAAACATAAAACGTAATAAAAAAACAGTGGAACATTTTTCAGGTAAAAACATACAGGGTAACACTGTTAGGGTACTTTTATCTTGTAATTAAGATAGATAAAATAATTGAACTTTGCCATGAATGATTAGGTGGAAAAAGTGGCAACAACAGTGTGTGCAAATGTGTAGGGCCTTCCGAACCTGCTGGTGAAGACAAACAACATGATAATAATATGAGTCCTAGAATTTGTTGGTATTGACGATGGTTGAAATGCTCGCCGAAGAATCCCCTCCTCCCACCAATTTGAAGACTGATGGATGAGCTCGTGCAAACCCAGGTTTTGACGCGGAATGCAGAAGGTATTTACTCGGACGCGCCACCAAGCGGGTAATTTGTGGAAATTTACCAAGCTCGCTGAAAAAGACAATATTTTAAATGTTGATAAATATTATTCTAGGATATGATAAGCGCAATTTGCATAGCCTGTGTAAACTAACCTCTTGTCAAATGAATTTTATGGAACATAACTTTTAAAAAAAAATATTTTTTAAAAGTTACAAAAACATAAATAGATTTTGTGATTTTTTTCGGGCTTTACTAGCTGATGTTTGCAAGGTGGACTCTTTTCTTGAATCGACTTGTACGATTAGCAGAAGCCATGATCTGGGTCAATTTTACACCGGGCCCAGACGGGGGTAAAGGAAATTGTTTAAATCACAATGCTAATACTCGCGCCAGGGTGAAGGCGATCATTAAATTGAAATACAATATGCTTTTAGTTTTAGTAAAATTTCCAAAGATTTACGAAATATAGGAAAAAAATCTGTACATTGTTATTTTAACCGATAAACAGGATTAATAAGTCTGAGTATGAGTGGAGTTTGAAGAGATTGAGGTTTGCGGCGACAGCACTGATATTTAATTTAATGTTGGTTCACGGGGTTGATGAGTCAGAAAACAAAAAACTTGTTCCCAAACCGTTAATAAAGTGAACCAATAATAGTAACGTTGCCGGTACCCGGTGCGAGTGGACGTTGACAGTTCTATAATTATTATTAATTTGACCAGTGTTGTTCATATTGGGGATACTCACTGATTCAAGTTTATAATTAGTGCAGTAATCAAGAAATAGTAGGTGTTTCATCGCACGTTCGTTGTGAACCGCAGCAGAACGCGCCCATATAAAAAAATTTATTTCTCATGAAAATCGGCAATTTTACGTGTGTTTTTTGTTTTTTTTTAAACGTTATTCGACTTATTAACAACCTACATGCTTTATCCCCCGATTGTAACGGATTTTTATAGCAGAACTTTATTTATAAATTAGTATAGTGGTGTGAAATTTGAGCGCAATCAAAAATATTTCTCATGAAAATCGCAATTTACGCCTTTTTTCGTTAAAAAAAATTTACGATCATCTAACAACGAGCCATGAAAAAAGCGTTTGCCGAAGCTCAGTATATTTCCTTTTAATACACTTCCTTATAAGCCATGGCTTCCTTAGAAACAATACCATGCAGCTGCAAAATAACGTTTATACCATGACAGTTTAGAGAATTTAAACTTTAGAGTTTCAAATATAAATACATTAATGACTTTATGTTAAAATATATAAAAACAAAAACAAGATATGACATATTCAGTTTGTATTTTACACTCGAAAAACAAAGTTTATTTGTATGTATAATAATATTAATCGCGAAACCTACAAACGAAATGCTTTGTATCAATGTATCTTAGGTTAAAATATTTCCGCGCGTTCTAATTTAAAATTGACATCCGGTTCTCCACTAGGGGGCCTACGAAGTTACTCCGATTGATGTTAGGTAGCTGTATCTTCGCTCGAGCTGTCGTCACGCTTGCCTAGCATGTGGTATGGCAATGTACTACATGAGCGGAGGCAAAATTTTCCGTAGACACTCAGCATAGCCGTTAGGACTCTAGCTAGAATTAGTCACTCAAGTTTCTACATTTCAACAACCTTACAACGTAGAACCTCTCACGTAGTAAATGTTGTGTTTTCCACTCAATGTTTATACATATGGGGGAGAGTTTTCATTTCCCCCCTCATTACTGTTTGTTTGTTTGTGTTCGAAACGACGATGCAGTGACAAAAGAGTGCGATCGTATATTTTCTGTAATTGCCTTCAGGGTGAAAATAATTCTAAGCCATCTAATAAAACGGACGTATATTTTGGTTTCGTAACAGGATTTTTGTCGAGATAATATTACAGTTCAATCAACTTTTTAAAATCCATGACAAAAAATGGTTTCATATTAATGTCTTTGAAACTAGAACCATAACGGCTTGGTGTGCATTGCATAATAAACATGCTGCGAATGTATAACCCTCGTGATCATAAGTAAACTAGAACCGGAAATGAAAATGTCGTTACAATATTTTTAAAATATGTTCCTTGTGCCTAGATCAAATTCGAGAGGTAAACACACCAATTTTGTTTCTATTTTGACCGAAAGCGAATAATCCACAAAGAATAGTCATTGAATAGAGTTCTGGACATGAGCCAAAAGCCAGCTGAATGTTTTATAATATTATATTTATCTGGGGGAGATTACCCCGTACGGTAAGTGACTTCATCAATAATTATGTAATGTCTGCCATATCACTATTTCATATAGCATTAATATGTATTGCATATTATACCAACTTTGACAATGACAATGACAGTGACAATAATTTGTTATGTAATAATTTGCAGAATACAGCTGAAGATTGGTTATGAAGTCATCTGCTATTGATGATATTTGTATTATGTATGATTCGAAAAGGTGTTCTACATATGAAATACAAGGGCAGCTATCGCGCCCTAAAAATATAAGTGCTCCAATCGGGTGTGATGGAATGGGTCACTTATGGCAGCGAGATATAGTTGATACCAAAATTGAAAATAAGATTCTACTTTGCACCCTTGAGGCACAATCTCTCCCCAATGACCCACCTGAAAGATCCTCTCCACCTTATCGCTGACAGTCTCATCTTCAACGATCGGTTCGGTGCATTTGCCCATGAGTCCGTAAATAGCAGACACGATGTCCGTCATCTCTTCTCGCGTTATGTGTCCGTCCCCGTTGATGTCATAGAGAGCGAAGGTCCAGCGCAGCTTCTCATCGAGTGATCCGCGGGAGAGAACGGACAGACCCTGAACAAAGTCCTGCAACATAGCGACATTGCTTAGCCACTCTGTACATAAGTCCTGCAACAAGGCGACATTGCTTAGCCACTCTGTACATAAGTCCTGCAACAAGGCGACATTGCTTAGCCACTCTGTACATAAGTCCTGCAACATAGCGACATTGCTTAGCCACTCTGTACATAAGTCCTGCAACAAGGCGACATTGCTTAGCCACTCTGTACATAAGTCCTGAAACAAGGCGACATTGCTTAATGCTTAGCCACACACTATACCACTCGACTAACTACACTCACCATACGAAAAATACCTGCCCCGTGACTAGTCACGTCATGGGACAGGTAAAATACAATAACACTAATTACTAAATAACCTAGAACTGTAGCTAATGTTTTCGTTAAGCCCTTTCACGTTCATTTTATAAAAGTTGTCTACAGAATCCATCAGATGATTTTAATCTCACACAAAAAGTGGAAATTTTCTAATAATTTAAGCTTTACCTAAAAGTACTTGAAGCAGAAATTATTTTATTCCCTTGATTACTATACCCCTCCACTGAAGAATTTTTTAACGTATATGTAATAAAATAATAATTTGTATGGGTTTGTACTATGATTGTGTTGTGATTGTTCCTATGTGTACTATATGTATACATGCCAATGGATTTTTGGTAAAATAAAATAAAAATACAGGTGAACAGGGCAATAATATGGATCAGTACTGGACGACATACAAGTCCTGCAGCAGGGCGATATTTTTTCGCCACTCTGTACATAAAGTAATTTTAACAGAGCGTTGTTGCTTACCTGCACTGTACACAGAGGTATTTAATAAGATGACATCGTTGAGCCGCACATTGTCTAAAGCCATGCTACATAATTTATTGTCCAACCTTGCGTTGCACAAAATAATACGTCAGGACGCCTACACACTGGGCTTTAAAGAATTTACCAAGGGAAAACAGTCAAACCTGGTAATTTTCAGCAGTAAAATTGTGACGAATATACAGCGCCAAAATAAGTTGAATGAAATAAATGTGAATAGTGATTTTTATGTGTCAATGCACTTTTAACATAGCAAAATAGACTTGTTTATGCACTGTTGAATCACGTTTATTGTGTATTGATCGAACATAAACGATTTTACCAGAACTATCTTGAACAACAATACACGATCGTGTTAATCTACTCTTTCACTATACTCGGAGATTGAAACTTGAGAAACATTTTCCATCCCTAATATATATTATTTATTATGTATTTTTCATTTATTTGTTGGAAAATATTATATAAATATCGTTTTAAAGTACTAGGTGCTCTTTCACGTTTTAAAATGAATATATGTTAAGTGACTCTTTGAGAGTTACTAAATAATTACACTTTAAGTAGGAGTAAATATTAAAATGAATGTTAAAAATTGTTTGAAGAGTTTACATAATAAATTATATCATAAATATAAATACAGCGTACTTGATGTATATGATTGCATAAAGATTAAGGAAAATGTACTTTCTGTATAAGCAGGCTAAAGACATGAAGCCCCCCACCCGCCGTAAACAATCATGAGCTTAATTATCTTAAATACGTAGCAACATAAAGGTGGAAATGTATTGTAAAATGTATGTAATAATAATCGAAAATTTTAGTTTCAAATGTTCGGGGGCGAGTGGTTAGGGCATGCATCTGTCGTTGACTAACTTCAGTGAAACAAATTTGCTCACAAAACATATTTTACTTGGGGTGTAGTTTCCTTTGACCAATCTTTGAATACAAATTGTGCAAAGTTTTGAATATAATTATTCAAGATGTTTTATTAATAATTTACATTTCTGTCTTATAGATTTGCATTATACAGACGAAAATAACATCGTTAAATCATAAAAATGAAGAATACTTAGAGACAATGTGAAAAGTGGTTCAAACAGACAAAGAATGCAAAGTGTTCTCCTCTACATTATTATCTGAATTACCAATACAATTTGGAAAATCGTTTCAAGAACCTTCGTTACTCCCTCTTGGTAATTATATTTGCCGTCTTGACGGGTCCTAGTACACATAACCAACAGTAAAACGTCAATATTTTACTTCTCTCCCTCCGAGCCAGTCCTTACAGACTCAGTAAGCAAGTTCAGTGCAAATACTGGAGCTCGAATAGCTGAACTCGTAGCGTGCGATTGTATAAACATCCAACGCTTTAATAAATGAGTTAGCAAAGTCAAAGAGAATTTAAAACGAATTAAATTTACTTAAACTCGGTGGCAAAGTGTAACTTTAATTTCGACTTTTGTGCTAGAAAACGGAGGTGAAACTGTTACCTGATAATATAAGCGGTGCCCGCTCGAACTGTCTTACTAAAACTTGAAATACTTTTTATAAATCCTCGGCGTGTTTGAAAAATATATTGTAATAATACCAATACATTACATTAAATTAACTGTTAATTAACACTTCAGGTACATATTCCATTATTAGTGAATAATAAAACAATGTATTTATATATTTTCATTAATTAGGCCTATATCGATACCATCAAACGCTTCATAGATAGGTTACACGAAAAATATATAGCATATACGAAAACTGCTTTGAATTGTTGAATTTGAGTTGAAGGACTATTCCAGTGTTTTCGTTTTTCCATAGTTATTTTATACCAAAAAATAGGTTTTATTTCACTAGTAATAAGTATTAACAATAAACTGTTAAATATTCTACAATTAATATCCTTTATAATGGCTTGGTTCCCGTTTTGTTGACATACAAAACATTGCATTACAAATTAAGTGTTGATTATTTCTGAAAGGAAATATGGAATAAATATCTGCAAAGAGGATTCTGTATATTTTAGTAGTTCGATTCGTTCTATTGTAATCCTGGGGAAAAATTATCATTGGTTGTAAAGCAAACACTTTTAAGTTACTTTATTGTTTCCATATAACCGAATCAAAATAGTTTACCTGAAATAGCACAACGCGGCCAGGGGAAGATATAACGCAGACAGCACGACATAAGGTTGATTTGTCTACAACTTTATGTAAGTGCTATTAATTTCGTTCACCCACATAAGTATTTGGTTAATTGGAGAGTTCAAATGAAATATTCAGGGTAAATATAATAATTATGTGGCATACAAACGATCACTCACAGTGTAACAATAAAACAATGATAATAAAGATAACATACAAGTAACAATAATTATAAAATGACAATAATATTGAAGAGAAATCATTTCATTGACGGGAATGAAAGAATAATTAAAATTATTCTCCACAACGACGCGACGAAACATCCCGTCAATGTTATGATTTCTCTTCAATTGTATCGGGGCGTGAAAATATAACTTGTGAACTTACAATAAGTATTGTTAGCAGTATTCTTATGAAAGTGTATTTGTTTGTTTATTTAGTTTAAGGGTGCGTCAACCGTTAAGTCACAGTTAAGTCATGATGCACCACTCTAGTCTCAGAGATGTAGGGAGGAAATTGAAATAAAAACTAGGTGTGAAGACAGGAATTTAAATAGGACGCAGTGATGTTATTCGTGCCGTAAGACGTTATTTTACACACGAGGGACCCACGTTCACTGTTCAGTAGTTGATAAAACAAAGTTCGTACAAGAATAAATAAATGTTTGTCGAGCTCGAAACATTATCGTTTGCATCGTTGAATAAGAAATAAATTTTTCGAACGGAACAAGAGCAGGTATTTATATTTGTTTTATTTTACTTTTTATACAGCTTTTAAAATTCGTCTTGATGAAAAACATTGAAAGACTGTCGACTTAAGTCATTCGGCTTGGTTGGAGACGTGTTATACTTAACTACTTGTTTTGACAGCGCACTTAACTATAACGACGAAACATATTTTCTAAAACTAAACTAAAAACAAAGTTGAAATCATAGAGAATAACAAAGATTCACCACTACAAATTTTCCTCCCATTTTATGTAATACTTAAAAGAAAAGTAGGAAATCTATCAATTCAATTTGTACGAACAATTTCAATTAAATCATTGCACAATGATAAATGAAATGAAGTGTCGATATATAAAAGTACAAGCATAAAAGTTGAATCTTCAAGTATGTCGCCTAGGAGATAATTATATTCTTAGTAGGAAACCTACAAAGTCCCTCTGCAGGTGACCATACTAAACAGGTGTATGGTATGGTATGGTAATAGGACATAACTTAAGCTTTTGGGCTTAGAGGGATAATGTATGCAATGTTTGTATTTTATGTTTTGCTATCTAATTTTTTTCTTTTTAAAATCGCTTTTTGATTTGGACTGAGGAAACCCATTGAAAAATCTTCCGTGACGATTGCCGGTTGGGGGAATTAAAAGGAAACCTTTTGAATTGGAGTCTTACGTAAAATGAATTTAAAATTTGGAAAATCGGTACCCATTTTTCCGGTCGTACTGAGAAGAAATTACTTGGTGTTACGGCGAGTGTGTGAGCAATACCATACAAAATTCTGTTAAATCCATCGCCTACCATCCATGTATGTAGTGCTATATATTCATTTAAAGAGGATAATATTTCATACATATTTTATTGCGCTCTAAGTTAGACCTACTTTCGAAATATTTCACCTCTACTTTTTTCTAATAAATTGGAACATGGTTGCTGAATGCAATATTTATAGTGTGTTGTGTGAATAAAATATTTCCTTGTAAAGAAGAATTTTCATACGATTTATTACATTTAAATACCTGACACGACAGATTTTTCTCTCGCTTATTTTAGCAAAAAAAGTGTGCTAACATCCATTTCTCGTTCACATCTGACTCCACGTAGAGCTCATTTGTCAACCGCTGCGGCAGAAAACTTTCTCACGGGCCGTGCCTAGCAGCGTATCGGTGAAAATAATGTTGGTGCATGGAGACGCGAATCTTCAGGCGAAATGTTCCTCTTTCTAAATGGCACTGCTATCCTTGTCCTGCAAACTACATCAAGGTCACGTAAAAACTAGTAAAATATAATTACATAAAAAATAAACCCCTTATATTACAATAAACACATTTTTAAAACTTGACACAGGTTATATTTTATTTTTATATTTGAACGATATTACAAAGCTACTCCAGCTTTTTCTTCAGGTTCTTGTTATTATTTTTCTTGGTGAATATTGGTAATATCGTTCAAATATAAAAATAAAATATAACCTGTGTCAAGTTATAAAAATGTGTTTATTGTAATATATCCAGGTTAATTAGACGAGTGAGCGCAGCGAACGTAGTCTACAACGCTACTCGATCGGGCCTTGGTCGTGATTAATTCTGTTAAATGTTAAATGTTAAATGTTTGTTAAATGTCTGTCTGTCCGGTCCCATACGGCCGAACGGCTAAATAGACTGAGCTGAAATTTTAAACAGACATCCGTGACCAGGTAACTGAGAACTGCTAACAAAATGAGCAGAATCCGTTGCGATTTAAACCTGCAAGAAATAAAAAACTGAAAAATTCGTTGAAATGTGTAGGAATTATTTTAATGACAATGGTTTTCATTTTGAAATAATATTTTTGTTTGTTATTTACCTGGCTGTGAAATGCCGTGTCCAAGGTTAATCGAATGTTGGACGTCAAGGTACCCCCAAATTCCGCTCGTAGATTGAGTAAACCTTGCAATATTTTCACGTATTTCGAACTGGCTATGTTTTCCATAGTATTGTCACAGATGATGGACTACACTGCGTTATACTGCTAACAAAATGAGCAATATCCATTTCGATTTAAACCTTCAATAAATAAAATGGGATTTTTAAAAATATCGGTAGCGTTTGTTTAGATTTTTTATATGAAAAATAGGCCACAGCCTACGATATAAAAAAACAATTCAGATATAGTCGCTATCAGTCGGTGATTTTCGTATGTTTTTGTTGTCAATACGGTATGTCATTCTCTAAAGGTAATGTCATTATTCTTGTTTAAATTCATCAATTATAATAATGATGACCACTTGACCATCCACAAGATACAGTGCAATACCGCAGTAGACCCTATACAGTATACACGCAGTACTACGCCATATAAAGGTATAATTAAAATCGTAGACTATACAACCTACTTTATTCTAACCTACGTCATGAATGTGAGATATGTGTACGCTTTACGTAGGCCTAAACCATATGGTCGTGCATTTGGCACAGAGCATTGCTCTGCATATCGTATCTCATCTCGCAAACATCAGCTGGTAAGTACAAAAGAGAAGTATATTATATACTCCCCGAAAAGATGCGACCTCTGGCAGTCGTCGTCGGGGACCTCTACCCCTTCCCTGACAACCCCCTTGACGACGATGACCATGATAACACGAACGATGCCAAAGACGATGACGACCACGACGTGAGAACCCCCTTTTCTTTCACCTACTCGTGGCTGGTTCTGACCAGCATAGGATTTTCCTCCCTAAATCCCTTAAAGTGGAGCATCATAACCGAACGGTTGACGCGCCCTGAAACCAAAACTAAAAACCATTTTCTCTGTTCGCCTCCCTAAGCTGAAATTGTCTTTAATTTTTCATTGACGCTGGAGGCAGTATCTATACAAGTGTAGGAGTCGTACACTAGCTGGCCGTTCCATTTAGCCTGGGGTGTATCTGTTGATCAAGTGTCTGTGACCACAAATGTTTGTTCAATGATTATACTAGGGAAACGCTAAAGTCGTTGTTAAACGAGTGAGTGAGCCATGTGTTGAGTACCCGGTAACGTTCCCTTTCCTCCTCATATACCAAAGGCCTACCTAGCCTATCGTAGGCTAGAGTGGCGCATTATGGCCTTACAGTTGACGCGCCCGTATACCAACTAAACTCAAAACCCTATTAATTATACATGTATAATAATTATCATCAAACTTAAATTCAAATGTTCCCGGGTACTCAACACATGGCTCACTCACTCGTCTAACAACGACTTTGGCGTTTCCCTAGTAAGTAGTGCATTGTGTAAACCCCTTATATGTTTGCAGGATTTTATGAATATTATGACGAGAGAAACGATCTTAAAATGAAATTACCACGCTTGTATGAATGCTAATAGTACTGTTTTTATGATGTAATTGGTAAAAACCAAGTTCGTTTCGAGACCTGCTTATGGACATGAACTTCAAACTGATCGCGACACAAAATACATAGTGTATGCCTAAAATAAAAGCACTTTTTTGTTACAGAACGAGAAGATAATAAATTAACATTTAAGTATACACATGTACCTAGAATAGAATAGAATAGAATAGAATAGAATAGGTCTTTTCAACTTAACCATACACTGCAAGAAACAGATTCAAATAAAAAGGTATGAGTTTACAAATAGGAATAAGTAATTTAGTATCTAGGATATAGTAGGTTTACCAGTACATGTACAACAAAAGATAATTTTACATAAATACCATCTTGCAGTGACAGTCTACATATCATCGTACATAACACATATCAATACATATCAATATGAGGATCATATCATTTCCAAGTTACAACTAATACTAAAAAATTAATATAGGTAAGTTATAGCATATAAAATATGCAAGATATGTCATAACTTGCTAAAATCTACATTACATGTGGTAGAGCAACAATCACAAGTACAGCATATAACTTACATTTTTTTGTCGGAGCTATTAAATTTAAATTTATGCAAAATATATCTGGCACAAGTAAGACAATTGAAAATTAAACATTTAAAGATAAACAGCGAAAATTCTTGTTATTGAACTAAAAAACCATATCCATTTACAAAAAAAATCAAAACGCAAGCAGTAAACTAAAAAAAATAAAAAATAATAATATTACCTGAAACGGTATTAAAGTAATCATTTGCTTGTTCGTTCCGTGTTATTTCTTCTTTCTGAGCGCAGGTTCTGGCGAGTATTGAAATGGAGCGTTACATTGAATGGCCCAGGGTCCCAGTGGAACACATTATCAAGGTGCCTGACTTTCCGTAATGTTCTAACTCGATCCCCACTGTTTTGCCCGTGACCGTCGCCCACCCACCAGACCAAGGGTGTGCCCAGACTACGCCTAGATGGCGCACCGATATCACGTATCATCGTAATGTTTTTAATTGCGTAATTTTCCTAATCCCTGTATTGCCTGCCTTTCTATTTTCAGATATGTTTTTAACGTATAGTTTAGTAGTTGATGGCGGGTGTGGTTTGTATTGTTCATGTTTCATGGTAACTAGTGAGATACGTTGACTTATCCTCAACAACTCACTCTGAATAAAACCTGATAAAACATCATATTTCTTGGGGGAATAAGTGATCAATTTTGATCAAATAAACTATCACTATCTATACAATCCAACATTACTTTACAGCATTTTCAACCCACCCACCTGAATAACTTTTTCCGAAATTACTTTATTGCTCGGATTTTTTTTACTGAATTTAAAATCTCCAAACACTTTGAAACTGTGTGAATATGTTGTTTTTTGGATTATTTCTACAGACAAACAGTTGTCCCTAAATATTACGAACATCAATAGCATCATATTTAGACACTGAAAAGTTGCAAATCTTTATGTAATTTTTTTCCAGAATAGAAATCATTTTTAAAGGGATGATGGTAATTTTGTGAAAGTGGTTATTTTATCATTCTCAACCACTAAATGTTACATCTATTATTGGATGAGCAAAGCGAAGACTTCAATTTCACCGACTCCCACCCCCCAAAAAAATTCTTATTTTTTCTGTCTGTTTGTTTGTGCTCTACCGTGCAAACGGCATATGCGATCTTGATGAAAATTATAAGGTACTTTCAAAATCTCCGAAATTAAACCTGCCACGTTTTTGGGTAAAATCGAAGAACTATTTCTCATGAATATCGTACTTTTAAGATTTTTTTTCGATTTTTAATGCGATATTGTCGTGATATTTGGGCCGATTCTGACCAAACAGGTAGGGCTTCAACGTTCATATTTTACATGGACATTGTCATGATGATGTATTGCCTTTTGAAAGAAAAAGTTGAAAAAATAAGCAGAATCCATAGAAATAAAGGTTTTAATGCGCCTTTTTTTCGGCGCATAATAACTAACAAGTAACTATAGAAACTTGACAACAACCACCTACAATGCGTTCAAAAAGCAAAATCTTCGGGTCTCCAGGTATTTTAATTCTATAAATTGGTATTACCATAGTAATTAATACTACTTTAATATTTAAAACACTTTAGTGGAAATAACTCTTTATGTTTTATAATATAACGTTTCGGAAATTACTGAAACTATTATAATTTTTTATTGTTATCTTATGTCATCGAAACTGGAAGAACATGCATGGGAAAGTTAAAAAATTCGACTTTTTAAAATCTAGGCGTTTACGTAGGAGACGTCCATTAAGTTGGCGGTGCCACATTCGAAAATCGAAAATTTTATTACTGGTATCGTTAGTGCTACGTTAGTGCTGGATAGTGCCGTATGTCCCGTTGATAGTGCTGGCATACTTCCGCTACAATGGCTGTCCAAAAAGTTAGTGCTAGCTGGGCCACATTTGATATATATCTACTAATATATAAATCCTTTTTTGACAATTACTTGAAATAAATTCCAAGTTGCCTAACAGAAGTAACACAACACAAAATGAAAATTTGAACAATTTAAACCTTGTTAAATTCTGGCTCCATGCTATGCTATATTTAATCCTGTCAAATAAGAATTTTTGGAGGAAATAATTGCGATGTCGCTGAAGTTTTTCAGAGACCTTCCTTATATAATATTAATCAACATACTAAAACTCCCCTACAATCGGACTAGAGCTTCGGCCGCCATATTGGAAAATGGCGTTTCAAAAAGAGTTGGTTATCGAATACCTTCAAATTGGTTGGAATTTTGCACTGGCAAAAATATTCACCATTCAATTCCCTACAAATCAGGTGTTTTCTTTAGTTTTGGTAGGGGCAAGGGTTATGTCACAAAATCGTGGTTTATCTTTTGCTTATTGGAGTACCAGCTGATTTCATAATTTTCACGCCCAGCATCAAACAATGCCCGGTAAATCCGTAATAATCTGTGGAACAAGCTGCTAAAACTATAGGAACATTTCAAATCCGGAAACCAGCAACAAAATTCAGGAACAGGAAAAAGACATATTTAAGAATGTTATTTTCACGGGGGACACACATGGTAGCAAATAAGTCACCTGTCATGGCGTCCACAAGATGGCCGCCAAAATAATTCTTAAAATTGCTGTAACTCCAGAAGTAATCATCAGATTTGGATAAACTAGGTTTTGTTTTATTTGGTTTTTTGGATGAGCGTAGCGAGCGTAGCGAGCGAAGCGAAGATTCCATTTCACTACACTGGAAAAAAAAATCCGGAATGTTTTTTTTTTTTTTTTTTTTTTTTTTCTTTTTGTATTTTTGTGTGTCTGTTAACACGATTCCGGCTAAACCGATACTCCGATTGTGATGAAATTTTATGGAGGCCTTCGAAATCTCTGAACTTAGAACTGCCACGTTTTTGAGCGCAATCGGGAAATTTTTTCTCATAAAAAATGCAATTTTACGATTTTTTTCGAATTTTAAAATATTTCTTCGACTTATAACTCCTACATGCTTTATCCGATTGTAATGATTTTTTCACAGAACCTTTATTTTATGAATTTAGATATTCGTGTGAAATTTGAGCGTAATCAATTAACTATTTCTTATGAAAATTTCATTTTTACGATTTTTTTTTTTTTTAAATTACGATTAATTAAAAAAATAAAGTTAATTATTTATTTAATTTCATTTATTTAAAAAAAATCTTCGACTAATTAATGATTTTTTCACAGAACAACAGTAAAAATCCGCGTAACACATGGCAACTTAGTGCACCAATTACGCTCATCCAACAACGCGGCGGGACTTAAGCGTTTTCCTAGTAATGCTCTACAAAAATGTCAGAAGAAAGTTTACCGTAAATATAATAGTTTTAATTATATTTATATATTATTACAATGTATTGCAATTATATCACTTTTTGGTGTATTATACGTAGAATTCGCTATATTGTCATAAAAATTTCAGACTATACTAAAATAACGCCAATAAATCCAAAATTTAAAGTCCCGAAACGAAATTCCTGTAACTTTTTGATTAATTAATTAATTAAATTAAGCATTAATTAAATCCCAATTAAAAGTTTCTTATTCACTTACCAAAGTCACGTAGTGTATCACACAAGAACAATATGACCACATTGAACCAAAAAATATTATTTCTACTAGGAAAACGCTTAAGTCCCGCCGCGTTGTTGGATGAGCGTAATTGGTGTATTGAGCTGCCATGTGTTATGCGGATTTTTTGTTGTTCTGTGAAAAAATCATTATTGTTGAAGATTTTTTTAAAATTAATTTAAATTAAATAAAAAATAAACTTAAATTTGAAATTTGTTTAGTTAATCGAAATTTAAAAAAAGAAAAAAAATCGTTAAATTGCGATTATCATAAGAAATAATTATTTGATTGCGCTCAAATTTAACAAGAATATATTAATTCATAAAATTAAGGTTCTGTGAAAAAATCATTACAATCGGATAAAGCATGTAGGTGTTGTAAGTCGAAGAAATTTTTAAAAAATCGAAAAAAATCGTAAAATTGCGATTTTCATGAGAAATAGTTTTTCGATTGTGCTAAAAACGTGGCAGTTCTAAGTTCAGAGATTTCGAAGACCTCCATAAAATTTCATCGCAATCGGAGTATCGGTTTAGCCGGAATCGTGCTAACAAACAGACAAAAATACAAAAAAAAAGAAAAAAAAAAACATTCCGGATTTTTTTCTCCAGTGTAGTGAAATGGAATCTTCGCTTCGCTCGCTACGCTCGCTACGCTCATCCAAAAACCATTGTTCCGAGATAAAACAACTAATCATTGAAATTAACCACACTTAGATCAAGTCGTAAGTTTTAATTAATTATTAATAAATTCATTTTATTATTTAGTTAAAGCATTCACTCATAAAAAAGTCCACGAAGGAGGAAAATGAAATAAGAAAATAAATAAATGTAATAATTGGATTAATGAATATCGGCACAGCTTTTTTTAGTTATCTCAGAACTAACTTAGACTGACTTATAACATTAAAACAATTCATTATTCAATTATTATTTTAATAACTTTGAATTAATTGTAATATTTATGGCGGTATAAAAACGTTTTTGAAACGTTATTTAAATACCGTTAAATAACGTTACGGTAATACCATAGTTTATACGTTTGTAGTTGGTATTTCAATAACCACGAAAAAAGGTAATATTAAATACCATAAATAACGTTATTAAAACGCTAATAATACACAGTTATTTGTAACGTTTAGGCAACTACAAATTTATACATATGAAATTGGTATTTTAATAATTATGAAATAAACGTAATCTTTATTACTGTATTAAAACGTTTTTAAAACGTTACTGAAATACCGTCCGTTATTTTAACGTTGCGGTGTTACCAATTTGTATGTGTTTTGAATTTGAAATTTAAAAATGTAATAATTTCAAATACCATTTGTAACCGTATAATAACGTTTTAAAAACGTAATCGAGATACGGTATTTTAAATGTTTTTTGCATACGGTTTTTCATACGTAATATTTTGGTAATTCCATAACCATAACATTAAAATACCATTCCATACCGTAATAAAACGTTTTTATAACGTATGTGTGTTCATAGGGAATGCATCCACCTATAATGCACTGAAGATGCATTGAAGTGAAGAGTGTAAATCTAATTAATATGTTACATTGTATGAGATGTTTTATGTAGCAAAATATGCAAACATTGAATTCTAATGTTTTAGACATAAACTGTTTCTTTTTCAACGTGCAGTTGAATAGGTACAAAAAGGGGTAGAGCAAATTGGTGCAATTATTTCAGAGATAAGGATAGCTCCACAAAATAAATATTTTGTGTTGTAACTCAAAAGAAAAGGGAATACAAAAATAAAAAAATAGGGGTGAAAAATGGTGCATTTTGAGTGCAATAAATACATGCTAATAGAACTAAGTTTCGAAGAATGTGATTAGCCCTCTCCCCCCTTAACTATTTTTGGTTTAAACACGAAATGGAAGGGTGTGCAAAAATAAAAAATAGGGGTGCAAAATGGTGCATTGTAAGTGCAATAAATACATGCTAACAGAAGTTACTTTCGAAGAATGAATGAATGAAAAATTTCGAATGTGGCACTGCTAGCACTAACTTTTTGGACAGCCATTGTAGCGGAAGTATGACAGCACTATCATCGGGACTTACGGCACTATCCAGCACTAACGTAGCACTAACGTTACCAGAAATAAAATTTTCGAATTTCGAATGTGGCACTTCTAGCACTAAGTTGGCTGCGTCTTTTTGTATTTTGATTTGCCACGGAACGAGGCCAGCACTATCAACGGGACATACGGCATTATCCAGCACTAACGTAGCACTAACGACACCAGTAATAAAATTTTCGAATTTGGAATGTGGCACCGCCAACTTAATGGACGTGCTTAGGAGCCATGTTGGGGAAAAAAGGAAATTGGAAGCGGCAGCTTATAACATTAAAATACACTTGTATAAGCCAAGGGAGTACCTACTTTCCTCTTTTGTTGATTCCTTTAGTAAATACTAAGAAATAGCCTTTTTGATATCACCTAGATTTTGTCAACTTCCATGTGTGAGAAATGTTAAATGTTATCTATCTTCGCTATTGTCTTTGTTTGTTTTGATATACTTTTGATAAAATGATTTTTGTTTTTCATAAGAAACCTGAAGACGGATATAAACGTAGTTACATTATAAAAAATAAAGAGTTATTTCTACTAATTTTTTTAAAATATTATAAACTGAACTCTTTTAACTTTAAAACTAAACTAATACTACTTTAAACCAAATATCCTTATTTAACAAAAATGATTTTGAAATGGGACTTGAAAAAGTAGAGATTCCACGCATATTAAAAACTTACAAAAAAGCTCATCCATCAACGCGACTAGAAAAAGCGTTCGCGAAGCGGCCTAGTTATATCATAATAAAGTCAAATTCAACGTATTCTGTCATAAACAAATAAATAATTCAAGTAGAAATTTTGATATGCCGTTGGTGGAGGTGCCGGGTTAAACGAGAAAAGTTGAAACTCCATAAGAATTGCATTGTTGGTGGAGGTGCCGGGTCCTCATTTCCTTATTTAATTTTTATTTTCATACATCCAGTATAATTACGAAGGACAGTATTATTGTTGTTTTTTTTTATGATGAGCGAAATGAAGACTTCAATTTCACTGACTCCCCAAAAAAATTAGCTCGGGTGATTTTTTATGTTTTCTTTGTTTTCTTTGTTTTGTTTTTTTGTTTGTTTTATATTTTTTGTCTGTTTGTTGCGCTCTACCGGGCAAACGGCATAAGCGATCTTCATGAAAATTGAAGGGGACCTTCGAAATCTCTGAACTTAGCCCTGCCACGTTTATGGGTAAATCGAAGACATATTTCTCATGAATATCGTATTTTACGATCTTTCTCGAAATTTTAAATGCGATATTTTCGTGACATTTGGGCCGATTCTGACCAAACGAGTGGGGTTTCAACGATCATATTTTACATGGCCAATAAGGTAATGGTGATGTAGTATCTTTTGAAAGAAAATTTTTAAAAGGTTAGCCGGAATCCATATAATTAAAGGTTTTAATATAAGTTTTTTTAGGTATATAATAATTAACAAGTAACTATAGAAACTTGACAACAATCACCTACAATTTACAATTTAGAATTTTTTCTTTCAAATAGCAATACATTACTAGTACCTTAATGTACATGTAAAATATGAACGTTGTAGCCCCACCCGTTTGGTCAGAATCGGCCCAAATGTCACGAAAATATCGCACTAAAAATCGTGGAAAAACGTAAAAGTCGATATTCATTAGAAATATTACTTCGATTGTACCCAAAAACGTGGCAAGTCTAAGTTCAAAGATTTCGAGGGTCCCTCCAATTTTAATTAAGATCGCATATGCCATTTGCCCGCGGTAGAGCGCGAACATACAGAAAAAAAAACACCCGAGCTTAATGTTTTTGGGGGTCAGTGAATTAATTGAAGTCTTCGCTTCGCTCATCCAAAAAATAGTAATTTGTTTAATTTTAAATTTTTTGTAGGCTGGATTCCTGCGAATTTTGCTGCCCATGCTAACAGCACTCTATCTATTGATCCTTGACGTTAATGTGAATTTTTTCAAAATCGGACGAGTAGTTTGGCCCCTGCACATCGAGCACACAGACTGACATAAATACAGACAGACAGACATACACACATACACACATAAACACATTAACGAAGTGTCGAAAATTTGCCATAGAGACTCCGTTCGCTCCGCTCACTCGTCCAATAATAAGGGGAAATAAATAATGTACATCGTGTTGAAACTGTAATGGGGATCAAAGAAGATACTTCTCCGTCTCATCCGTAATTGGCGCGCATACAAACGTAACAAAAAGCTCAGTCAAATGGGGGAGTCAAATAGAGAGATAACGAGAAAAGAGTGAGAGAAGGGAGATAACAGCTGGTCTGCGGAGCGAGGAAGATCCAGGTCACGGTACCACGGAGAACAAAAAGTAACGCTGATTCCACAGAAAACAAGCTTCGAGATTGTCAACTAGACTAGCCAACCAAGAAGGGGATCAACAAGATTGGCTTACGGAATGAAGGTTACTCCACTACATGCACGTATGAGTAAAGAAAACAAGGAATGTTCCACCTTGCAGACACACTCATGGCTCCCAGAGAGAGACATTTATTTTACGTGAGAAACCTGGGACAATTCATGCCCCTCTTCAGGTGTCACTATAGGTATTTCGGCTCAGAGTAGCTCTAAAGGAAATGTTGAAGGGCTGTTTAAGAGAACCCCATCTCAAAAATTCTCATAAACGACTGAACAAGAGTGTGAACAAAATATTTTGTTTGTATTGCCGGTGGCAGGTGTCGAACCAGCAACCTCCCGAACCCAAATCTCGCTCGTTACGCACTAGCTACCTATATGTTGGTTTCACAGAGCAAGTTTGCGCAAACTATTACAATTATACCAAACATATCTATATAATTTACATCTTATCATTCAAATATCTTATTTTCGAGAACTGCGAAACATATTTTTATTAATTACTCCATACTTGTTTCCTGGTATATGTTGTAATCTACATGAAAGAGAGTAACGAAATAAACATTAATACAGGTACATAATAGTGTACTCTCACGTTTCATTCTATTGCAACTTTAAAATATCAAAGTGCATGGCCGCACATTATAGCTAATATTCGTACACTGGGGCAGAAAATCTAAACTTTTTCATTATCACATATTGAAGGTTCTATTATTCGTATACATTATACTTTTCTAGATTTAAGATGCCAATTTTAGTGTTCATATGACAAACTTTAATTTACATCTGTGTGTGTGTTATAAACTTTTAATAGTGATCAGTACGAAGTTTCATTCACAACTTTGTAACTATAAACATTTCATTGAAGCAAATGAGCTTCTTGATTATGTTGCTATTATTCCTTGTAAGTGAATGGTTAATCGAATTCTATATAATGCATAAATTTGCGTTTATTTATTACAAAAATCGGCACTTACAAAAATCGGCAGTGAAGCACAATTTGTTTAGGATTTAATCCCTCTTATGGGTATTAGTCTGTACATGTACAATCACTAAAATATTGTAAATGAACTACATTTTTTAATTTAGTTTAAAAAGGAAATTTACATTATTATTGTGCAAAGTCAATTACTTTGGAAAAAGAGCATGACCACCGGGCTATGGCCAAATGAATTTAGCTAGCAGCAGTGTATTTTTACTAGCTTCGGGCAAAGTATAGGCCCATTTATACGTGAACAACCAAATAACAACAGAGCAGAAAGCCAAGAGGAATCTAAAACTCTGTTTTGTCTTCATCAACGGACGAGAGAAAGCAACAGTAAACATAGATCAACGCGTATTCACTCCACGGAGGGACAGAATGAAACCCATCAATCTGGGAGGCAAGTAATATAGCTTAGATAGAAGGTCGTTTCAAGAAGCCAATATCTTTGAAACAGTTGCGTAGTAAATAACAACTTTTTGCGATACAACTTGATTTTATGATCGATCATAGAAAATAGTTGAAACAACAAGATTAATATGCTGTGTTTTGATAAAATGTAGTGCCACACTGTCTTAGTAATGGGTTTAATTAGTTGGTTCATTAGTTATTGAGGGTTGGGGCCACACAGCACTAGGGTTATTGCTACAAAATGTTTTTTTATGTTTGGAGGACATACCCTGTCACGGGCAGGGAAAAGGGGGGTTCTCACAAGTCGTAGTTGTCGAGATGGTCGTCAAGGGGAGGGGAGGGATAAGGAGGGATTACCTACAATGACTGCCAGAGATTGCTTCTATTTTCGGGGAGGTAAGTACTCCCCTAAATACTAGCTGATGTCCGCGAGATGGACTTATGCCTCTTTTCTCGCCTACTGCGGTTAAAATAGATTACGCAATAAAACTTATCTTAGTGATCTTTATAATGGGAGCTACGCACAGACATTTCATAATCCAAAAGAGTTCTAGTGAATTTCACTTTCTAGGACATAATTCACGAGAACCCCCGACTTATTAAATGTCTTGGCCGTTGTGAGTTAATTTATTAGTTCAAAATTAGGGTACAAATCTTTAGAACAGTCATTCATTTTCTTTTACGTAAAATTGACATTTCATTCGGTTTAGGGATAAGACGATACATCGTGGGAGCAGTGGGAGTGACGTACACGTGGTTCTCTTCCACGTAAATCTTCCGAACCGATAGCTACATATTCTCGCCGGCCGCCATCGACCGAGAAAAAACGTTAAGCCTTAATCATCTTCAATCAACAAAGCAAAAATGGTTGTTGGATGAGCGAAGCGAAGACTTCAATTTCACTGAACCCCCAAAAAATTTAGCTCGGGTGCTTTTTTTTTCTTCTGTTTGTTCGCTCTCTACCGGGCAAACGGCATAATTATGCGATCTTGATGAAAATTGTAGAGGACCTTCGAAATCTCTGAACTTAGACTTGCCACGTTTTTGGGTACAATCGAAGAAATATTTCTTTTTACTTACGATTACGATTTTTTTCGATTTTAAGTGCGATATTTTCGTGACATTTGGGCCGATTCTGACCAAACGGGTGGGGCTACAACGTTCATATTTTACATGGACATTAACGTTATGGTGATGTAGTATCTTTTGAAAGAAAAAGTTGAAAAAGTTAGCCAGAATCCATCGAAATAAAGGTTTTAATATAAGTGTTTTACGGTATATAATAACAATTAACAAGTAACAATAGAAACTTGACAACAATTACCTACAATGCGTTCAAAAAGCACTTGCAAAAGTAAAGAGATCCCACGCAAACTAAAAACTTAAAAAAGCTCATCCATCAAGCGACTATAAAAAGCGTTTGCGAAGCTTCCTAGTTCGTAGAGAATTTACCACACTTTTAGTTATTGATGCATGGGCCCAAGAAACACATCCTTTTTCTTGACTCTTAGGTCCTCCATTCATGCATCACTGTCCGTCCGCCTGTGCGTGTGTCACGTCTCAGAATAACAACAGATCATCACGTGTTTTCTTCTTGTTCATGGTTTTGGTGACTCTCAGTGGCGTGAGGTAGGGGGGCTGGCCTCATTCAAAAGTGGTATTTTACTAACCCGGCACCCCCACCAACAATGATTTGAAATCTAAACCAAACCGTTGCATTATTTCATTTTTGTATCCTCTTAGGCCAAACTGTTGACTATGTAGCTTCGCTCCCTCTTTTTTGGGTATTCCCATGTTCTTGGTGGTGGTTGTAGTGCGGTTTGGAGGGGCTTATGGCATGGGTATGAGGTATGGGTTTTTAACGTTAGTGTTAGCATAGGTTCAACGTTAAAGCCATCTTACGTGTGTGTTCATACATACTGGTATCTAATAATTATGTAAATTAGGGCTATGAGAGAGTTAGGAAAGCACGTATGTGATGGATTAAGTTTGTCCTACACGTGGGATAATGGATACGATGCATAAACAACTCAACCAACTCTATAATTGCATCTGTTGGTTGATGTGATGTACATTATAAGCAAAATGCTCACAATGTTCAGCGATTGGAGGCTAATTTCAGACATGTAGTTGCAAGCATTTTGCCTGAAATATCAGCGGATTATTTAACAATGGCTTCAGTATAATAGCTACAATTTTAAATGGATTACATTTTAAATTTTCATAAATTTTATAATCAAGGTAATTATATCATTTATCCTCAATTCGTTCCATATTATGACACTCCCACATTGCTTTTGATTAACTAATTATATTTAGTGAGGGTGATTAAATTACCGATGGCCAAGCACGTACAAAATTAATTGGAATATGTTTCAGCTTTATCTATTTTAATATCGCATACACCAACATTGAAATTTAAATATTACGTTCAATAGACTCATCTCGTGGGTCTTTCGTCCACATAATTAATAATGAATTGAATTAGTACATCTAGGCAGATTTCAAAAGCACTTAGAATGTCAAGAGCGTTTTAGACTAGAAGCAATGTGATTTACTCCCATTGATCTCAAAGCTTCCCGTCACTCGACATCTACTTCGCATCACATCCAATGATCTCTCATCCATCGCAATCTCATTACTATCGGTCTAACGTCAAAGAGAATATTTCATTAATTTCTCAGAGAAAATCCTTTCTATTACGCTAGTTTCACACATTCGAAATTAGTGCCTAGAGCTACACACAACTTTAGGATCCGAATACCGTGTACTGATAGCAGTTTGTAACAATGTCTTATGACATATCGTTGTTAAACATTTAAGTGGCACTTTATACATAATTTTCTCATCCTATTTCCCAACAATTTAAATAGACCAAGTGCTTCTCAGTCACGTTCTTGTCAGTTTTGTCGTCAACAACTCTTACATATTATATCCTTGATGCCAGACATTTAACATGAATTACATGTTTTGTTAAATTCTAAGCTTACGCTGTCTGAATTGCTATTGTGAATGGGCAACTAACTTGAAATGTAAAGTGATACGCTTCTAGCGATGCTTATACGATATTTCTCTATCTAGTTCGAGTAACTAGGCCGCTTCGCGAACGCTTTTTTAGTCGCGTTGATGGATGAACTTTTTTTTTAGTTTTCAGTATGCGTGGGATCTCTTTACTTCTTCAAGTTACATTGCAAAATTATTTTTGCTAAATTAGGGTAATTTTTATGAAGCAGTAATAATTGCTATAGTGATACCAATTAATAGGATGTAAAATATCTGGAGACCCGAAGATTTGTTTTTTGAACGCATTTTAGATGATTTTTGTCAAGTTTCTATAGTTACTTGTATTATACACATTTAAAAAAAACTCATATCAAAACCTTTATTTCTATGGATTCTGGCAGACTTTTTCAACTTTTTCTTTCAAAAGGAAATATATCACCATAACCTTAATGTCCATGTGAAATTTGAACGTTGTAGCTCCACCCGTTTGGTCAGAATCGGCCAAAATATCACGAAAATGTCGCATTAAAAATCGAAAAAAATCGTAAAAGTACGATATTCATGAGAAATATTTCTTTAATTGTACCCAAAAAACGTGGCAGGTCTAAGTTCAAAGATTTAAAAGGTCCCCTCCAATTTTTATCAAGATCGCATATGCTGTTTTCCCAGTAGAAAGCAAACAAACAGACAAAAAAAAAACACAAAAAAGAGCTAATTTTTTGGGGGGGTCAGTGAAATTGAAGTCTTCGCTTCGCTCATCCAATCAATCGATATCAGACCCTATTTCGAGAAATAAAATCAGGTAGGGGATTGGAAGACCACACTAGACTTGACTCTTGGCTCCTCTTCTAGGTAAACCGAAGACATGCGTTACGTTTCAAACAAACTGTCTCCTTTTTCATTTGTCGTATATTTTCTCCACTTTCTTTTTCCACAGTTTTTCAACAGTGTTCGACATTCTCCTTTCTTCCCACCACTTTGCCTATTTACTTATTCCCTATCTTCGGTTCGTCTTCCCACGTCCTGTCAGGGTTCTCTACTTATCCCCTCCTCGTGTTCATATTGTATCTTCGGAATCCTATTTGTGTGCCTGATCCACCGAGGTATTTCTTTTCCTAGATTAAGGTTTAAGCTCCCTCACCCAATGTATTCCTCATCTCCGTGATCATAATCTTGTAAATTTTCGTCACTCCTACTTCACATCATAAAAAAATTCACTTCTGCTGCTTGAATTTGTCGAGTTTCTCTTCCTTCAGTTAGTCACGTCACGTCACTACCCCTCCTGTGAGTGCTGAGCCGAGACCCCACTATGAATTACATATTAAAAGCTGTTCATTGTCTTGGTTAACATCTCTGCGATACCAGTATGCGCCTTGTTACCATGAGCTGAGCATATGCTACCCAGTCTTTGAACTCATGTTCTGTGTCTCAATTAGTTCTTTTCCTTGAAGTACAATATTGATCTATCCACTGAACTTATTCTCTACTTCATCAACATCCCCTTCACTCTTCTCTATGCGCATCTCTCCTCCAAACTCTTTGGTCGAATCATTCAACTTCTCTACCTATTGCTGCACCTCTTCTCAACATTCAACACACCATCACAATAATATGAAGGTTTAAAAGGCTTCCGGCCCTTTGGTTCAACTTTTTACATACAAACATTGGTGACAATACGGTCCCCTTCATGAGAATCAATAAAATATTAGACGAAAATACTCGAGAGACCCTCGTAGGATTAAGATGTACAATCCAAAATTAAAAATGTAAGTATTCATTTCCCGCCCCAAACGATAAATTGGAGATCAGGACTCCTAATAGCAAGACGAAAGCCACTAGATCAATGGGATTACCCGGATCAGTTATTAATCTAACTTCTGAATTCGAGGTATTTTCTAACTTATTTTTAATTCTTCGTCGGTTTGTAAAAGGGCAGCTGAATTATTACCAGATTTAATTCACCGACACTCCAATATGAAACGAATTCCTGGATAGCGGGAGGCCTGGCTTCAATTTCCACTTGGTGCTGTATTTTTGTCAAAATTTTTTACACCATGCAAATATATTACATGCAAAAGATAAATAGTGCGTTGTTACAATTGTTTCTGGCCATCATTATAAGCGACCAAATATTAAATAAAATTGGAACATGGAACGGTGTTTTTTAAATTATTTACGTCATATTAATTCAATTCGAGATGATGAGCGTTGATATTAGACTTGTTCTGATATGGATTCGAAACCACGTTCCATGTACCCACAGACTATCTGTACACCGTTTTACACAAAAGTCAACTTAATATTGCCTTAATATTTTTTCTCATATACGGACTTCCAGTTTTTTTTCTTTTGTATATATAATTACGTATATCCATTGATTTGTAGAAATATTATTATATTGTCCTTATAAAATGCATATTAATGTATTTTTGTGGGAATAAAATGTGGGAATGTAAATTTCATTGAACTGGTTTCACAAGCGTCATACGCGTTCTACAATCATATCATTTAAAAAAAAATAAAAACAAAAAAAAAATCTTGAAACGATCTCTCAGTGAATTGTAGAATTATACTTACAACATAACAAAAACTTGTAGAAATACAGCCAAACCTTACACACTCAAAAGAAATGAGATTAAAAAAAGGGCCAAGCTCATCTACCCTTCCACATTTGCGCATTCTTAATTCATAAACGTACAGTGTCCCATAACAGCATCCTCGAAAAGCTTGGCAAAATAGAATTTGCGATTATTAATTTAAACGTAATAGTTAATCCAAGTTCTTTTTTTCTAATTAATTTAAACGTAATAACATGCAACTTTTATTTTGCCAAGCTTTTCGAGGATGCTGTAATGGGACACTGTACGTTTATGAATTAAGAATGCGCAAATGTGAAAGGGTAGATGAGCTTGGCCCTTTTTTTAGATCTCATTTCTTTTGAGTGTGTAAGGTTTGGCTGTATTTCTACAAGTTTTTGTTATCTGTGTGATCTCATTACTTTTTCAAGTTCCATTGCAAAACTATTTGTTAAAATATAATAATTTTATCAAAGTTGATTTAATTTCTATGGTATTAGCAATAACAATAGGATGTAAAATATCTAGACCCGGATTCATGTACATCCTGGGTATAGGTGGTATAACCATGGTATAACGACGGTATAAGGACTGGTTAAGTCTAGGCAACTCACATCCAATTAAAACTTTCCCATGCAACAACAAACGCACAACTTATGTTATTTTACACCTATTTCACTGCATCCACAGCCATGTAAATCAACAGATTATCAAAAGAACATTGAAAATTTGCACAGTTTTTGTTTTCGTTTTTATATAGTGACAGGAGTTTTGCGTGAGATCATTGACATAAAAGAATAGGTGTATTATTTCCGTACATTTTTGTATAGCCTAGGTGGACAATCATACTATTGTTTATCTGCATTAGGCTTTTAGTAATCAAAACTAGCTATTTGTGCGGGAAAGTGTGTCAGAACAAGGTTGTGCTGGCCTAGGGTTGGCTAGGCTTGTCAAACATGTAGGTCAATGTAAGTATTAATTTTATCTAGTCCTATAGCCCAATGGAACTTTAGACCTTCACTGTTGTATTATAAATAATTTTCTACATCTGGGCCTAGGCCAGGGACGGTTTCTGATTTGTTTTATGAGAGTATAATGACAACTTTTCTCGTTTCACACATAGAAGCAAAATTTAAAATGCCCGCCATTTGTTTACTTGTCGCACTTTCCCGCCTAACTCTGCTTATACCGTCAACAAGTGTCAAGTAACTATAGTTACTTGTTGATTGTATGCCTAGTGTATAAGGCTTATTTTAAAACCTTTATTTGGAAGCCTTCCAGCAAACTTTTTCAACTTTTTCTTTCAAAAGAGACTATATTACTATAACCTTAATGTCCATGTAAAATATGAACATTGTAGCCCCACCCGTCTGGTCAGAATCGCGGGCCGATTGAAACTGACGAATTAGATAGTAGTAGTAGCAGTAGCAGTAGTAGCTAACATCCTTAAAGTGATTTTGAGCATGTTTCAAGCCATTTTTTCACCAAGAAGGAATGGTCGTACCCCAATAAAATTTGGCATGTGTAGTCAGGTACCTAAATCCTCTAAACTTTGATAGTTTTCAAGTCCACATCACGTTACATGACGGCTGGGTAACACCTCGAAATCACCCCAACTCTGCTTGCTGTATAAGGTGCTTGAGTGTGTAGCGCGCCACGGCTTGGCTGCGGCGCCCTAACGGCCACCTAGATAATTACATTGTGAGAGAAGAACATATTTTGTAATTATTACATTGCCATGTTTTAATTTGCGATTCTACTTTTATTATCTGCAATTAATTATTTGTTAATGGTGTTTTATATATTTCATTTTCCTTGCTCGACAGAAGCGTCCAAAGTTAAATGAAGGATCTCAACAGATCAGCACATTTACTAACTTGAATTCATATTGCGTCTCCTTTTTGTTGTCTTATTTGTATTTTAGTCTCCGCTCAAGAACAATTTAATTAAAATCGAGATTGAATTCAGAATTCATAGACGGATTCTCATTAGACTCGACACTGGATTTTGCCATAGATGCATGACCCAGTTTATCTCGCAGATCAGATAATTTTCACGTACAGCAGTCGTCTTATTTTGAATATGAGCTCCATGTGTCCGTACCAACGCGTATGATTACTAGATACCGTCCGGGGTTCCATACGTAATGAAGAAACTTGGTCAATTCCCAGATTAAAACATAATTTAGGCATTCTTCAATCATGTCGATATATATTAAGCAATTGGATGCCATACATAATTAAACGAGGGAGCGGAGCGACCAAGTGTCTCCATTCAACTCGAACGGTTTCTCATTCTGTGATTCTGTCTATCTGTCTGTCTGTCTGTCTGTCTGTCGAAAATCAGCCGAACCGCTGAACAGATTGGGCTGAAATTTTTAACAGACATCCGGTACGAAATTATTGAGAACTGCTAACAAAATCAACTAGATCCATTGCGATTTAATCCTACAATAAATAAAAATGTGATTTTTAAAATATCGTTAGCATTTGTTTAGTAGCAGCTATCGGGACCACATCTACGTGGCTTGCATAGCCTATTGGTAAGCATTTAGCCTACCACACGGAGGGTTGAGGTTCGATACCCATTAGCTCGAGCTTTTTTTATATTTTTACACCCACATATTATTTTGAGGGGTGTTAAATGGGAAATAAAACTAAGGTGACTTTGTTTTATCTTGGAAATTTGTTAATGTTTCACGCTAATACGTTTTGAACACGATTCGCATTTCAAATGTTCAATTAAAATATCTAGGGAAACGCTTAAGTCGTTGTTAAACGAGTGAGTGAACCATGTGTTGAGTACCCAGTATGATTCCTCATACTGGGCTAGATCCTTAGGTATAGGGGAGGAAAGGGGATGTTCCCGGGTACTCAACACTTGGCTCACTCACTCACTCGTTTAACAACGACTTTGGCGTTTCCCTAGTATAATAAAACTAGTCGGATACCAGGTCTCGTTTGAACGTGAATAATGTTGAAAGGGTAAAGAAATAGAGGTATATGGGTATATTATAGAAATAAAAATATAGTTTTAGCAGAAAGTTTTTTTAACAGATTGTGTGAGGTCATTGACAAATTCCGTATTCAACTAAAGTGAGGTTTCATTTGTACGTATGATTGTTAAGAATGATCACATTACACACCTAGCAGTGATGAAGACACAGCCGACAGCTGTACTAAACTTTATATTCTCTAGCTCCTCGGAAATATGTTTAACAGTTGCTTTTGAAGCGACGGTGTTATTGTTGGTATTTTAATTTAATACTGTTTGTCCAGGATTTGCACTTATTATCTTTAATTAACGTAACCATTAAATATATAAAGCTACATACCTATGTCCATATAACAGAACAACTTGGAAACACATAGTACATTTAAAAATGAAAATAAGTATAATATTATGTTAGCATGACTTATGATTAGGAAGTGTAGAAGTAATCTCAATGAAAGAAGTAAGAAGTCGTCAATCAGATAATAGATCCGGGCGACATGGCTTAGAACTCGGGCAATCTGTCTGGGACAAAGACAACTTAGACCCACGATGATATATAACTCGTCCATATGTCTGGGCAAAAGAAGTAAACTATGGTTGAACTCAGGCAATCTGTCTGGGACAAAGACAACTTAGACCCACGATGATTTATAACTCGTTTATATGTCTGGGCAAAAGAAGTAAACTATGGTTGAACTCAGGCAATCTGTCTGGGACAAAGACAACTTAGACCCACGATGATATATAACTCGTCCATATGTCTGGGCAAAAGAAGTAAACTATGGTTGAACTCAGGCAATCTGTCTGGGACAAAGACAACTTAGACCCACGACGATTTATAACTCGTCCATATGTCTGGGCAAAAGAAGTAAACTATGGTTGAACTCAGGCAATCTGTCTGGGACAAAGACAACTTAGACCCACGATGATTTATAACTCGTCCATATGTCTGGGCAAAAGAAGTAAACTATGGCTTAGAACATCAGGCAATCTGTCTGGGACAAAGACAACTTAGACCCACGATGATTTATAATTCGTGAATATGTCTGGGCAAAAGAAGTAAACTATGGTTTAGAACTCTGAAAAACTGTGTGGGACAAAGATAGAATTGATCCATTATGGTTTAAAGATTAGTAGTACAATCAAATAATAACATTGGGAAACAACACCGAAATCGCTTTTAAATGTAAAGCAAAATAGTTTAAAAACTCATTAATTTATACCTTATCCCAAGCTTTTTGGTGTACAGGTATTACTGTATGCAAATTATAAAGAATAATTAATTTAACTGTGGTTGTGTACGGTTATTCTTAAAAGTACATTTTAGTTCTGCATAGTTGTTTTAAAACATGTCTGGAATACGGTAACCGCCGCAAATGACAGTTTCTTTTAATTTAAGAAAATAATGTTGAAAAGTATAACACGCCACCCAATCAATGTTCGTTAATCGTGTACAACTAAAACATATTATTATTCAATGATTGGGTTGATGATTGGGTATATACCAAAAATATAATCTTATAATTTAGAAAAGAGTTACAGTTGGCCGAGTATTTTTGCTATTAACATGCGAGAGGATTAAAAGGTTTTGTGTTAATATGTGATCGTATGTACAAACCTGATATAGCCATGTTTAGATATTCTAACCTGAAATGGAGATGAAACATTCTTATTTGATACATAATTTAAAAGCAGCTAAATTTGCACAATCCCATTCCAAACGATGACGTTTAATTTATGATAATAATAATTAATAATATATATTATTTATTATCGGTTGTCACAATTCATAGATAAAATTCATTCGATATCTATTCGCGTTTAAAAGCAAAGTGGCTGACATCTGGCGGTCAAGTGGAGAACTGCTCCAAGGCAGATACCGGGCGGCTGCATGGCGGCATTCAATGTTAAACCAATGCAATATTGTAGCGTCACGGTCAACTCCAGAAAGAATTTACTCGATCATGTTTATTATTTAGCAAGCAAGAAAGGTCATAAAATTAGTAATACACATTTTTGTAATGCGTAAAGAAACAAAAAGTCTGAATGTGTATATTATTCCGTGCAATACTGTGATTTAGATGGGAGTTCTATCGTCGGTTCTATTCCTATTCCTTGAGACACATCTTTCACAACTTTCATCAGTTTCATGGATACCACCAACCGATAAACGATAAACCATAATGGTAATTAATTTGTTACAATGATGTGCTGTAGGCGGTATAGAACCAAATCGGGCTAAGAGCTATGTACCGTCTTTGGGTTCAACATTCTAAACCCAACGATACTGTAAACCATAGTATATATTATGCAAGTCTCATTAATGGTGTAATTGATAATTGGTATAGATAAAATATGGAAATATTTGATAATTATTATTTATCATTAATAATATATGTCCATAAATAATTATAGTTTTTAAATTTGTGCAGCGCATTGAATGTAAACTATCCTACCTTGATTTTTTATTCCTTTATGCCAAGAGATTTGTACCAACTGCTGCTGTGAACAACAAATAATTATGCATAGACTTAATTATTTATGGGTTCATATTATTCACAATCTCAACCAAAACAACAACAAAACAATTCTAGGACTTAACTAGGCGTAATATAATTAGTTAACTATGCGTATTAATAATAGTAGGCCTATATATAAAGTTTAGTGAAGGCCGGTGCCATCTATATATAAATTATAACTTTAAATTTTTAGCCGCATTGGGGGGCTTTTTAAATGTGAGACAATGTTTTAAGAAGTTTCAATGGCGAGACGAAACACAAATTTAATAACAAATCGAGTTTGATAATTTATTCGCGAGGAACCCGCAAAAAATTACTTCCGGGGGGGGGGGGGGGGGGGAGAATAAATAATCTGTGATATAATATTATATAACATATCATATAGGCCTAAGTAAAGGCCAATAATCATAAGAAATTCGCGGTATTGCCATCAAGTTAAAATTACTGAAAATACACGTCTCCAAATTACGAGATAAAATTCCTTATTTTGCTAGTTATTTTGCAGCTGAGGGTTACAAAATATAGTGATTGTCCTACCCCATCGTACCCAAGTACTGGAAAGTAGAAATACTTCCAGAACTGACGCTTACAATGAAATATTATGTTTTAAAGCATGAAAAACACACTTGCTCCCTATACAGCCCGTGTTTTTATCTGCCTTCAGACGGCCATGTTGACATACGACCGTGCTGCTACCTGGTTAGGTTTTAACCGCGAATATGTGGACGAGAACGAGTGCGAAATTATGCGAAACAAGTAAATTATAGGCTAGGTAGGTAGATACATTCTAAAACTATGGAAATAAATACCTCAACAATTACTTCAGTTAATCCACATAATTATTACCAACTACGCAGAATTATGAAAAGTTACTTATAAAGTTTCCCGTTATAACGTTTCTCGACAGAGAGCATATATGGGAGTCCCATAATTAGTTCATAGAATATATTAAATTCCAAATTCAAGTGGATTTCCATGTAGTAAAACAATTTACGTTGAGCATTAACTTCAAGCATCGCACGTCTCTTATTTTTAAGTAATGCACAACAACTCGTTCAGTGAGTAGGTTGAGCGGTAATCAGCACTGTTCACCTCGTTCATGCAACACAGGCCTTGGGTGCTAACTCTCGCAGAAACAATAAAGTAGCGTCGTCATATTTGTCGCGGAGAAACTACCGGCATCTTGCAATGTAGACTTCAAAGCTATTTACGAGTTTATAAAGTATGGATTTGACACATCAAGAAACATTCCTTACTAGGCATACATTGGTACTGACAGCCATTCAATAACGTATCAAAACTCGTGGTTATGTATATACGTTCTTTAAAGTTACTGACAGCCATTCAATACCGCGTCAAAATTAGTATTTATACTAGGAAAACGCTAAAGTCCCGCCGCGTTGATGGATGAGCTTTTTTTTGTAAGTTTTTAGTTTACGTGGGACCACTTTTCCTTTGCAAGTGCTTTGTGAATGCATTGTAGGTGATTGTTGTCAAGTTTCTATTGTTACTTGTTAATTGTTATTATAAACCTAAAAAAAACTTTAATTAAAACCTTTATTCTATAGATTCTGGCTAACTTTTTCAAATTCTTCTTTCAAAAAGCAATACATAACCATTACCTTAATGTACATGTAAAATATGAACGTTGTAGCCCCACCCGTTTGGTCAGAATCGGCCCAAATGTCACGAAAATATCGCACTAAAAATCGAAAAAAATCGTAAAAGTACGATATTCATGAGAAATATTTCTTCGATTGTACCCAAAAACAATACACCTCTAAGTTCAGAGATTTCGAAGGTCCCCTCCAATTTTCATCAAGATCGGATATGCCGTTTGCCTGGTAGGTAGTTAACAAACAGACAGAAAAACAAACAAAAAAACAAACAAAAAAAAAACACCTGAGCTAAATTTTTTGGGGGTCAGTGAAATTGAAGTCTTATCTTCACTCGCTTCGCTCGCTACGCTCATCCAATTATGTATTATGCGTTCTTTCTAGTTATTTACACATTTCAAATCCTTTTCTAGCTCACGGAACGCATTGATTTAAACAATTCTCAGTACTCTCGGCTTCTACAGCTATAACTGAGCATCTCATAACAAGTATTTTTTGGCGTCTTTCGTGTAGTGACTCGATAGCTTATTATGACATCTAAATTTATAAAACAATGTATTTGTCACCCTATACACACTGTCGATTTTGTTATGTATTAATTTATCAACACAGCATATTGTAATCTAATGAAATGTTTATGTTAAATTTTTTTGAGATGATATTGTATTTAGTAGGTTTGTGGTGTTACCCATGTGATTGGGGCTTTGCTCTTTTCTGACAACCTTTTCCGCATTGTTAACGTGTTATCAATCAAATCAAATCAAAATCAAATCAAATTATAAATTATCATACGTAGCCCCGCTCAAGATTTCAAACATAGGTCTAACACAAATCTACGGAGGGCGTCCTATCCAATAAAATCAATTGTACTGGTGATGTATTCTTTTATTTTACGTATAACATCGAATCTAAAATGGACTAACAAAAAAGTAATAAGTAATAATGGAGGTTGAATAAATAACATCACTCTGAAACTTCCATTTAGTTTAAAGTTACTTATTTTTTTTTAAATGCAATAGTACGAGAACGCAATAACGTTTCACGAGCCAAGCGGCCACATGCTATGGTGGCTCACAGCGCAAAACTATCGAAACATACACTTGAGTGCAATACTCAAATGGGTTTTCTTTGAAATTTTCGATGAAGCATGATTTTCAGCTCAAATGAAAATTGAAATATTTAATACAATTCCACCTATACGGGAGTGTTTCCCGACTAACCAAATCGAGAAAATTGAAATGCTCCACTTTTTAAAAAAGTTCCCGTACCGGCACCGCAAGCAGCACCACGTGCTGAAGATCATGTAATAGAGCGACTAGCATTGTGCCTTGCCTCGCAGAATGAATTCGTGGTGGATTCGAGAGTGCAAACCCCAGTGTATAAGTTACTTGTTTTTGTCGTTGTTCGATCAACCTCTCATTTTAACCATTGTTTAAAATTTGAACTTTTACATGTATAAAATGTTGATAAATATACGAACGCGTTGTGAATTGTGATCATGTGCTACACGGTAAATTAAAGTATATTTGTATGGAGTATAGAAGTTAACTCATAGTACGTTGAAAGTAGGGAGTTATGAATATCAATTAATAACAATGTAAACTTTTGCGTAGATGGCAGATTTCTGAGCTTATTATCATCTCTCAAGTTTCTAGAACGCGGTTTGTATTGAAAATATACAAAGTTACTAGCAGTTGTAGTAAAGTTGTACGTAACATGCTAATAAACAAAATAACGTCGTCATGTTGCTTGTTTAGTCCAAAAGGTAATAAAATACGCGCTCTCTGGAGTTTGAAGCATACGACGTATAGAGAAATTAGCCAAGGGAAAGGGAGATATTCAAACTAATAATATATAAGGGTTATATTCTCTCTGCTTTTCTACATTGCCTTTCCCTCATTCATGTCTTGCAATAGAATTACATAAGAAAACTTGTAATTTATTATTTTAAATTGTAAAATAAACCTATATACGCTAATACTATTTATAGTATGTTGCAACCAATTAATGACATTTTATATAAATAAATAAATTGTATTTAGAGTCTACCCACTCAGTTATATAACTGATTTTCAGTGGGGGACAGTAAATCAAAGCGACCAAGCCAACCCTGTAGGCCCCGACGCAATCGACGAGTAAGCGATAACCAACCAAAGATCGATATTTTTAATTGGAAATATAGCAATCAGTGGTATGGACAGTGCGAACACCCGCGGATCAACGCCAGAATCAACAAGGCCGATTCAGAACAACTCTGAATTTATTATGTGCTTCGTTGCTAGGACGGCTCCAAAGTCACCGTTTACAAACTCCTAAGACAAGAACTGATGGACTGAAGTCCAAATCAGAAGTTAAAAAACTTCTGACTTTGGCGGGAATCGAATCCTCGACCTTCTGCATTGGAAGCAGGTACGCTAACCACAAGACCGAGTCACACACAAGTTAGTACACAAATTATTAATGTGTTGCATTTTTCTTTGGTGCTCGAGATGCTGATGTTTATGAATTTTCTAGTGTTTTTGCACAAAACTGAACAACTTTATTGTGTATTCCAAATAAGTCTTGTGAATTACAGTAGCAGTTTTTTCATTTGCTAGACACTTAATTTCACGTAGTCTATTACTCCAGCCATGTTCATCTCGTACCGACACTATCTCTTGGGCTGGACCCGTTGTGTCGTCTACATTAGGGTTGGATGTATGATTCTTCATTACTCCTAATTAGGTGACCGACTTTTATCCCCATTGAAGTTTTTGGGGTTTAATTTTGTTTTAAAATAACTAGTTATGATCAAATTATTCAGTGAAAACAATTGTGAAAAACAAAAGTGGATTAATAAACATCATCATCTCAAGCCCTGAAAAAATACATCACGGTCTTGAGAAAGTTGTCAAATAAAAATATACCACCGCGACAGAACAGTCTTATTGAAATTTTACTAGGAAAACGCTAAAGTCCCGTCGCGTTCATGGATGAGCTTTTTTGTAAGTTTTTAGTTTACGTGGGATCTATTTACTTAACAAGTGCCTTTTGAACGCATTGTGATTGTTGTCAAGTTTCTATTGTTACTTGTAAATTGTTATAATAAACCTAAAAAAACTCATATTAAAACCTTTATTCTATGGATTCTAGCTAACTTTTTCAACTTTTTCTTTCAAAAAGCAATACATCACCATTACCTTAATGTCCATGTGAAATATGAACGTTATAGCCCCACCCGTTTGGTCAGAATCGGCCCAAATGTCACGAAAATATTGCACTAAAAATCGAAAAAAAAATCGTAAAAGTACGATAATCATGAGAAATATTTCTTCGATTGTACCCAAAAACAATAAACCTCTAAGTTCAGAGATTTCGAAGGTCCCCTCCAATTTTCATCAAGATCGGATGTGCCGTTTGCCTGGTAGAGAGTTAACAAACAGACAGAAAAACAAACAAACAAACAAACAAAAAACACCCGAGCTAAATTTTTTGGGGTCAGTGAAATTGAAGTCTTCGCTTCGCTCATCCAAAAATGTTAATGCATACTATATTGAATCAGAAATTTCCAAAAACAACATTTTACAACATACAATTTATTTAACGTTGCAAATATATCTGGTTAAATTATTAAACTCGAGTTATCTTTGACACACATGTAAACAATTAGAAAACACATATCAAATCAAAGAACAGTTCACAGTTTGTTTTTAAATGACAATAGAAGGTGCTAGTTAAATCCAAATAATGATCTACAATATTGTTTTAATTTAGTAAACAAGAAATAATCTAATTAATCGATTTAAGACACATTTTTAAGTTATATTAACGGAACAACATCTGCCTTTAACATTGCGAATTGTTACTGGCAAATCTACATTGAAAATTCAAATTTCAATTTCCAATGCTGAAAAATCAGATTTGCCATTACATTTTTTTAAATGTTATTATTTGTTGATGCTCATGTAATTTAAAAGGAAGTAAAACTAAAGGATCATTGAAGAAGTGTGTGTTCTATCACTTTTTCAAAGGAAAGTTGCCACATACCTGGGGGGATAGCTTCATCTGTAATCTTCAATGATAACGTCATCTACAGCTCCTTAGGGCCTTAATTCTTCTTGCTTTAAAGTACGTGCTTTGAAAAACGATAGGTTTTAAGATTTACATAAGCTCGTATTGATTCAGAATCAAATATGTGGGGAAGCGTTCAGTAGGTATTTGTTTCCTTAAGAAACGAGATTCGTAATAACTTCGCAATATTTGTATCCTTCACCTTCCCAATAAAAAAGTTGAGAAAAGTACACGTTTTTAAGCTCTGAAACATTATAAAGGCAGCTTTCGCGCCCTAAAAACACACACATGGGTATTTATGGTAAATGCTTTACTTTTAGGCACATTCATAATAAATCTGTGCTTATTGTGAAGAAGCCGCATTAGCATAGAGCAAAAAAAATCGTCTCGGAAGCCTTAGCAGAAGCCTTAGAGCGAAGCACAAATAACATTGCCAAAGAGTATAGAGAAATTGTAAAAACGCATAATTATGACTGTACTTTGTATCTCAACTTCACTCGTTGTTTTAACCTCTTGATCTTCACGCCCCGGCCCTTATAAGAGCAGTGAACATGAAAGTAGGTAACACGGTCTCTTACAGCGGGTGAGGTGTGAAGACAAAGGAATATAGAACTTGGGTGTGAAGATATTTCAACAGATTAGCTGTTTTTCAATCCTACTCTGATTACGATACAAAGCACATAATTTTTCTAATTATCGGCTTACCTCGATACTAAGTAGGCGGGTGGCGCTGTGGTTCTGTTTGAGGGAGTTGAACACATAATATTTCAAATGGTCGGCTTACCTCGAAACTAAGTAGGCCGCTGTGGTTCTGGTCGAGGGAGTTGAACACATAATGCGCGTACTGGCTGGTGTTCGCTGCAACCAAAGCGAAAATTTAGGTCAGCAAGTTAACAATATATTTTTAAACATATTAATTACAATTCAGACATTACATTTTAAAATGGATCTCTGTATATTGCCCAACATTTTGAAGAAATTCAAACATTATTTTGTCGGATTCAGTAATAATTATCTTGAATGCGATAGCTATGGCGTTTTTGGTTCCAGTTCAATAAAGATTGATTGAACATACTGCAAAACACGATATGCATCAAAGTTTTAAATAGTTAATTACTTTTAACTGAACTCGATGTTCAACAAAATATTATTTTACCATTTGGATAACTTATACGCACCCGTCGGTAAAGTGTATAAATAAATTCAAAAACACTTGAACATTCCTTGAATGTCGTGCAAGACAATATTGAAATTTTCATAGAATTAAATTTCGATATGATATCAAACTTTACCCACAGTTGAAATCAATCTCTTACAATCTTTAGGTATTACTTCCTACGTAAAAATAACGAATCGAAAAATCATTGGACTTGACATTGTGTTGTGTTGTTTAAAAAATATTGATTACTTCATGATTTGATATTTCTTCTTTCATATTCTACGGTATCCAGGAATCGGGTTTCTTGTCCTTGATACAAAATTAGAACATACTATTCCCATGTATGATTTCATCCAACCTCTTTCATACACATCCTGTGACTTTCTAAGAGAATCCAAGAACAAAGATGAGATAATATATGAGATTACTTGAAATGATCAATATTTAACTACATACATCAGATCAATTTAATCACATTCTCCAATGACAGCAATATTACCACCATTCCTGGCAAAACGCGTTTGGAAACCGCATAACTCACCCCTGTTCGGTTCCTTGGTCTCATTAGCTCATCATTTGGGACGGTGATTTAATTAATGGTATCACAGCGTGATGGTTGTCGCACGAACCAGATTAGCTCGGCTCGAGTTTTCTGGTGACGACGATGTAAATTACAACGAGGCCGCCACGTCACAGATTCAACCTGTGGGGGTCGAAACCCCAACGTTCTAATTAGATTTGTTCCACCTTGATTGCACCCCTAATAAGGTGCGAGGCGGTTCACGTGAAGCCAGACGGAAACACTTAATCACTTATCTAACTGACAATAAATTAGCGTTATTTCAATCAGCTGGTGAGGTTCTTCGGAGATGCGTCAGAGGTAATGTGAACGCGAGCATGATGAGAAAGTTAGAAAGATGGGGTATTCGATCCGTCTCCTAAAGATGGAAGGGCAAGATTTAACGAATAAAGACTTAATCTTGGTTTGGGATGAGAAAATTAAAAATCTCTTGGAGATTGTTGGTAAAGAAAATGGCGGCGACGAATGTTCTGTTGGTGTGTCTTTCAATCCACCGATGAAATTGGGTTGGCGGAATGGTGACAATCATTAAACCATGGACTTAGAATAGTAACTGGCGTTATTAAACCACAATAATTGGCTGAGAATTTAGCGAAAACAGATGGTAGTCAGAAAATCAACATAATATGTCCGAGTGTTGCAATGTCGCAGACCCGACACCTCCACTAAACTTATAAACGCTTGTTATTTGTATGTATGCATCTTTATTTTTCTTCTCTTTCATTATCAATGTGCAAAAGTAGTGATGGATGTGTTATAAATAAATACATTCGTATTTAGAGTCTATATCCACTCAGTCTTATAACTGATTTTAAGTGGGGACTTGAAACCATAGCGATCAATCCAAACCTGTAGGCCCCGACACAATCGACGAGTGAGCGATATCCAACCAAAGATCCATAGGAAATATAGCATTCAGTTTCAGTGGTATGGACAGTGCGAACACCCGCGGGTCAACGCCAGAATCAACAAGACCGATTAATAACAACTTTGAATTTATTAGGTTCCTCGTTGTTATAGGACGGTTCCAAAGTCATCGTTGACTTATTCCTAAGACAAGAAGTGGTGGACTTGAATCCGTATAAGAAGTTACAATACTTTCTCCTGAAGCGGGATTCGAACCCGGTACCTTCTGCATTGGAGGTAGGCTAACCACTAGTCCGACGAGCCACTCTATTGATGCTTCATTTTATGGTGATGGTATGACCACACCCTAAACTCTTCGAATCAGAAAACCAAGCAGATTCGGCCATATGAGTTGGCCGTCAGATGGTGCCCATCACTTTATGACAAGTTTTTGGAACGCGTGGCAGCACAATAACCTGCATTAAAGATTTCTACCAAGCTAATACAATTACAAATACAGAGAATAGTTTCATGTTAGGTGAGTATTCATTTAATAAGTCAACCGGGTGAATTCGCAAGTTAGGCAAGTTTAAAATGATATGTTACCTACCTCATTAAGCAAAACCCTCTCTTGGCATTGCTTGTGGATTTTAGGTATCTTGACTTCGCACAAGTAAAAAGTAAAAGTAAATGTGGGAAGTGATGGTCGTCCTATACAAACATATCCACAAACAATACAATAACTTCCATACATCTTGTGACTTGCTTCACTCAAAGCTAACTGAGATAATGTTTTCTTGTTTAGAGAGCATATTATAGCTTCTCTTACCCGTTCGTCCGTCTATTACGTCCCATGATAAAGAAACAAACATGCCAGACGTGGTGTAATGACATGTCTCATCAAAGAGGATGATAATGGTTTTGGTAAACCGGGGTTGGTGAGGGTGAGACCATCAGCCTTCCAGACGTTAGTTATAAACTCGACACCTCCGCCAAGAAGAGTTAAACGTTTAAAACGTTTTCTGCGTAGATTGTCTGGTTTGCTGTCTACTGGTTGAGCTGGCAACTAGTGGCAATAGTTAGTTAGGTGTCCTGTATCATTGCTGTGATCAGTGTTTGACGAACAATTTCAAATAATATGTCTGAAATAATTATATATTAGTGTCAAGATCTTTTACTAAATTGTTATCAAAATTTGAACACAAGAATGAACATTCGCTTTCAGTGGTTTCTTCCGATAACTTTTGATTACTCCCTGATTTGCTGTTCCTGATTTTTGGCAAACCTCACATTCGTTTGAGTGGGATCGTCTAATAAATCAGTTTTTTTTTCTTTCGTTTTTCTTTTTAATTTTAATTTTAATTGCTTTTTCTTTTCTTTTCTTCTTCTTTCTTTTTTTCTTTGTTTTCTTTTTTTTCTACACCTTTTTTATATTTGATTCATTAATTAATTGAATTTAATATCCTTTTCATTTGTTATCAAATTAGTTGTGTTTTAATGCATTTTTGTTGTAATGTTATGTTACTATTTCAAATATTTACTCAACTGTAGTTCATTGTTGTGTCTGCATCTATGTAATTAGATTTATTTAGTTGTCCTCCTTTGTAAATCAGTTTTACTAGGAAAACGCCAAAGTCGTTGATAGACGAGTGAGTGAGCGATGTGTTGAGTACACGGTAACATTCCCTTTCTTCCCCCTACCTTAGGCCTCCCTATAGCCTATCATAGGCTGGAGTGGCGTATTATGGCCTAAACTATGGCCTAAACTTTTACACAACTCCCGGACCAACAATCAACCATTAAGCAAGACCCGGCAGTCACACGGAATATTCAGTTGAAGACTGCCAACAACAGAAACCTCCGGCACAGTGATTTCCACCAATACCCTATTATACGAATATAATTATCAAACTTAAATGCAAATGTTCCCGGGTACTCACCACATGACTCGCTTACTCGTCTAACTACGACTTTGGCGTTTCCCTAGTCTAGTTGGCTAAAGCGCACTTGTAGCCGAAATGTGGGAGACGTGGGTTCAATCCCCTGGTCGGGAAAGATTTTGTAATTTCTAGATTGTATTTAAAAAATAATTAAACATGTTTTGAAATGCATATAACGCAGTGTAGTCCATCATCTGTGGCAATAGGGCCTACTATGGTAAACATAGCCAGTACGAAATACGTGAAAATATTGCAAGGTTTACTCAATCTACGAGCGGAATTTGGGGGTACCTTGACGTCCAACATTCGACAGACCTTGCATGGGCACGGCATTTCACGGCTAGGCGAAAAACAAACAAAAAATATCATTTCAAAATCTAAAACATTGTCGTTAAAATAATTTCTAAACATTGGAAGTCTATTTTTCAGTTTATCATTTCTTGTAGGTTTAAATCGCAATAAATCTTGCTGATTTTGTTAGCAGTTCTCAATAAACTCGTACCGGATGTCTGTTTAAAATTTCAGCGCAATCTGTTCAGCGATTCGGCTGATTTTCAACGTACACACACACACACACACACACACACACACACACACACACGCACGCAGAAAAACAATTAAGGTGGATTCATGACATTGCGTTGCGATGCGTTGCGTTGCGTTGCGATTTTGCGAGATATTGCTTTGTTCTGCATGTAGTTCACGACCTTGCGGAGAAAAAACGCATCCACTGCCTGTGCACACTTTGTGTCGGGGCTGTTTTATTATTTTATGTTGTTGTCAGGGTTCACTAGATACCTAACAGCTGCTAGCTTAGCATAAGTATCTAGTGGACCCAAATTGTTGTTAGTTAAATCGCAGGCCATTGTTTCCTTCATAGTGACAGCACAAAAGAGAAGTGTGTTATTCCCAACCAAGTAGGATAGGGTTTATAATTGTCAAATTTAATACACAATAGATAAGCTCAGGTCTCTAAGAGCTAGGCTCTTAATATGGGTAGGTTTCTTTTACCCATACTATTATTATAAGTTTGAGATAGTTAATAATATGCTTGTGTTTATGTCAGGAGCCGGCTTGCACTGCGAATTAGATAATCATGTCAAAATATGAAATAGGAAGCCTTGACTTGCGCGCGTTGAAAGTTGACCAAATTTTGCGATGAGTTGCGATATCACACGTAGCTGGTGCCTGATTGGTCCAAGAAAATCGCAACGCAACGCATCGCATCGCATCGCAACGCAATGTCATGAATCCACCTTTAGGGCCGTTTAAGTCGAATGGAAATCACTACGTTCGCTACGCTCACTCGTTCAATAACTGAATAGGATAGACGTTATAAATAAATAAAAAATAAAAAATAAAGGACGTAGCATCAGAACTGTTAGCTTTGCTCCCTATCAAGAATACTCAGGTACCCGTGTTTGTCATTGTTTCGATAAAATGTGAGACGTTTGAATGGGGTGTAAACTATAATTGACTTTACAATTTTATTTCTGCGGGTGAATTTTTCACTGATTTTCAACACTACGCTCAAAGCACGTATACTCAAACCAATGTTGACAAACCGACCAAAGACCTCGGCGAACTGAGTATAAACTCTCCTCGTATCTGTTTCCCTCAACCGTCCAATGGGGTGCCGTATGACCATTTTCCCGCGCGTGAGAATGGCCGGATCGCTCGCAGCGCTATCTGCGCTGACGGGAAAATAATACGGCTCCCCATACTTGACGTCTTTAATGTCAGGTCTATATGTTTGCTCCGACGAATGTATTGGAGCTATTCTACAGATTGTGTAGTTTAGTGATTTCGTTTTCTCAACATTTACTTCATATATCCGTGCGAGTCATGAGTTTAGCACCAATTCAAGTGTTCAAGCCGACAATATTTAGTGTGAATTCAATACATTATATTATGTATAGAGTCATTAAAAAAACATAGTGAGGGTCTACTCACTCGCACGTATAATTGATTTTCAGTGGATCCTTAATTTAAATCAGACCAATTAAGCTAATTAGTCTCCAAACGCTTTCAAAGAGCGAGCAATAGCAACCAGAGATCGGCATTATGACATAATAAACACCGACTAAATTCGTTGGGCACCATCCACTCGCGGCCGACGCCAGAATCAACAAGGCTAATTCGAAATATCCATAAAATAAAGTTAACGATGTGCTAGGACGGCTATAGTCACCATTTACACATAACCAACACAAAAACTTAATAGACGCTAAAAATCTTCTGTCGGAATTCGCAATTTATTATAGTAGACACACAATCGTTTATAATCGTAATACAATATTAATATTATTATATTAACATGTAAAAATATGTAACTAATAAAAATAAATTTAGTAAAGGTTTGTCTTAGGCCCCGATAGCTCAGTTAGTAGTGCATTGGTTCGTAAAACCGGAGGTTCTGGATTCGACCCCCATTCGGAGCAAACTTTTACGACAATTGCTATCATTCAATTATAATGTCCTCAAAGCTGACTTTTGCTTTTAAACCTTGTATTAATAAATAATGATATTAATAATGTCACTGCTATACTAATTACACAATGCAAAATGAACTTGTTCGCCTAGCATTTCCTCAATATACCAAAGAACGTTTAATAATAACTCGTTACTTTTTACCTAGTGCGGATAAAGGTTTTCTAACGACGTAACAAAATATTATGTGTCTATATCAGTTTCATACCCTCCGTTAAAATGTTATGTAACATACCCTAGCGATCGTTTGCGGTTTCCTATCCAGTGGTTTTATAGTTTCTTCGATATTTGCTTTTCTAATGAGGTGGGATGTAGAATCTCGAATCATCTCCTCGGAATGTTATTTCATGTAGAACGAGAACACAATCTCTTCTTTGTCGTTTTCCGGTTCTATCACCAAGGCGTTATTAAAAATATTCCCCGAGGAGTTTCACCATTCTCGAGTTCACAAAAACTGTTATACAATAGTCAAGCAATAAGAATTTTCTCTGCACTGGATTTCTCTCTATGTTTACTTTGTTTTAACTTCAATACCTCTATCACGGTCTCATACATTTCAACTGATGTGACCAAAATATTGTTTACTTTTTATTTAAAGTCATTTTTGTGCCGATAATTAGACAACGAGATTAATATTTGATAATAAATTCGTATTATTTATTTTAGCTTATAGATGCTCAAACATTAATTTTGTGAGAACAAACATACTTGAACAAATATATACACACGATTTAAAAAAATACATATATAACACATTACTACATGTGCCAAATTAGTAAGTTCCACGCGCTTCAGCAAGGCTCTTCGCGGCACGAGATTTCCACAGATTTTGAGTGTTTTAGCAAGATATTTGCTAGCGTCGACGCCGTTTCTTGTTGTGAATTTAACAAACAAGAATAAACAATAAATAAATAAATAAATAAATAACTAGGAAAACGCTCAGTTGGACGCGTTGATAAGCGAGCACGTGCTATAGCTAGACCCACATTGCACATTTTTTTAAATTTTAAAACTTGCGACGTTCGCTGTCCACAGGGCCATGTTTCCAATATTATTTATTATTGCCAAGGTATTTGGGTAAACCCGTGTGTAAAATCCACCGCCATCTAGAGGACCTTGACACCTTGGGAAAACTGTTTAAACTCTTTGGTGACAAATAATAGACTGCTTCCTCGAAAGTATTTTGATTACTTCTAGGTGGCAGTGCATTAGAAACTTCGCGCATCTTTTCGTTGCCATGGCAACGTTACTTTTGTTATAATGTAATTTCCATTTACACTACTTATCGGATCAAAATAAAATTAACATATTCGTGACGCGGACGGACATTCTAAATGATTTGGCTATCTCAGATTTTGTCGCCGTTTAGTTTGAAAAAAAACTTTCGATTAACTTTAATGTAACTTTTTAACTTTTTGAACGATTTTGCTACAAAACTAATGGCATTCAATCGAGAACGAAGCTTGCGGATGGTCAAAATTTCAACTCGATCCGAGCCTCCGTTCGAACGTTATGGCGAGACATACAAAAAACAAAAAAAAAACAAAAACAAAACCAGTGACTATTTTTTCCGGCAGAGTCAAATGGAAACGCTCGCTTCGCTCGCTTAACAATGATATACGTAGCTAAATAATCTACAGCTTCCTTGCAACAGTATAAAATTAATAAAATGTAACATATAATAAATAAATAATATGCAAATAAATAAATAATTATCCATGCTATGTGCACGTTGAAATATATTTGGTGGAGGTGCCGGGAACTTTATTTTCCTCGTGACATTCAACATCCGTCCCCCTGCCCCCAGAGTCACTGAAATCTTTCTGTATCATCCTTGTTGAAGGGAATAAGTCAATAATAAGACACGTATATCGGAGGTCATGTCTGGGACGGACTGACAGAAAAGTTATGCATTTATAGAAGAGCTATGCTCCTTTCGCGAAAACAGATTTTTTTAAGTTTCGAGGCTAAAGGCTCGCATTTCTATTTTATTCTTTGATTTGAACAGAAAACGACTGGTCTCTTATGATATTCTCGCTCCTTTTTATTCATTCTCGAAATCTTTAACGAGAACCTACATACGAGAACATCTAGTTCGCCTCTTTGCTGGTCCCGCGCAGATTCCTTTAATTCCAGCCGTTTGTCGAGAATCTATGGTGATGTGGAAACTCCCCAGCTGACCGCTGACCGACCCGTCACTCGTTACAAACCACAATGAGATCTTTGGGACTTGGAGACTATTCTGTAGTTGATAAACGAGGAAAGTAATAATGAGCCCAACCCAAAAACTATCAATATTGATTCCTCTCAAATTAGTTTAGTCTAGTCTGAGGGATTTTCTTCGGGACAATTTCATGCATGCATCAAATATTGTTTTTTATTGAAGAGATAGGCGAAACTATTCAAAACTAAGCTTGTTTTGTTTATTAGTTACCGATAAGAGTGTATGACAACTCACGTTATGAAGACAGGCGATTTATGGTAATTTCTGGTATTCTCAAACTCCATAAAAGTTTAAAATAAAAAACTTTTTATATGTGCCATGGGGATTTTTAGTTTAACGACAGCGAGCTTCCATGAAATTTTCATCAACAATTACGCGTGCTTGCAGTAAAACAGGAGTCGACTTTTAATTGTCATTTTATTTCAAAAACACGAATAAAGGATTTTTGTTTAGCTACAGCTCTAATGAAAAACCTTGTCCCAGTTTCCTTGTCGAAAGTTAGACGCGCATATTGCTTTGAATCGCGGTAAGGGAGACGATGCGTGATAATGAAAACACCGCCCTTTGACGATTAAGCTTTGAAAATTGGTGGCTGATCCCGAGAAAATTGCGCACCCACAGCAACATCTGAGCCAGAATTACGATGAGGACAGAGAGAGCGAGAGATTTCAAAAGTGTTTATACACACATAATTTTTTTTATTACTCTAGAACCAAGTAAAATTTTGCAAGTAAGCTATAAAAAGGTTCACAATTTTAGAAATGTATTTTGTAAGTGATACAAAATATAATTTATACATTAGTGTTGATCTGGAAGTAGGCCTTAATTATATTATCAATATTGGTTGTTGATAATGTGTTAAATACTGAATCCACAAAATGATTTTCTAGATTTAAAAACATGAGTTGAGATAAAACAAGAATCTGTCATCATACTATTCTACCATACTAGCATAGCTAAAAATCATCATTCAGGAAAACAAATGTTTTCTTTTTTGGTGTTTTTTCCTTTCTCTTTTTCTTTTCTTTTTTTCCTCACCTCTTTTTTACATTTGATCATTAATTAATTGCATTTAATATCCGTTTTAAATTTATTATCAAAACTGTTGTGTTTTAATGCATTGTTATTTCAAATATTTGCTTAACTGTAGTTCATTGTTGTGTCTGCATCTACGTAATTAGATTTGGTTAGTTGTCCTCAATTGTAAATAAGTTTTTAACTGAATAGGATAGACGTTAAATAAATAAAAAAATGCGACAAAAGCTAAAATCAGAGTGAGTAGAAAATGTACCATTCAATTTCGAGATAAATACATAACCTTTATACTTAATCAAACAAACTTGAATAAACTGTCTAAAGAACGGGCGAGATATTTCTTGGAATAAAATATTGTACTACATAGTATACAGAGTTTCAAACAAACATATATATTTTTTTCCTAGCTACACCATCGTCAAATTAGTAAGTGGCATGCAAGGCAAAATTATTATAATTTACAAACATGACGTATTAATCTTGGGTTTGCGCAAAAAATCAGAACCCCACTGAAAAATTTGCCACCGACATAATAATACTCCGCTGGTTTAAGAAGCTTATACAAAATGTATTTTGTGTACACATATTTTCCAACTGTGGTATTAATATCGGCCAGCTTTAGAACTCAATTCGTTCGGACGTTAACTTAGAACTCGTAAATATATATTACAAATAATCTTCTTATCCCCACTCATACAACACACAAGAGCATAATATGTATTCAGAATTCAAATATAGTTGTTAATGTTTAAATCCGCGTGCCATGCCTGTTAACAAAATACAAGCTAAAGCTATAAATCCCACAATTTTACCACTTTGGCAAGAAGAGTGGACAATTATTTTGTTATTTTCACGTTCCTGCAAGACCAACACGAAACCTATAGACTTTCCATCTGCCAAGAAGCAGACTAGATATTTTCGTATAAACAATTAGTTGTCATCCACCTAGATCTTGACATAAATCATCTAAATTTTCAATGTTTTAAAAAGTTTCTCTTCAAATGTTCTTGACGTAAAACTTTGTAATCTGCATAGTTTTTTATTTGCATTTCGTTAATTCTAATGCTCTTTTGTTCACTAGAGCTGACCAATTTACATGTTGTTTGATTTTTTTATATAATTTTTATTTTTGTGCTTTAGTATTTAATTAATTTAATGTAAAAGCCTACATCACACTTGTGGAGCTTGGTCTGTTGTTGGTGGCAATAATTAAATAAATTATCAAGCAGAATATTCTTTTAGAAGAGGATAACAAAGTTTAAATGTTGTCTTTAAATTTATTTGTTGATTTTTTTAGTATAAAATTGCATTAAGTTAATTATTGATTTCAAGATGTTCTTTCTATTTTAATAATGTAATAATTATTTAATTGTGTTGTGCCTGTCTCATTCAATATGATTATCATAAGCTTAACACTAGATTATTTTCGTAGGTTTTACGACACGCACTTTACAGAGTAAATATTCCTATACCCCTACACTCGTTTACAAAATAATTTTACTCACTTAGCCTATTCAAATTGATATGAATAAAATGTTTTAAGTAATTAGCCTAATAGTTTGCAATTTATGTGTTTGTGTATTGCAAAACTTGTGTTTATAATTGTCGTTGTTGTTGTTGTTTGTTGTGTTGTTGTTGAGGGTAAGACATTCGGTCAATGAACTGGTGAACTGTATTCAAGGCCGTGTGAGAATAAAATAATAGATTATTAGACGAGAGAGCGCAGCGACTTTGAGTGGGCGCTAAAAATCAGCCAAGTTGCTGAACTAATTGCCCTGAAATTTAAACAGCTATCTGGTACGAGTTAAAATTAAAAACTGTTAACAAAATCAGCAAGATCCGTTGCAATTTAAACCTACAAGAAATAATAAATTGAAAACTGTCTGAAAATTTGTAACATCTAATTTAACGGCAATGTTTTTTTTTTATCAAATTAGCTACGTTTTGAACGTCAGGCGGTGAATGCATTACAGGGACCAAAGTGTTCCGAATCTTGCACACTAAAGGTTGCACACAATTTCGCTTTGAGATTGAGAAAACCGTGCAATCTCACTCGTATTTCGTACTTGCTATTTTTTCCATAGTATTGTATTCATTTCAAAACAGTTTTTTTTATTACAATCTAGAAATTACAAAATCTATCCCGACTTCTCGAGCTTTCTGGTAAAAAGGCGTCTTAGCCAACTAGACTCGGATCTTGCGCTTGTGGCACACTCGTCCCGTTGTCAATAAAGCATAAATGACAGTAAAAATAAAATCACCAAAGTCGTTGCTAGACGAGTGAGCAAGTCACGTGTTGAGTATAACCGGGAACATTTACATTTAATTTGATTGATATAAGGTATAAATTACAGACGTTTGAGTTTAGTTGGTATAAGGGCGCGTCAACTGTAAGACCGTAATGCGCCACTCTACCCTATGATAGACTAGGGAGGTCAGACCCATGCTGGATCCAGCTATAGGTATTGGGAGGAAAGGGAATGTTACTGGTTACTCAACACATAGCTCGCACGTCTAACAACGACTTTTGGCGTTTTCCTAGTTATTTTCGCATTGAGGACATTATTATTGAATGATAAAAATTAGCAATTGTCGTAATAGTTTGGCCCGACTGGGGATCGAACCCAGAATCTCCGGCTTTTTGAACCAAATGCTCTTCCAACTGAGCTATCGAGTCTTCTCTAAGTCAAACTTTCACTAAATTGCTGTATATTTTTATTATTTTTATTATTTTTTACATTCTTTTTATATAACATTATTAAGATAACTTTTTATTTAGTTGGAACTTTGCCCAGTGACAATTATTAATGATTAAAAAATGATAATGATTTATAAATATTTCGAATATGCAAAAAGTATGACATAATGTACTAATATTAAGTTTATTTAAGTTTAAATAAATTCTTATTAAATTTTATTGTTTTTGAGATTATCTCGATGAGATTTGTCTTGAAACATAAATTTCAAATACGTTCTAATTATGAGAATGTGAGTTAGACAGGCACAACGCTTCATTGCTGTTACGTAAATGAAACTCAACAATAAGACAGGTACAACTCGAGATGGGTCTGTCTCGAAACAGAAGTTTCAAATACGTTCTAATTATTATGAGCATGTGAATAAGACAGGCAAAACCAGATGTGTCTGTCTCGAAACTCGGCTTTGTTGAAACGTCTAGATGAAACATAACAACAAGGTAAGCCCAACTCAAGATGTGTCTGTCTTAAGGAGACGATAGTTCAATTTGACAAAATATTAATACGAATAAATCCAAAAATAAAGCGTTTCTTTGTTGTAATTGACTTGTGCCTATTTTTGTGATTGAAGAATAGCCGGTATAAAAATTAATTTTCTCGCGGAGGTGCGTTTTGAAAAGCCCATAATATGAAATGAATAGTACTTTCCACATTTAATTTTGAGATTATAAAATATTTTCAAAAATGGAAGAACAGATGAAAGACTAGTTTTTAGAGGGTAGATATAAAAATCAATTTATATTTTCCGGCATAGGGATCAACTAACTTTCAATTTACTTTTGAATAAATATATAATGAGAAAACAGTAAAATCTAAATTCGACTATGTATTTTAGTTTTTTAAATATATTTTAATTTTTCGATTCTTGCACTTAAGAACGTAAAAAAAGCTCGTTAAAATTGGTCATTTAAACTATTAAAATGGTTCCACTCGAAGTGTTTCATTCCTGTTTTTTTAAACATATTTTTTAATTTACATTTAGCCGTTTTTAGTAGAACCGACTATCAGAATTAATCAATACACAATTGAAGATTTGCCACGATGCACATTTTATCATCGTTTTACTGTGGTAAACTACAAGTTAGGTAAGAGTGTGTTCCTGACCTCCTTGCGGGAAGAACTGCGAGTATATCCCCTTGAAAGTGTCTTCCTTCACCACTCCAGTCGGGCACTCGGCTTTGAAGCCGCGGTAGATACTCTTCAGCTCTGCCTCGGTGAACCTTGTAACCCGACACAGGGCGGCGATACTGTCTGGTCGGTACCGAGGCTCAGTCTCCAAGTCCTCGAGATCCGACTCTGAAACACGCAAGGTGGTATCAGGTGTGCGTGGTGTGCTTTAAAACCATTTTATTCTCCAATACCTTGAATAATAATTAATGTTATTCAAGTGATTAAGAACCACACTCATTGGAGGACTTAAACAAGTAACAACAAGTCCACCAATGATGATTTGGCGATCAAACGTTTCTTAAATGGAAATTTAACATTGTTTAAAATTAAGCTCTACTAATCGTCTTTATTTTGTTAATTACATACTTTTAATCAACATAAACATGTAATTAACAAAATAAAGACGATTGGTAGAGCTAAATTTTAAACAATGTTGAATTTCCATTTAAAAAACGTTTAATCGCCAAATCCGCCGAATTTTACGTGCACTTTTTGACCTCTAATTTTCAATATAATTTTCCTTTAATATCGTGCCTTAACAATATTAAAAAATTTATTTTCAAGTTGCTTTGAATGAAAATTAGACTTAAAAAATGCACAATTTGCGCATGTCTCATAACAGTTAAGACTCCAGTCGGGAGTCTTTATATTTTTTTTAAAATCTCCTACATAAGCTTGACAATGTAGGCCTACTACCAATTGTCTCGGCGAACGTTTGTACCAATGGCAGGGCCAATATATATATACTTTTTGTTCTAATTGTTAAGACGTACAGCCGGAAAGAGGAAGGCGATTTCAAGGGATTTTTTAAAGTAAAAGTTCTTCAACACGTTATGATTGTGTTCAAACTTTGTTATTTTTTCCATAAAATATTGTAATTGATCTTTAAAAAAGTTGTATATTTTCCTTTAATAATTTTATTTAAACCTTTTTTGATAATTCGATTCCTTGACAACACTCAAACCAGGTATAGATGTCAACCTAGAACAATTTCTTCCAAAATTTCATGGAACCGGCACTCCACCAAAAACAGAAATCCATAGTAATCTTACGTGCTTGTGTTCAACTTCATCATATTTACTCTGTAGGTTGAGAAAATTCACCATAATATATAAGTAAGTGAAAACCCAATTTCTTCCAAAATATCATGGAACCGGCACCTCCACCAAAAACAGAAATCCATAGAAATCTTACGTGCTTGTGTTCAACTTCAGAATCATATTTACTCTGTTGGATGTGCAAATTCACCATATCATGTTAAGCAAGTGAAATCTCTATTCACATACATTTCATAATAATTATTTACCATCATTCTTACCATCTTCATTCAAGATCTATACGCTACAATAGGTTTGCACGTTCTTCAGAAGAAAAAAAAACTGGTGAAACGAACAGAAAGTAATAAAAAAATAACTTAATATATTTTTTTAAGAATTTATAGTAGGAAACCAAATTTGATTTGTGCATGGAAACACAAAAATAACAATAATACACGAATTTCTGGAATGCCCCAGATACACTATATGGACATTTCGAAATGTAAATCGTAATTATAACAAAAAAAAAAAAACAGGGAAAAACTCTATTTAGGCATATTCAAAATACAAATTCTGCTCATAAAATGCAAATGATTTTTGTATTTTTATCACCAAATAAATTTTTTTGACAAATAGTAAAATATAAAAATAAAATTTTAAGTCCCAGTTTCATAAAACAATTTAAAATGATGAATAAATCATTGTTCCCAAATTGTTCCTCTCCACAATAAGTTTTATTTGTATTCCCATTTAATTCGAAACCGCATACAAGAACATATTCTGTGACTTAACTGTGATATCTATAAATAAGTGTACAATTTTGTGTTAGTTTTACGAAAAGCAAACCATCGATATGTGGCAGACACTGCATTAAACTTATCAACTTAACGTTGGCTAATAATTTATTTTCATTATAAATAGCAATGCTTTTAATCTTCTCGCTAAAGAAAACAGATCACGTCACATTGTATGGTTTACCTGGAGTGCTTAAGAGGATTAGGTTGAATCTGAACAAACAACGGGAAATATAAGAGGATAAAGAAAGTCCTCGTGATATATAAAACTAAGACTTGATTTCACTTCCTGGACGTTTCTGATTATATTCGGCATTGGATTGTAGTGGAATACAATATCGATATTATATTTATGACATTGTATTCAGTTGCCACATTACATTTTAGAGTTTGTCCTGTAAAATGGCGAATGACTAAAACGCAATGAATAAAAGTTTATAACTAGCACCGTCTGTATCAGAGTGAGCATTCTCCCATAATCCACACAATATAAGAATAAGTCAAATTTAAGTAACCAATGTGTTTAGAAAAATAATTAGATCATCGTTCACAAATAAACTTACAGTTTTTGAGATTATAAGAGGATATTATTATCATCATTATCCTGCTTCACAACCTCTGTGAGGGATCTTGATGAAAGCTGCATCTCCAGCCACAGCAAGCAAATAATCCAGAACATAATACCACAATATCGAAAATAACGATGTATTTCTTTCAACAAGAGAAACGAAATTAACTCTTTCATTAAAATGGATCGAGATCGGTATCACTATTGCAGTCGTATAAGAACTGTAACAAGTGTAATAAGAATATTTTCTATATATTTACATATATATATTTATATATATATAATATTATATATATATATATATTTACATATATATATTTATATATACCATCAGAATATATTACCGATATAAATTTTACACTAATATACGCTGTCTTTAAATGTGTTTATTTAGGACAAGAAAAAAAACAGTTCATGCAACCGGGGATCTAACCCGATACTACTACTGTCTAGACAAATGCTCTAACCAACAGAGAGAATTTAATCACTTGTCTTCATAGTTCAATTGGTTAGAGCACCTGCCCGGACAGCAGAGGTTCCGGGTTCAGTACCTGGTGGAGTCATTTTTAAATTCTGTCTAAAATTAATATAACTTCATAGCAGCCGTACGCGGTGGCTCATACGATTGGGGTGCATGTCCGAGCGTGTCACTGCGAGGACGCGGGTTAGAATCTCGCATAAGGCTTGAGTTTTTTAATTGCATTTCATTATCATCAATCATTCCCCATCGCCTTAGATAGCAGTATTGCAACAATTGAGTCGCGGAGCAACAAAAATTATCATTGACAGCAACAAAATAGTTATACTATTTATTAATTTATGATTTTCACTACCATGTCACAAAGATCCGAAGGAAATATTAGATGGCTTGTTGTTTGTGATGTATACTGCACCATCTGCACCCACAAGAGAAACAAGTAGCGGCTTACCTCTTTGTACGTAAAGCTCTTACGTCTCATACAGAATAAGTGAAGAGCTGAGAGCTGCAGATGTAAGTCGTCTCACCACACCTCCACGCTATAGCTCGCAGAGAGAAGATCACTGTCAAGTTCAACCAATATGGTTAATAATTTACCAAATTATATCACAAGGCCCAGACTTGTTGCATCAAGTATAGATGTGATTTTTCCCAAGTTCGTTTGTTTAACGTAGTGGCGTACATAAAACATTTAACGTGAACCATTGAGGATTTAACATAGACAACCGAAAAAATAAACTGTGAATGAATCAGTGTTAGCCTATGCTATTTTAATTTTTATATCCTTGATATTAATTCGCACCCTTGGCTATTTGGCCACCCCGTTTACTGGTGGTAGCAAAGATAACAGAATCTTTGGAAGTAGTCATTTATCACAAATAAACTGACTTTTTCATCATGACGTGACACAGCATGTAACTAAAATAAACCCTACCTATAGGGCCATAGCTTTTATAAAGGTATATTTTAAGTAAGTATAAGCCTAAGCAGATTTTTTTTTTTTTTCACCTACCATTGAAGGATAAATTAAAATTATTACTTATAATAATTACCGTAAATAGATTATGTACAAAACTTAATGAAAGCAATTTTTAAAGTATATTTAATTATATAGATACCTACATATTTTAAACTAAATATAATATATTAAGCTATAGCTTTTGAAAGAAGATCGTGATTGTAAACACACGAAGTATGTGTCCGTTATACATCATTTCTGATTCATATTATGAAATTTAGCTACACACTTACTGGCACGGTAATGGGAAAATGGTGTTGAAAGTATTGAGAGGAACGCAAACTTCACCTCAGGTATTCGTTTTCATCACAGGCTCGCTGTGGACGATTACTATTATAATACATACGTTGGTAGCAAAAGAGAGGGTTAATTAACTTACAAGTAAAAAAGTGTTCTCCCAATTAAGGAGTCGATTAACAACATCCGGTTGGTTCTATCAAATATTACAGACCAGCGTCTGTGTCTTTGGTTCTATATAAACCGCAAAATGGACAAGCAAACTTTGCATTTCAAAATGGCTACGTTGGTTGTGGCACAATTTTGAGAAGCTTTGGGCACCTGGTGGGAAACAAATCCTTTTTTAACATTGCTATATAATAGGCGGCGAGGAAGAAATCAAGAATATTTTTCATCGCCTACACTTCCAAACAAAAAAAATATGCCTGCGATACAAAACGCACAGATAGCAAAAGATCTTGCAATAACTTTACGATACATTTTGGCCGCCATGAAACCGTACGGTAGGTCTATAGCTTAAAGGGGCTATTATCTCAAAAAATATTTTTCATCACATGATCTATTAGCACATTATCACTAAAATGACAGTTTAAAAAATTAAATATTAAAATAATTGTGATTTGACACGAATTCTTCAATATTTTTTATCCAGAAATTTACGAAAATCGGTGTTTTGGAAAATTTCTTAAATCGGCTTTAACCTGTTTCTTTTTTGGTCCACATAGATACAAGAGAATAGAACCAATCATAAATGCCCCTTTATAACATCGTGTCTTGAAACTGTGTCCAAATGTACCATCAAACACGAAAAAATATGCATTCCAGATCACACCCCGTCTTGGTAATCGGCATATTTTGACCGAACTACTAGCCCAAATTTCAAAACAAATATAGAAAATTTACAGAAAAGGCTGTAGAGTACGACAATAATGGCCAATATTTTTTTGATCAAAATCCTCCAAGGTCACGGGACATGAAGATCGTCCCCATGTTATTTCTTATGGGAGATTTTTGCCGATGGGACCTAGCTCGAAAAATGTCATGTTTGACAATTTTTTGGGAGGTCATGGTGGTCCCAATATTTTTCTGTTAATTGATTAATTCATTACTAGTTAGCCTGAATGAAATATATTTTTTTGAGTTTAGCGGTTAAATACCCCTTTAAGCGTCCAAAGTGGCCATCTAGAATAGCCCAAGTATAGCCCAGTTTTACAAGGTCCCAGCTTTTAGTTGTTTTACCTTCATTTTCCATTGCTCCAGATTAATTTGCACAGCCAAATACAGTCCAGTATTGAGGAATTTTTATTAAAATGCTGCCAAATATCATGTGCTTATAGACGGTGCCATGATATATTTTGCCCATCATTGCAAGGAGGCTGTGTCGTCATATGAAACTCCCATGCGGTTCGACCATCACCAACAACATTGTGCATTGTACGAGATAATAAGTTATAACCCAACTTACGGGAGCTGGATACAACATCTAGCTGTTGGTACTAGATCTTGCTTCTTAGCCGACGATGTATTTTATCGCTCATGATAAATAAATGTCTGCAACTTCTGAATGTATTTTTAAATCTGCACGAAACATTGTGGTGGTTAATATGAAGTTTTAAACTCTACATGTTTTGCTGAAGTTGCATAAATAAATAAATAATATAAATTAGTATTTAAAGTCTACCCACTCAGTCATATAACTGATTTTCAGTGGGAAACAGCAAATCAAAGCGACCAAGCCAACCCTGTAGGACCCGACGCAGACGACTAGTTATCGATAACCAACCAAAGATCGATGTGAGACAAGTTGGCAAGATATTAATTCTTGGCTTTCGGGATAAGCCGCGTCTATTGTAATTAAAAGTTATTTGATGTTAACAAGGCGACGTATCTCGACAGACAAGAATTCATAAAATTGATTTGGGTCGTGAAACGTCAAATACTAGGAAAACGCTCAGTTGGACGCGTTGTTGAGCGAGCACCGGTACGTGCAACATGACCCGAGTACGACATTCCCATAATGTTACATACCAATAAGTCTTTTAGGTCTTGACCGATTTAGCTGAAAATTTGTAAAATAGGAGAGAATGGATAAAATCCACCGCCATCTAGAGGACCTTGACATCATTTCTTTGGGAAAACTATTTTACTCTTGATTTCTTCTAGGTGGCAGTACATAGTGACCAGAATTCTTGTGCGACTTTTCGTTGCCATGGTAACGTTACTTTTGTTAAAATGTAATTGCTATCTACACTACTTATCGGATCAAAATAAAATTAACATATTCGTGACCGGACGGACATTCTAAATGATTTGGCTACCTCAGATTTTGTCGCCGTTTAGTTTAAAAAAAAAACTTTAGATTAACTTTAATGTAACTTTATAACTTTTTGAACGATTTTGCCACAAAACTAATGGCATTCAATCAGGAACGAAACTTGCGGATGGTCAAAATTTCAACTCGATCCGAGCCTCCGTTTGACCGCTATCATGAGCCAAAAAAGCTGTGCGACTTTCCGTTGCCATGGTAACGGGACTTTGTTATAATGTTATTTCCATCTACACTACTTATCGGATCAAAATAAAAATAACATATTCGTGATCGGACGGACATTCTAAATGATTTGGCCACCTCAGATTTTGTCGCAGTTTAGTTTGAAAAAAAAACTTTCGATTAACTTTAATGTAACTTTTTAACTTTTTGAACGATTTTGCCACAAAACTATACAGCAACCCGCCTAGGTGGTATGTACATGTGTGCAAAATTTCAGGTCGATCAGAGAAACGGTGCGACCTGTATCGAAGCAGTAACAGAAAAAAAAAACAGACATTCGAGCCATAAGAGTCAAGTGGAGACGCTCGCTTCGCTCGCTCAATAAATAATATCGTATAGGTTTTTATACCAGAGATAGGCCTACGTATTACAATGATTAATATATACTTAATTTAAACGTAGGTATGTAGTACTAAATCGGCAAAATTGTACTTTTTAATAGAACGCAGCAAAGGTTGCTCAAGCTTATTGGGAATTATTTAGAAGTTAGTAATTCAAAAACTTTCTTCCTGTCACAAAACATTTGCTGCCAGAACCCCCCTTCCCCATTATTTTTTAAGCCGTGGGAAAAGTTAAAATATTTTAAGTTGTGTTTTCTTTTAATTAAGGCTATTCGACTGCGTTTTTCTATTTTCCAAAATATGCTACCAAGTCAAAATATAGTGAGTGGCTTTGAAACCTGTCAATTTTAGAAAATCAAAAATATATTTACAATTTTTTCTGATCCGGTACACGGCCAATATAGCCACCTCAAAATAATTTCCAACTTCAATTCGCCAAGGCACACCATTCAACGTAGGGTGTTGTGTTTTTGTGACATTAATTTTCAACTGTTTTTCCATAGACTGACTGAGAGAAAAAATATTTTAAAAAAAATTGTCTTTCCTGCAAATTTTTTCGTTTGGCGGTATTTTTTACCGATTTGTACCGCCAAACAAAAAAATTCGCAGGAAACACAGAAAACAGATCATTAAAAAGTTAGCCAGGAAAGTAGGACTTTTTCAAAAATCTAAATTAGTGAAAATTACCAAATACTAGCAACAATTAAATATTGCACAAGCAATTAACTACACCTTTCATTGTCATTTTGTATTATTAGTGAGGTCCATATTTACTATGCTTACTAAATAAAAATGACATAACACGGATGCAAAAGCTACAAAATAAAGTAATGCGGTGTATACTATGGGTATCTAGACGAACATCTATTAGTGAGATGTGCGAAGCGTTAGGATGGCTGAACGTAAAACAAAGAATTCTTTTGAACACACTAACTTTCTTGTTTAAAATCTCATAAGGAATAGGGCCAGGATACTTGTGTAAAAAGTTAATAAACATAAAAGAAAATCATTATAACACTAGAAATGGGAAAAATATGATCATTCAAAGAAATAGCACTAAATTTGGAAATCACTATTTTTGCAAAAGGGATGAGAATATTTAAAAGGTTACCGTTAGAAGCTAGAAACGTGCAAGAGATAAATAGATTTAGAGTTAATTGCTGTTAGATAGTTAAAGGATGCGGATGGAATAGAGATATTACTGGTACTGAGGATTTCTGGACTAAACCAAGTTAATGTGATAAAATGAAAATGTGAGGTGGCCACAGGTAACCTATATCTATAGTGGTCATCTCAATTACCTAATATGAGACAGAAATTGTTCATTATAGTGTTCTATTCTAAGCCTAACATCTGTAGAACGTAGTATTGTAGGATAGCTTAAGAAAGTGACTTGCTTAATATTCTAATATTAGTGAAGGCCTAGTTAGTCGAAAAGTTGATAATGTAAATTGTGAACATTTCAATGCTTTGAACGATTCAATGTAAATGCCAGCCGTATAGTCTGGTCCATTGAGGACTGAATTTCTTGAATATGTAAAAGTAAATTGTAAAATTATATGCTTGTGTATGAGTATTGTGTGTATGTAAAAATAGCAAAATGCTAAATAAAGATTTCTACTACTTAAAAAAATCTTTTTTTCTCTCAGTCAGCCTATAGAAAACCAGATAAAAATTAATGTCACAAAAACACAACACCCTACATTGAATGATTTGCCTTGGTGAATTGAAGTTTTAAATTATTTTGAGATGGCTATATTGGCCGTGTACCGGATCAGAAAAATTTGAAAAAAATATTTTTGATTTTCTAAAATAGCCAGGTTTCAAAGCCATTAACTATGTTTTGACTTGGTAGCATATTTTGGAAAATAGAAAAACGCGGTCGAATAGCCTTAGAGCAGTCCCCTGGCATATACGACGATTAGGGCGCTGGTCCTAAGCGCGTATGGCTCTACGAGGACGTGGGTTCGTATCCCATATAAGGCGGGATTTTTGTAACCGTCCTTCATCGTCATCTATCACTACTCATCATCTCGAATAACCTTAATTAGTGCATTAATATGAGCCATTAATCAACAGGAATCATCAAAATCAACATGAAAGTGCTACGGATGGATATGAAGCTGCTATTTTGCGATTCTCCCGTTGAGCCTATTACACAATATGTATTTTTACAAGGATCATGCGATTTGATAAGTCCTGCATTTTAAAGATTGTCGAAATGCTTAACAAATTAACACTATTCTGAGTAAGTGGCAATCAGACTTTAATAAAAATAGTGACATTCACGTTAAATAAATTTAATAATATAACTTAGGTAAATTTGAATGGCTAACAGTTTAAAGGGTGAGTGTTGAATTTTTCTATCGAGGTACTAAACGGAGTCATTAGTTTACGGTGGCTTGGCTGGTGGTTGGTCACCTCGACCCTCGTTCTTGCCTATCGCATTGCCGTCTTCGTCACCCGGGTCGAGTTTCTTGTCGTCACTGGACGTAGGCGGCCGCACGAAAGTCTCGGTATCGGGGTTGAAGACTGCGATGAAGTAGTTGCACGTATTACAGAAGAGTTGCATATTCTGTCCTTGGGCTCCACTCCCTCTCATGAAGGGCAAGAAGCAGAGGGGCCAGCAAGACAACGTGCACAGGGCTCCCGTCAGGCTCGAGTTAAACCTCCTCTTCTGTCGGCGGACGAGGGGATTCGCTACGGCGCCGCAGTTCGGACAGGGTATCCTCGAGGGTCCGGGACGCCAGGTCTCCACCGTCGTCCAGAACGCTGGACTCTCTCGCGCGGCGCAGTAGCTGGACGAGCACGACTCGCCCAGGGAGCACTCACCGTCGGGACTAGCACTCGGAGTCTGTGTGGCGCAGTTACAAGACTTTGCTCTATGTTTCTTCTTTTTGCTTTCAGCCGTGTTCTTTGGCAGGACCAGGGTGAACCGGGCGCACACTTGTTTTTTCGAGTTTGACTCGCCATCATCCGGGTATTCTTCCTCGAGTGTGAACTGACCAATAGCGTCCTTGTGCGACGTAAACGCGTGACGAAGCAGTTCATCAGTCTGGTTCGCTGGGCAAACATATGATGCTTTACACAGCTGACAACGATATAAATGACTCGGCATGGCAGAAGAACATGGTATGGTATTATTATTTGTACGTTAAAGTTTCAAAAAATTTAAAATCTACCAGCTTGTCATTTTTTCCTAGGCAACGGCCGACATCCAATTCCTTTATCACTTGCCTCATTGTTGACAATTTCCATGATAACCACTCAACGTAATGTTTTGATTCATGCATTTAATAAAGTTTAAAATAGTTTAAGGTATTATGATTTTATTATAAACTCTACAATATAAAATCACCACCAAAAGTAATTCTTTTTTAGTGAATAAAAATGCCTAAAAGAGACGATAATTTGTGTAAAGACCTGTGTAAAGAGAATGAGATTGTTCTTCCTCGGTAAGACTGTAATTTTATATTTTGGCAGCTCTGCAGCAGAATCTGAGGCATGCAGTGGTACGCGCAAATGGTGGAGTGATGGACTGATTTTGGTGAGACGATGGAATAGATCCAGATTCACGCTGGACGCAGCTCATCAATATCTTTAAAGGGGCTAAAAAAACCAAAAATTATTTTTTACCACGTGATCTATAGCACAATACTACACTTAAATGACCTTTAAAAAAATTATATCTTGTAACTATGATTTAACACGAATTTTTTAATTTTTTTGATCCAGAAATTGGTGAAAATTGGTGTTTTGGAAAATTTCCTAAATCGGCTTTAACCTGCTTCTTTTTTGGTCCACATAGATACTAGAGCATAGTACCAATCTAAAATGCCCCTTTATAACATCGTGTCTTGAAACTGTGCCCAAATATACCCTCAAACACGCAAAAATATGCATTCCAAAATCACACCCCATCTTGGTAATCAGCATATTATTTTGACCGAACTACTTGCCCAAATTACAAAACAAAATATAGAGAATTTACAGAAAAGGCTGTCGAGTACGTCAATAATGGCCAATATTTTTTGGATCAAAATCCTCCAAGGTCACGGGGCATAAAGATCGTCCCCATGTTATTTTTTATGGGAGATTTTTGCCGATGGGACCTAGCTCGAAAAATGTCATGTTTGACAATTTTTTGGGAGGTCATGGTGGCCCCAATAATTTTTCTGTTAATTGCTTAATTCATTAACAGTTAGCCTGAATGAAATATATTTTTTGAGTTTAGCGGTTAAATACCCCTTTAAAAGAAAAGCATCCACTTCTTCAAGAGTTGTTCAATTGTGACAAGTCGACATTGGTTTTGATGCGCAGAAACATCAGTCTCTTTGTACCCTATTACAATAATATGTCGGGTGGCACGATTTCCAACTCTCTCCAACTTGCAAATGGTGTCCTTTGTTGTTGGACTTGGATAACACGCTGGTAGGCCAGGAGTAAAAATTGGCCTAACCAGCGCTAATTACGCGGTGCGAAGAGTAAGTCCTTGGCTTGCCCCTTTTTGAGAGCGCGATACAAATTCCGAAGTTTTCGCGCTCTGTTACGCACATACTCGCAATGCCGATTCCACCGCAGATCAGTATTTACAAGAAGCTTACAAAAAGGATAATACGGTATTGCATTTTCCTTTTATACTGTACACTTTTTAAATGTGCCCGGTTCTTGAGCGCGAAATCAAAATCAATTATTTGGTACCGTGATCGTATTATTTCGATTTTTTGTTTTGTTTTGTTTTGAAGAGGAAATAAATCATTGTAGATACTTATCTGTAATAATCAATCAATAATGGCTATTTAAATATGTTACAATAAAAGTCTTACTTTAAGAATGTTATTGTTTATTGTTTCATAGCAAATGTCGTACATATTTGTCTCGACACGTCAAATCGAACCCAAAACCTCCGTTTCTATGTATCTCGAATCGATGCTCGTACCACATAATCTGTCGGGGCCACAGATCGAACCATCGTATTATTGCTGTTTGTTGTAAGTATGGCTAGCCATGCATGATGAATATAAACCTTATACCAGAGTCGACAAGGAAGTTTACCATCTTTGGAAACTTCTTTATCGACTCTGTTAAGTGTTATACTCTCGACATTTTACTGTTTTTACTTAAAAGTCCCAAAAATGTTTTGGCTAGACACTCACATCTCCTATAACTCAATGTCATATAATTAAAAGGGTTTTCCTACTTATGCAGAAGCCGACTATGCTGACCATGCTGTTGTTAGAGTGAAGAGCCCCGATAGGTCTATTGTGACGAGCTTCGATATGTCGAGTCAGAAGTTCTGTCTCCGGTATGCTGTCTGGGATAAGTTTACTGTACCACTAATCAACATTAATGTGATTAAAACACTTGACACTTTCTAGGCCCGAATATTAGTTTACCACCTCGCCGGTGTACAACCGGTGTACGACTGATTTATGTTATAGGTCCGCGAATAGCGCCTACTTGCTTCGAGGCTGTCCCGTTTCACACCTTTATAATTACTCACCATTACAAAGCCTGTCAATAATATTAAACATCTATGTATTCAAAAAGAGAAATTCTATGTGCTACGGTGGAACACGGCTTGAGGCTAAATCCCTATTAAGTAAATAAAAATTAAATAAAAATAAAGTTAAGTTATTATTAAGTAAATCCCTATTATAAGTAGGCCTCAGGAGCAAGCTATACATCTCAAAGCCTCAAACAAATCAAGCCTTGGTTTAACCTCAAAGTCTAATTAATGGGGATTTCTCCTGCCAGGTATCAGGCATGGTGACCATTCCACAAACTTAGTTTATTTAGGCCCACTTGGTATTGTGGTTTACCTGTCTCATGACGGGACAAATGTGGCCAATAAACTCGGAATCATAAAATTTATTTAGGGCTAAGTGTAACAGACAATGTTATAATTTATTTTATGCAAGGATTTAAATCAAATAAAACTTCTCATATCCGTTAGAGGTGGCTCAATAAGTAGAAACTGTTCATTGGCCAAATGCCACACATTTAATTCCCTCTTCCTGCATTTTATGGGCCCGGGGTAGAATTGGCACAGAGCATGGCTCTGCTAATCGTAAAAGGCGATTCATGAGAAAAAGTCCATCTCTCAAACATCAGCGAGAATATAGAGGCGATCTCTGGCGGTCGTTGTCGGGTAAATTTCCCCTTCCCTTTGACTACCACCCCGACGACGACAATGACCACACGGACTATGACACGGACGAAGACGATCATGACGTGGGGAAACTCCCTAGCCCTGCCCTCGTCATACCCTCCTTTGACTTCTTTCCTTTGCCTGACCCCGTCCAAGCCATTGCCACGGCCCCTTGCCTCCGGCCACCTACCCCCATGCCCTCCCCTTGCTTGCGGCTGGTACTGACCAGCACCCCGAATCCCTCAGCATCACCCCTTACGTTCCTCCATTTGGAAAAAAATATATAAAGTTATAACCTAACTATTTAATAAAGTACAATATCGCAGGAGGCGCAATATGACCTAACGGTTTTAAACCTAATAAACTTCAACTTCTTCCTGCATAAATAAATGGCTAAGTTTTAAGGGGCCTTGTTTAAAAAATTAGATTTTTTAAATTTCATTGTCAATTACAATTTCTACAAATCATATTATATTCTGGACAACGAAATGAGTTGAAAAAAGTGTACAATTTGTCAAAATACGAATTTAAAACTTGATTATAAATGCAGCGCGGAGGCTTTTTTATTTTATGATTCAATGGCTACGTTTTGGTTCTAGAATGCTGGTAGCGTTTGCTGATATTTCATATTTATTCATACCGTATGGTTTCTCAAAGGTCTACATGAACGATCTTATTTTGAAGTGTTTAATTTGCTGTTTTACGTGAATCTTTCCTCATTTGACAGACAAAAGCTTTGTATTCTACGAAAAATCAAAGAAATAATTATAGGATATCTACAAAATTCTGTCACAGCAACGTTGTAAACTAATTTCTAATATCCTCTTGGCGATCGCAGATCATTGGGGTAGAAGCTTATCGAAATCGGGAAGCGAGATAGATTTCACAAATTTATTAAATTAGATTTACTATACTAGGCCTAGGCCTAGATACAAATTTGTCAAAATACTTGGTGTAATATTTGTATTTGTTTTAAGTTTAATTTGCTAACTGATTTAAGGTAAAATTCCATATAAGCGTACTACACGAACTTCAAATTTAGCATTTACATAATTTTCTTGATATTCTGAAAAGTAAGTTACCATCAACTTTCGGGTTTAATTCAGTAACAAGAGTATGTTCATAAACATTTTACATGGAAAAGATTTCATAACGAAAGCATCGTGCTTCGAAAAAGAAACTCGTGTTTACATAAACTTATAATCAACCTATACAAGATAACTTTGATACGATAATAGTCTCTCATAACACGCACAGAGGTATCGTTAACTTGTTATGTAACTTTTAACCCCGTCTGGGTGCGAGGAATAACTTGGCCCAGAGCACATGGCTCTGCAACTAGTAAAAGGCGATAAAAGAGAAAAATACCATCTCGCAAACATCAGCTAGTATACGTACGGGAGTTTATTACTACCTGAAACTAGAGGCGAGATCTGGCAGTCGTCGTCGGGGATCTTGTCCCATTCCCTCTTGACGACCACCCCGACGACGAGAACGATGACTACGATGACACGAACTATGACAGAGACGATGACGACCGCGATGTGACACCCACCCCCCATTCCTCCCCCTACACCCGTGGCAGTTCTGACCAGCATGGAATTTCCTCCCCACATACCCTAGGCTACTCCCGTCTGGGCCCGGGGTAGAATTGGCCCAGAGCATGGCTCTGCTAATCATAGAAGGCGATTCAAGAGAAAAAGTCCACCTCGCAAACATCAGCTAGTAAGTGGGGAGTATATTACTCCCCCCGAAATTAGAGGCGAGCTCTGGCAATCGTCGTCGGGGACACCTCCCCCTTCCCTTGACGACCTACCCGACGACGATGACAATGACACAACGAACGATGACAAAGACGATGACGACCGCGACGTGAGAAACCCCCCTTCCTCTGCTTACCTGTGGCTGGTTCTGACCAGCATGGCCTCCACCTCCCCATATCCCTTAGGCTATAGTGGTGCATTAATGACCTAACGGTTGACGCGTCCTTAATCCAAATAAACAAAAATACCCTAGGCTAGCGGCGCATTATGTCATAACAGTTGACTCGCCCTTAATTAAAATGAACATAAACATAAAAACCAAAAACATGCAACATTATAAGTTGTACAATTTAAGAATAGGGTACAGCAAAAGCCCGTAAATATTCATAAGGTTTAAGAAACAAGTCTGATTATCATCGAGTCATATATATGTGGCTAACATTTAATCTCACACACCTCACAACAAAAATTCCTAGACCTAGCCAATGATAAATGAGCTTTCACGATCGTCACCAGCAGCCGGCCAATAGGAGAACATCTAAATTAGTTACCCAGAACTTAGAGACCAGTGTAAATATTCATTTACCCTTAAACCTTAAATTCTTAAACATGCTTGTGATCCCATTTAAAACTTCCAGTTACACACAACAGACGAGAATATAATAATAAAAAGTATCTTACCTAGAGCGAACTTGACCCCCGTCCACGCCTGCTTCACATAGTTCAGCACCCTCCGGTAGATGGACCGAGTGGTCGAGAAGCCCTGGTGGCGGTGGCGGCCATGTTTATTGCTGGGGTGACTGCTCACCATCCCGCCGTACATTATAGCTTCATCGCTAGGCGAGGCCCTGAGGGGCTCACGGGACACTTATCAAACGACTCATTGCTAAGGTCTTTGTCATACTCAGAACTAAACCAAACCTCAGTGATGATATTTTAGTTTATAATTCCGCAGCTGGTGCTACGAAATCGTAATCATTTCACTTGCGAATGTCCCCACACATATCAAGAACTAGTTCATCCAATGTTTTATTCACTAGGTATTTATAAGACTTCTTGAGATAACAGAATGCGTTGATTACAACGGAGCTTCTAGGGGTTGTGTGCGAGCATGTGAGAAGAGCTACATATTTCTGAGTGGATCCAATAAATTGATCTGCAGCGTGTTTGGCGATTGAGCCACACCAAACCTGTAACAAAACGAACAGCTCATTAGACTACTTACAATATTATTGGATTTAATTGTTGATGTCATTGAAAATAGATCAACATGTTTGAGCCTAGGTCCCTTGATGGCGTGTCAAGGATTATCATCATATTTAATCAAAAGAGAAAGAAATTCTAAGTTAATTGAAGAGCTTTCCAGAACAAGGATGAATATCCAAAATAAAACATGCCCAGGAGAAGCTAAAAACTGATTAAATACAGGTTTAATGTTGGTTGGATATTAGTCCTTAAAACTTTACGAAGAAAAAATTACTAAAAGGTTCACTGTTTTTGCACGTAGTTTGCATCACTATTTAAAGTGATGTATCAACGAATGTTTTGTTGATCACAATGTTTTGCGACAAAATGTCATTTTTATTCTTGTCCCGGGGAGCTCTTCAATTATTGATGTCATTGTTGTTTTTCCATCCGAACAAGATGTGCTGTGTTGGTCGATGTTGTAGGAAAATAAGTTTTATGTTGTACTAGGCCTATGTTATTATGGTTCATTTGGGCTTTTCTGAGTTAAAATAATGAGAAAACCAAATCAAATAATGCAATGGTAGTAGAAATGTTTCTTTGAGTCTCTATTTATCCAATTACAATTTGTCTGCATACCTGGTAAACAAGACTGATAAAAATAAACGAACTATGAAGTACATACGCCTCAAAACATAAATTATTGTATAAAGCAATATTTTACTTTCACACACTTTCACATTTACATTTACACACATTTCATAGAAACTAATTAACCTCATGGGCTAAATCACGTTTAAAATCGAACAACATAGCTTATTAAATTAATGGTATGCATGTAGCTACTATCAATATGACAATGTAGACTGTTAAGAAGTTTTATAGAAGCCTACTGAATGGAATAACCTTTTCGACCGACATGGCGAATTGTGCCTACATCTATAATATGATAATAAACACATACATTTGCATTCTGTAAATAAAGGGGATGTATAAACAAAGATTTAAAATCATACTGTCAGCTTTCATGATTGAGTATATTTTTTAGTGCAACAGTTCCTTATTATAGCTAGTAAATCGAATTACACTTCTAGTGTCTATGCCTATGTAAGAATTGAAAATATACAAATCTAATGCAGTTTAAGTGCAGTGTGTATAAAAAATCATGTATTATTTCAGTCTATACAATAAAATCGAAAGAGTTAAGAGCATGATTATGAATTTAAGGACATTCGGATGTAGGTCCAATCATAAAAATTGTGAGAAAGTCCTTCCCGAGGAGTATTTGTCAATTTTATGAAATTCCAAGTTATGTTTCTGGAAACGTCCTCGAATTATTGCGCTTGGTTGATTAGCATATTTCACCCATCTATGTTGACAGTTGGACAGAAGTTGGAAATCTGATTACGTCTTCATAACTTTCTGAAATGTTGACAAGTCACTTCTATAATTCAAAGACAAGGCTCGAAATAGTTACGAAACAGATTCTTATCAACTAATAAAAGTGCCTTTCCTCTTGGTGAACATTCTAGAAAGAGTCTTATAATATACTTTCCATAGGCCTAATAAGTTTCTAAAATCTCTTTTTGATGACAATGGTAGCACAAAACTCACATATTTTGTTAATTCAATCATTAATATTATAATATTTGCATATATTTCTTTGTTATACACAATGTTCATCATAACTGGCTTCTGGTGTTATTTTCTTAAATAATGTGTCATTTAAAGTCCTACTGCTAGAATAATTAGGTTACATAATTAAATATAATAAATAACCAATTCATAAATAAATAAAATTTAAAAACTTTGCACACAAGACTTGTAAATTCAAATTTTTAATTTACAAATTCTTTGGTAGTTTAAACTTTTATCAAGTATTATTTATGATAGGGCATGAATTTTCACAACAATGTACTGAACATTAATATATTATAAAGAAACATATTACAAAACTGATCCTTTATGTAGGCCTACATACAGAAATACATGACCTTGCAAAATGAATGTTCGAAAACGCGATGGATTTGTGTTGTGAAACGTATATTACGTATTTATAGGACCTAAATATTAATGCAATTCAATTTGATTTATCAAGACAGACGTAAATTTTTCCAAGCAATATGTTTATGTAGAGTAATGTTAAATAGTATCTTGTGTTTGGTCTCCTTTGATAACTCTTACTATATGGCTTGGCTCTATATTTAATTTAAAGTTTTCTGAATACGTGGGATAATATACCTACAGCATACAATATTGCATTTTGTATTTTAATTTATGATCAAGAGTAGGATGGAAGTTTATATGTGTATACTTTATTTGCCGCGAACAAACTAACTTAAAAGAATTAAAATCAGGGCATCGAACCGAAATTAATTTTATTTCGGATCGGTTTTCGGTCCAACGAAATTATTTCGGTTTAGTTTTCGGTTTGGTTCGACCACTCTAAAAATAACGGTTCGGTTCAAACCGGTTCGGTAACATTTTATATTTTACATTTTTCTTAATGCAGAAAATATCAATAAAACAATTTTTTAAGTTGAAAAAGTTTATAGTGTTATTTAATAATATTATTAACCGATACATGGCCACAGCTATTCCCGACAGCTTAAGTGGCAACTCTCAAGCTGCAACGAAGTTGGCACCCACCAACATATTTTATATTTACCAGTAACAGAGTGATAGGTAGACGGGGCGCCTACCTATCACTCTGTTACTGGTAAATACACTAGACGGCATATAATGACACGCACATCATTTAGTATCCGGCTTTCATATTGTCAACAACAGATTGATGTCGGCGTATGTCATAACAAATGTTAAAAATCAGGCATATCAGGCAGTTGCAAATTACAATCTCTTTCCTAGTGCCGAAATGCTGGGCAAATATGGATTTACGAAAGAAGGTAGAAGTACGAATCCCACAACTTTGAATGACCTTTTGACACTGTTCGGCGGCCATTTTTCATGTTAACCACTAGAACAAAATTGGAGGTCTAATTGAAAACGTACTTTTAAAAATATTAATGAATTATACACGGTGCAAATACTAAATTATTGTTAACAAGATTAATTTAATGTAATCTGGACGATCAAATTCATTGAAAGTAATAAAGAACAAACAAATGTCAAGTCATTATTCGTTTTCACAGTTGAAAACAATGGTTTTATTTTATTGACCAATGAGCGATCTTCATAATACCACTTTCATACAATCAGCTAAAATATTACTAAAGGCCTGTCGTCTGCACAGCACAGATAGGCCCTAGCCTACGTCGTCTGCTTTAATCTTGTTTCTGACTAATTTATTTACTTGGTTGCTCTTCTGAGTTCTGGGCTTGACTAGTTATTAATTAATTTATTAATTTATTATTTATTTAACGTCTATCCTATTCAGTTATAAAAACTGATTTACAAAGGAGGACAACTAAATAAATCTAATTACATAGATGCAAAAACAACAATAAACTACATTTTCGTAAATATTTGAAATAGTAGCATTACAACAACAATGCATTAAACACAACAATTTCGGTAACAAATAAAAAAATATTATTGCATTTAATGAATGAAGCAAAAATAAAAAAGGATGAAGAATGAAAATAAAAGAAAAAAAAACATTATAAAAGAAAAACGAAAAGAATTAATAATATTTTAATGTTATGTGCCTAGCCTAAGTATTGATTAAATAAGTAGGTCTATCAATTGTCTAATGTTGAAGTAAAGTAGGTCTTTGGCGCTAAGCCATGCACTAATAGGGCCCGCGGGAAAAAAACAATCTAGTAAGCCAACCAATTAGGTAGGGCCTAGGTACCTAAACAGTAAATACGTACAAGACAACTGTTATAGACCTAAGGCTTTTAGAAAAATACTTTTTATATTCCTTTTGGGGGGTAGGGCCTTATTTCTTTATGGGTAGGGCTATAAATACTAGGCCTAGGCCTAGGCTACACTACCTGGGTTGGGCCGATGCTAGGCTACGCGTAGCCCTAGGCTAGGCCTAGTTTCCCCAAATAGAACACATATCACAAGAATTTCCCCTGTTTTATTAATGTAGGACTAGATCTAGCTAGCCTAGGCTGCATATTGAAGCTAGACCTAGCCCCCCCCCCCGGTCTGGCCTGGCTCTAGGCTAGGCTAGAACGAAGTGTATAATAGTATCCTTGCCCTAAGGCCTAGTTCAATTTTTATGCAAATAGAATTGTGTTGATTAAAACTAGGAAAACGCTAAAGTCCCGCCGCGTTGATGGATGAGCTTTTTATAAAGTTTTTAGACTGCGTGGGATATCTTTACTATTGCGAGTGCTTTGTTGCTTTGTTTTGCTGCCCACGCATTGTAGGTGATTGTTGTCAAGTTTCTATTGTTACTTGTCAATTTGTTATTATTTACCGTTAAAAACTTATATTAAAAGCTTTATTTCTATGGATTCTGGGTAACTTTGTCAACTTTTTCTTTCAAAAGGTACTTTATCACTATAACCTTAATGTCCATGTATAATATGAACGTTGAAGCCCCACCCGTTTGGTCAGAATTGGCCCAAATGGCACGAAAATATCGCATAAAAATCAAAAAAACTTATATTAATAGCTTTATTTCTATGAATTCCGGCTAACTTTTTCAACTTTTTCTTTCAAAAGGTACTACATCACCATAACCTTAATGTCCATGTATAATATGAACGTTTTAGCCCCACCCGTTTGGTCAGAATCGGCCCAAATGTCACGAAAATATCGCACTAAAAATCGAAAAAAATCGTAAAAGTACGATATTCATGAGAAATATTTCTTCGATTGTACCCAAAAACGTAGCAAGTCTAAGTTCAGAGAAAACGAAGGTCCCCTCAAATTTTCATCAAGATCGGATATGCCGTTTGCCTGGTAGAGAGTTAACAAACAGACAGAAAAACAAACAAACAAAAAAAAAAAAAAACAAAAAAAAACACCCGAGCTAAATTTTTTGGGGGTCAGTGAAATTGAAGTCTTCGCTTCGCTCATCCAATAAAATAACAATGCTATAAGACAAAGAATTTTGATATCCAAAACAACTCAGTGACAAAACATAACACGCAATGACAGTATCCTAATGAAACATAACCTCCAACGTTTGGAATGGTCTGTTGACATACACCTAGTTCGTCACTTCGCCACAAGCACGCAGTAGAAAAATGATGTTAGCAATTTTATTTTTCCTGTGTTGGTTATACCGATTTAAACAAATGCAACTTTGAAGGTCGTTCAATCCTATGGTTCAATCTAGGCTGAATCACACTCTGGTCTGGACTTGCAAAAGGGAAAATCGAACCTCTTTTTGTTGTCACTACAGTTTTCGCAATTTTACAATTTGTAGACTTTGTGATCCGAAGGATCGAAACTGTCCCGATTACGGCTCGTTTTTCGGTTCAGGCAATTTTTTTATAACGGTTTTCAGTTCGGTTTTCAGTTCAAGAAAAAAAATGTTTTTTCCCGTTTTTTTTTTTTTTAGGTTTCAGTTTACTACTTGAGGTGAAAGTAAATATTTCAAACGAATAAACGTTTTAGTAACGGTTTCGTGTCAAGAGAAATGAAATACTATATTTTCAACAATGCATTGAAACACTTACTAAAGATAACTACAACATATTCAATAATATGATCAGTGCCAAGTCCAGTGCAATAAATTAGTTAAGGCTTTTACATTGAGTATGATTATGTCTTACTTTTATCGTGGGTCCAATTAAAAATTAAAGGTGCTGAAGTTAAAAAATTAAAGGTGTCTCTTTGACTGCTTGGCAGTATCCAACTATTGTAGTTTTGCATTCACACGTCATGCAACCAGAAGTTAAATATAATTTAACTTTGTCGCATGCATAAAACATTGCATTGTGCAATGAAACAATTACTGCTGTTTATTTTAAAATTCTGTTTGCGTATACCCAAGCATTATAGTTGATGATTTATTGTGCCTGAACTCAATTAAAAATAATGTATGTCAAGGACTGAATAAAAACCTTCCATTCATAAGGGAATAGGGTGTTAATCTCCCATAAGTGTTAACTCATTAGCACGCTCGGGACTCAGAAAAATAATCGTGCATGCAATATATATTATTCTAAAACCCTCATGTAGCGTTACAATGTTCTACTCTATTCGTTTCCACCCGTCACATATAATATAATTCGATGAGCGTAGTGAGCGTAGCGAGCGAAGCGAAGATTCCATTTCACTACACCGGAGAAAAAAATCCGGAATGTTTTTTTTTCTTTCTTTTTTTTGTTTTTTTGTCTGTTTGTCCACACGATTCCGGCTAAACCGATACTCCGATTGCGATGAAATTTGATGGAGGCCTTTGAAATCTCTGAACTTAGAACTGCCACGTTTTTGAGCGCAATCGAAAAATTTTTTCTCATGAAAATCACAATTTTACGATTTTTTTCAATTTTAAAAAAATTTCTTCGACTTATAACACCTACATGCTTTATCCGATTTTAATGATTTTTGCACAGAACCTTTATTTTATGAATTTAGATATTTTTGTGAAATTTGAGCGCAATTGAAAAAATATTTATTATAAAAATCGAAATTTTACAGGTTTTTTCTTTTTTTAAACAACTCTTTGACTTATAACACCTACATGCTTTATCCGATCGTAATCATTTTTTCGCAGAACCTTTATTTTATGAATTTATATATTAGTGTAAAATTTGAGCGCGACCGAAAAATTATTTCTTATGAAAATCGCAATTCTACGAATTTTTTAACAATTACGATTAATAAAAAAAATAAAAATAAAAATAAAGTTAATTTTTAATTTAAATTTAATTTAATTTAAAAAAAATTCAACTAAGTAATGATTTTGCCACAGAACAACAGAAAATTCGCATAACACATAGCAGCTCAATGCACCAATTACGCTCATCCAACAACGCGGCGGGACTTAAGCGTTTTCCTAGTATAATATAAATAGCAACAATATTTCCGAGGATAGAAAATAATTCGATGAAGATGAGCGTGTTTTTGAGCGCGTTGCTAGACCATTATTGACGCGTGTTCGTTAGTGACGATGCGCTGCTTTAAATCCTAGTCAACCTGTTCTGTGTCAGCTCTGCGAATATCCTGCCTGTAGTAATGAAATCAGCCGAGCCAGGGAGCAGCCCCTGCGAGCCTCAATTTGTATGTAAATAAACTGCGCGTAGTGCTGGTGTGAGCCTCGTGTGACTCTTGATCCTTCTATACATTGGCTTCGTTCCCAAGACGTTTATCAGAGAGAACTAAATCACGGATAATCTATGCCCTAAGGCTAAGACGCTATTACGATAATGGTTATTAGCTAGTGGGACTCTACATCGTTTGTAAATCGATTGTTTACAAGTTATTTTTAAATTTAATACTTTTAATGAATAACCACTAAGTCATTTTATACTACTCTTTGAAACTTTTGGTAAACATTATCGATTTCAGATAAAAGTGTTTATTGTGTTCTCACATCTAGGATAAACGGATATTGTTCAATTAAAGAATCTTTAGAGAATACCTGCTATTTGTGGTGACGTTTTTATTTTATTACATTTTGTTTTAAAATTTAGGTGGGAGCCTGCACAGGGATAGTTTCATACTCTTCTTCAGCTGTCTAATAAGGTATTTAGAAGATAGAGCCATATTTACATGGGATTTTAAAGAGGACTACTGAAGAAAATCTTGGAACCTCTATCAGTCAGGATTGCCGATGTTGTGTACGATCTGGGATCTCCAGAAAGTAAGTCTGGCGCTTTACACTTGAGCTTCATATGTACGAATATGTACGTTTATGTATAACTTAATTAATCCAAGTTTATGTGTGTGTGTAATGCATATATGCATGTACATGTTGGTTATTGATTCCTTGTTTATTTTGTGTATTATTGTTGATTGATTATTAAAATTAAGGGTAATACACAATAGTAGCAACACGTTGCGGTTGACTTGCTTCAATAAGCAAACAGTTAAAAACTGTTAGAGCTATAGTTATTCGTTACGAAGAGTTTTTGTAAAGCTGCATTTATGAAACAGTATTAAATTATATAGATGTATGTATAAGGCAACTGTTATTACGTCGATGCCATTTACATTTTCCACATCAGTGATATTTATGATATGCATATGCACGCACGAACCGTCTACACTTTATTCACGTTATGAACCGTATCAGAAATTCCAATTTTCATCCCCAACCGAAAGAAATCCATCTATTGTCATATGTGGATTAAGTGCGCACCCAGGAGCAAATCCATTACATATGTTCTAGAAAGATTAATGACAGCGCTTAGCGGCGCCTCACTAAACTGAGAGATTATTTCGAATCGGTGAGTTAGTGATTTATGGAGAAGACACCCACGAAATAATTATATTCACTCTGGAAGAATACTAAAAACTTCTATGTATTATCTAGCTAGAGTTTGTATTTTATATCCAGTCATTTAATATACGAGTCCACACGTTTGGCTAGTAATTAAGTTAAGAAAATGATTGTTAGTGTTACACTAACATTAAGTATCATTAACGTTGAATTAAATCATAAATTAGACATAGGCCTAAAGAGTATTTTGGGATGAGCGTAGCGAGCGAAGCGAGTGAAGCGAAGACTTCAATTTCACTGACCCCCCAAAAAATTTAGCTCGGGTTTTTTTTTTTTTTTTTTTTTTTTTTTTTTTTTTTTTTTGTTTGTTTGTATTTTTGTCTGTTTGTTCGCTCTCTACCGGGCAAACGGCATATGCGATCTTGATGAAAATTTGACAGGACCTTCGAAATCTCTGAACTTAGACTTGCTACGTTTTTGGGTACAATCGAAGAAATATTTCTCATGAATATCGTACTTTTACGATTTTTTTCGATTTTTAGTGCGATATTTTCGTGACATTTGGGCCGATTTTGACCAAACGGGTGGGGCTACAACGTTCATATTTCACATGGACATTGAGGTTATGGTGATGTATTGCTTTTTAAAAGAAAAAGTTGAAAAAGTTAGCCAAAATCTATAGAAATAAAGCTTTTAATATAAGTTTTTTGGATTTTGTGTGCGATATTTTCATGCCATTTGGGCCAATTCTGACCAAACGAGTGGGGCTACAACGTTCATATTATACATGGACATTAAGGTTATGGTAATGTAGTACCTTTTGAAAGAAAAAGTTGAAAAAGTTAGCCAGAATCCATAGAAATAAAGCCTTAATAAAAGTTTTTTACGGTAAATAATACCAATTGAGAAGAAACAAAAGAAACTTGACAACATTCACCCACAATGCGTAGGCAGCAAAACAAAGCACTTGCAAAAGTAAAGATATTCTACGCAAACTAAAAACTTTAAAAAGCTCATCCTTCAACGCGGCGGGACTTTAGCGTTTTCCTAGTGATATATAAGCAAAGATATTTTTAAACATTCAAAAACTTATTGGCCGGAAAATATGGCTCGGTATGTGAAAAAACATATACACGAAGAAACCACACAGAAACACGTGACAGTGATAAAGGAGAGCCACACAAGTTGTCTTGAAGTCGGTGATTGATATGATACTGGCACTTTCAGCTGCCTCCTACACATTGTCTTTGGATCCATCGTTTATTTTCACACCCCTCCCTTTGTCAAGCCGGTGTCTCGGACAAAACGCCCACCACTCTGTCAGCCTCAAAGGTTAGAGGGAGACACGCAGCGGCAATACGTGGGATTGTTAGAAGGTACTCTTTCAAAAGCCAATGTTGCTTTGAAATATATCAACGATTGTTCACAGAATGTTCAGAGACTGCCGCGTCGAAGTAGCATTACTGGCTCACTGATGTACTGGATCGACGATTGTTCACAAAATGTTTAGAGACTGCCGCGTCGAAGTAACATTACTGGCTACCTGATTGTACTGGGGGACCCGTCGTGTGTCCACTGACAAACCAGTCATCCACCTCGACCTTGAACTCGTCGACAACACTGTCTGGGCGAGATCAATGCTGAGTTGTATTTTGTGCACGTCCACACCGTACACCAATTTCAATATAAAAATTAGCAATTGCTTACTCACAAATCTCTTGTGAAGATTTTGTGTACTATGTGTATAACCTATACCATATACCTTAATATATTACTAAGTATTTTATCACTAATTCAAACTTGATGTACAAAACAAACCAAATTGCTGTCAATCTTGTCATGTTTTACACAAAAAGAATAATATATATCTGAATCTGAAATCTGAAAATTCGTATTGATCGACAGGTTAAAAAAAACAATATACGAGCTCAATGGTGTCTTTATGTACAGTTGGCTCTAATAACGTTCTGACCAGAGTCCCAGACCGGCACCTCCACCAAAAATATCACACACTAGGAAAACGCTAAAGTCCCGTCGCGATATGGATGAGCTTTTTTGTAAGTTTTTAGTTTGCGTGGGATCTATTTACTTATCAAGTGCCTTTTGAACGCATTGTTGGTGATTGTTGTCAAGTTTCTATTGTTAATTGTAAATTGTTATATTTAACCTAAACAACTCATATTAAAACCTTTATTCTATGGATTCTGGCTAACTTTTTCAACTTTTTCTTTCAAAAAGCAATACATTACCATTACCTTAATGTCCATGTGAAATATGAACGTTGTAGCCCCACCCGTTTGGTCAGAATCGGCCCAAATGTCACGAAAATATCGCACTAAAAATCGAAAAAAATCGTAAAAGTACGATATTCTAAAGAAATATTTCTTAGATTGTACCCAAAAACAATACACCTCTAAGTTCAGAGATTCCGAAGGTCCCTTCCAATTTTCATCAAGATCGGATATGCTGTTTAAGGCAAAGAGAGTTAACAAACAGACAGAAAAACAAGCAAAAAAAAAATACCCGAGCTAAATTTTTTGGGGATCAGTGAAATTGAAGTCTTCGCTTCGCTCATCCAATTAGTAACTAGGAAAACGCTTAAGTCCCGCCGCGTTGATGGATGAGCTTTTTAAAATTTTTAGTTTGCGTGGGATATCTTTACTTAAGCAAGTGCTTTGTTTTGCTGCCTACGCATTGTAGGTGATTGTTGTCAAGTTTCTATTGTTACCTGTCAATTGGTATTATTTACCGTAAAAACTTATATTAAAAGCTTTATTTCTATGGATTCTGGCTAACTTTTTCAACTTTTTCTTTCAAAAGGTACTACATCACCAAAACCTTAATGTCCATGTATAATATGAACGTTGTAGCCCCACCCGTTTGGTCAGAATTGGCCCAAATGTCACGAAAATATCGCACTAAAAATCGAAAAAAATCGTAAAAGTACGATATTCATGAGAAATATTTCTTCGATTGTACCCAAAAACAATACACCTCTAAGTTCAGAAATTTCGAAGGTCCTGTCAAATTTTCATCAAGATCGGATATGCCGTTTGCCTGGTAGAGAGTTAACAAACAGACAAAAAAACAAACAAAAAACAAAAAAAACAAACAAAAAAAAAACACCCGAGCTAAATTTTTTGGGGGTCAGTAAAATTGAAGTCTTCGCTTCGCTCATCCAATTATTGTCTTTTCAGTCAAAAACAATATTTTTGGAGTATTACGTTATGTTCATAATCATAGGCATAATAAACAATTATGCAAATAACTCAAACGCAATTTAAACATTGTAATAGTGTATTCCGTCTGTTTTATTGTATTGTAAATTTTGTTGATCCATATTCAGTGACGTGCGTGTTAGCTACCTCTGCAAATAATATTTTGACTTAGTTAAGCAACTTTAACGAAAACAATTATATTGATATGAAGACAAATAAAATATATCATTTAAATTGGTCAGTTTTATATTGCTAGCACAAAAATGTATATATTTTGGTCAACGATGAATATAATACTGGCTCCGATATATTAACCAAGAATCGAGACGCAACCGGCTTTCGTTGTTGACAATTTGTTTACCTCATATTATACGAGAGATTGGCTGGATAAATACAGGGATATTCCATCTTTATCTTTTTATGTAGTGCTCTGTCAACCCTTCGAGGCCCGAGAAACTTTAATTGATTTTAAAGTAGCTCTTCCAGTCATAGTAAAAAGGTGAACGTCATGTTATATAATCGTAGCTGGCAAGATTGTGTTTGAACAACCAGCAACATCATTGATATTCAAGACTGGAACCTACACCATAACTCTACAAAACGGTTTTAATGTAGTATTATAATATAAATTGTATCTGATGAAATCTCTTGTATTGAATCGTGCATATTGTATAATTATTATATATCATGAGAAAACTTTTTTTGTTTATATATAATTTTTAATAGTAGGTACAATGTTGGCTCTACATATAATGGAATTCCAACAACACCTTACATTTTTTTTCATAGAGAGACAACCGATTTTTTGTTTGCTATGACCACGATCTGGCTCATTACTATAAACAAAACAATAAAAATAATTTAACAAAAATCAAACTAAACAAATTTGTTTTCAAATGAACATTTATGAGAGCAAGCTTTGTTGTTATGTCTTTTTTCTACACATTTGTAATTATTATGCTCTCATTAATGTTTTCCACCAATAACTTACTATAAATATTATTATGTTTGATTAAGTTAACATAAATAACGCTTTTGAAAGTTATTGTTGGGTGTTGTTTTAAAAGTAAATGATATTCACATCGTGAGTATCTTTTTTAATTAGTATTGTTTTATTGTTTGCTCGAGTAGGCCAAATAATAAACTGTTAGGGCGTTCGAGGGTGGTAGAAATTGATAAGATATGTGTCCTGTGTGTTATTACATTAGTGACGTTTAAGTTATCTAATATTATTTGTTATTGCAGCAACATGTGAAAATCCCCAGCTTAGTTATGTTAGTTTATCGGAACCTGACTTAGCGCCGCAAAGCTCCGTGTAAATTAACTTGGGTGTGGCCGCTATGGGGGTGTTTGCGCTCAAGGGCAATGTCGTGCCTCGCGGCTGTGAGCTTAAATGTCACCAAACTACATAAAACGGCATCGTAACTATAAAAATCAAGGACATATTGAATTAAATTGCACGGATCTAGATTCGCTGTTTTATTGTGACTTGTACGGCCCGACAACCAATAATTTTAACAGACAGTGTTTTAGGTAATAAAATGCAAGAATTTACTTGACGATTACGGTTTTTGAAAGAAACCGGGTATCAAATTAATATTCTACAAATCAAATATACACACAAAATAATCTAAACTTTTAATATAACTAAAATGCATCAGCGTTCATAGTAGTAAAGTTTCGTTGATGAATCTCATCCAAATGAGGAGGGAACAGTGTTCAATTTAAAACAATAAACACACTAATTATTCATGTTGACTTTTAGCGTAACAAGTTACAGCTTCTAATAAAATACGGTGGAATTAGTTACGTTCTCAAGTTTTTGCAGAACCTGATCAGCCCTCGGGATTTTCTACCAACATTAACTCGTAAAACGTTTTTCTCTTCGGACTTATATAGCATTTTCATACTTGACATATGAAACTTAACTCATTAGGATTTACATTCGATGTAGTAGTAAACTTTCCATATTAGGGAAGCTCGTCTTTCATCTTTAAAGGTTGATCATAACCCTAAAAGATACTTTATTTTGTGCTTTCCTTACCGGTAGAGCCTAGACCGGATCATAAACCTTCACCGGTCGGGTTTTTAAAACCGCATACATATTATGTCAGTATTAAGAAAGGGAAGATAATGAGTTATTTGGAACTAATGAATAAGCTACGTACCCAGTTTAAGATAATATTATAAAAAAAAAGTCAATTTAGAAATACACTGCACCCACCATTGTGACTTCCTAGAATATAAGTTTGATTTCAATACTGGTATCATCTTAACTTGAGTATTTTTCATTTTAAAACATAAAATAATTTGTGGTAATGTTAAATAATGGTCTTGAGGTTGTAGCGTGAGATGTACACAATTGCAATTTTTCTTATCGAATCAATTAGTGGAGGTAGACGAGTATTAAGGATTATTCAAGTACTACCCACGCTTTTGCGTGTTTCAAACCAGGGTCCCATGGGACATTTAAGGCACTCGCCACGGACCTGAAGCCAAACCGCTTGAGCCACCGCGGACGACTACGAAATAAAGAATTAAGCTGGAGCCTAGCGATGTGTGAATATTGTTAGTAAACTCAACGAAAGTAGTACACAGCGTTGTCAAATAGATACAAATTCATTTTGTCCCTATGAATTATTAGAAAGTAATAACATTATGTTATTTATTCGGTGATTTTATTGGAAGGCGACGATCGTTTGACACAAATGTAAATTAACTGGAATCCTGTCGAGCTTATTACTACCGGTACTCACTCTAACGTCTGACTGGCTGTTCCCGAACTTAATTCCCTCAGACGAGGCCAGTCATTTAAAGGGCCACACGAGGGAGACGACTATTAACTTATACCCATCCTACTCTCCCCTTAATTAATTTCTCAGACTTAATCTAGTTTGTCCGCACCTATTCCCCTTTCTCACTTACCTTCCTTAATAACTGTATCGCTTTGTACAAACCTTTTATTCACCCTTTGTCAGAATGACCATATTTCGATTTACTGTATTTTTTTTTACTTATGTTATCTATACAAATAAAGTTCTCCGTTATGTCTGAATGACATGTTGTTTTCTATATGTATTTGTTTTCTTAAAACTTATGTTTCAATTAATTTATATAGTTTTACTTTACGTTAATACATGCTAAAGAGGTAATTGTGCCCTACAATGGCCTTCTCGACGAGTGGCGAGAAAAATACAATAAAATAATAAATAAATTATAACTTATTCATTATATAGGCTAACATAGCAATGAAATGAATTGCAAAGAATAAAATAATGAAATAATGCTATTCAATTTCGCAATAATTTATCTTTATGTAGATAATAATGACATTCAAACATATTATGTTTTCTGCAGAAATAGTTCTGAATATGAGAGCTAGACACAAGCTGGTGTTGATTAGATAATCTTCACCGTGAAATAGACGCGTCACAGAGAGAGTTTCCGTGATGAAACGAGTGCATTTTGAAGACGGAATGACGAGTTGATTAAAGAGCAGAGAATTTGCGTCAGACTGTAGCACGACGCCGAGGAATCTACATCTTAATAGAAGAATAGTAGGAACATGCAGTGATGAATACATTTGTTACTCTTTTTTCATCACACGGTAAGATAGTACATGTCATTACAGAACGAAGTACATAATATTATATTTACACAGATGTGGATTTTGTGATGATTTATGTGAAATATATACCTATAAATTTCAAAATATGTAATTTTACTATAGATACCAAAAAACTTTCAAAAACGAGAAAATTTGGCTTATTATAATTAGAAAGAAACGAGGCTCTTCCTTTTCAGAAAGTTTTTTGAACTAAATGGGATAAACGTTAAATTATTTAACAAATAAAACTAAAACAAAACTGGAGGCGGATTCCATTTATGCTACTTGGGACCTAACTAAAGGTATAGGCTATACTCTAAGGTTGCTGGGACCCGGGTTCGATCCCCGGTTGGGATGGACATTATTAATTTCTGGATTGTATTAAAAATTAACAATTTCGACATATTATATCAATACATTCAGTTTCATACCTACACATTTTGGAATGCTTTCACAATTTATTTAAAATTTAAATTTATTAAATTTATTAAAATCCCCCACTGACACAAATCCTCTGGCTGAGTAAGTATACTACAAATATAAATGTTAATTTTTATGGACAAGTTATACGAATAATCAATCATATTGTATGCCTTTTTAAATTTAAAATTGTATTCATATAATAAAATCCATTTTTATTTAGCGATTCTTTGGGAAATAAAGCAAAAGTGAAACGGCAAATATGAAAAACCTTTGCTCAAGCACAAGCATTTAATTAATAAATAATAATTAATAAAGTTTTTTAACTTCTGATTTGGACTTAAGTCCATCAGTTCTTGTCTTAGGAGTTTGTAAACGGTGACTTTTGAGCCGTCCTAGCAACGAAGCATATAATAAATTCAGAGTTGTTCTGAATCGGCCTTGTTGATTCTGGCGTTGATCCGCGGGTGTTCGCACTGTCCATACCACTGATTGCTATATTTCCTATTACTAGGAAAACGCTAAAGTCCCGTCGCGTTGATGGATGAGCTTTTTTGTAAGTTTTTAGTTTGCGTGGGATCTATTTTACTTATCAAATGCCTTTTGAACGCATTGTTGGTGATTGTTGTCAAGTTTCTATTGTTACTTGTAAATTGTCATTATAAACCTAAAAAAACTCATATTAAAACTTTTATTCTATGGTTTCGGGCTAATTTTTTCAACTTTTTCTTTCAGAAAGCAATACATCACCATTACCTTAATGTCCATGTGAAATATGAACGTTGTAGCCCCACCCGTTTGGTCAGAATCGGCCCAAATGTCACGAAAATATCGCACTAAAAATCGAAAAAAATCGTAAAAGTACGATATTCACAAGAAATATTTCTTCGATTGTACCCAAAAACAATACACCTCTAAGTTCAGAGATTTCAAAGGTCCCCTTCAATGTTCATCAAGATCGGATATGCCGTTTGCCTGGTAGAGAGTTAACAAACAGACAGAAAAACAAACAAAAAAACAAACAAAAAAAACACCCGAGCTAAATTTTTTGGGGGTCAGTGAAATTGAAGTCTTCGCTTCGCTCATCCACAAAAATATCGTTCTTTGGTTGGTTATCGCTCACTCGTCGATTGCGTCGGGGCCTACAGGGTTGGCTTGGTCGCTTTGATTTACTGTCCCCCACTGAAAATCAGTTATACTAGGAAGCTTCGCAAACGCTTTTTTTAGTCGCGTTGATGGATGAGCTTTTTTTATTTTTTAGTTTGCGTCGGATATCTTTACTTTTGCAAGTGCTTTGCTTTGCTGCCTACGAATTGTAGGTGATCGTTGTCAAGTTTCTATTGTTACTTGTCAATTGTTATTATTTACCGTAAAAAACTTATATTAAAGCTTTATTTCTATAAATTCTGGCTAACTTTTTCAACTTTTTCTTTCAAAAGGTACTACATCACCATAACCTTAATGTCCATGTATAATATGAACGTTGTAGCCCCACCCGTTTGGTCAGAATCGGCCCAAATGGCACGAAAATATCGCACAAAAAATCAAAAAACTTATATTAAAAGCTTTATTTCTATGGATTCTGGCTAACTTTTTCAACTTTTTTTTCAAAAGGTACTACATCACCATAATCCTAATGTCCATGTATAATATGAACGTTGTAGCCCCACCCGTTTGATCAGAATTGGCCCAAATGGCACGAAAATATCGCACAAAAATCGAAAAAAATCGTAAAAGTACGATATTCATGAGAAATATTTCTTCGATTGTACCCAAAAACAATACACCTCTAAGTTCAGAGATTTCGAAGGTCCCCTTCAATTTTCATCAAGATCGGATATGCCGTTTGCCTGGTAGAGAGTTAACAAACAGAATAAAAAACAAACAAACACAAAAACAAAAACAAAAACAAAAAACACCCGAGCTAAATTTTTTGGGGGTCAGTGAAATTGAAGTCTTCGCTTCGCTCATCCAATAACTGACTCTAAATAGACTCTAAATACAATGTATTTTATTTATGTACATGTTAATTCGAACATTAAGTGTAACAATAACATAAACACATTCCTTGTTTTGATTTTAGTTTACTCTGCATTTATTTAAAGATTTCCAAATTTAATTCCTTGCTCTTAAGGGGAATTTTGAACAAACTTAAAATGTTCTATGGTCAGCCCAGGAATTTTTGCTCACCCAATACATAAGCAATTTATAATTTTTATCACATAGCTAACCGAATTAATACAAGTAAAATTGCCTTATATATTAAGTAATTTGACCGTGGAACAGACCAGGAATTTATATTATGGTTTACGAAAGTAGCTTTATTAAAATTCCAAACAAAACGTTCGCTCTCGAGCCGTACTCGGCCGCCTTTTCTCTCTCCTCTAGAATGTAGAGCTTGAGAGATGTTTGCGTGATCAATTCAAGTGAGGCTAAGTCTGACCACGGTGATTTGGGGGGAAGGAGGACACCCGCGGATTTAGAAACCGATAGAAGCCCGCCTGGCGAGGTGAACAAATTCGATAGCTCAGAGAGGGAATCTATTCATCCCCCGTGTCTTTTCCAAACAAACATGTTCGTTTCTTTTGTGTCCGATCAAGTACAAAAATAACTTTTATTCGTCGTAATCTATTTTTTATTTATGTGGTATTGAAATTACGACAAATGACTTTGTCATTGATAATTAAATACTTCCCCAAATACAAATATTTGTATGTTTCCACAAACAAAATGTTTTTGATCTCATTTAAATGTTGTCGAATTACATGAAGATTAGCTAATAATTTGTTTTCGAACATTGAACACAAAGATAAGTTTAGATAATCCTTACGGATGCACCCATATTTGCTCATATCTTAAAGTTTCTACAGCATGTTTTATGTTGAAAAAATAATCGATTAGTATACTGATTTCATACGTTTAGAAGTAATTATATCCTCGAAAAAAAAGTCGTTGTAGTTATATGAAAAATGTTTAACCCAGATATTTTAAGCCATTGCTTTTTATAGATGCATCATGTTACTATCGAATAAAAAATAATGGGTCAGTGATGCTTTGTTGACCTGACACGCGCTTGGCACCCATAAAGAATTCGATCAATATGAATTGTCCCGCCAACCTATAAACCAAGAGCCGACAGTGACGTCATTGATCATGCCACGGTGACTCTCACTCGGCGAGGGTGATAAGACGAGGCTAGATCATCATCACGGCGCCGAAATAAAACAAACTGTAATAGGCTTCACGTAATGGTGTTAAGAAGCCAATATCAGATAATGTCCCTGAGAAGAGTCTGCTATGCTAACGACTTAACGAGGGGTGTAAAGTATAAGCTCGATTTCAGTTCGTAGATTAAATTTTATATGGGGTATAAGCGTAGATTTGTGTTTGGTCCAAAACGAATATAAACGTTCAAGCAACAACAGACTGCAACACTCTTTTAACTCATCAAATCCTAATGACGGATGTTTAGAACTCTAAAAATGTTGTAAAATAAATTAACCCCCCCCCCTACCCACTTTCTACTGTGACCCCCCCGTGCCCCCTCTACCCCAAGTCAGAATGTTACAGAGAGTTCCTGTACACCCAATTCACGTACACATCGTTTCGGCGATTGCGTCGGGGCTGCAGGGTTGGCTTGGTCGCTTGATTTAAAGTCCCACTGAAAACAGTTATATACTGAGTGGCAGACTCTAAATAAAATTATTTGTTTATAATTTTGTAAGTTTATTTTAGTTTATAATTTGTCAGACTACTGATATATTATAAATGTGTTACATCAGATGTGTATTAATTAACATTATTATTTGCACTTGTGTAGTGATGGTATGCGCCCTAAGTTCTCAAACAATGATTCGTTTCCTAAATTTGTACTAATGATTAGCAGGCATTGAACAGAACACATATTTCGAAAAAACAAATTAAATTTACATGATACAATATTAGCATACTCATATTTATAACTAATATCCTTTAGCACTCACTCTAAAGAATTACAAATATATTGTGCATTATACCAGTATTATTAGTTGCATATATAACATGGCACTCATCCCACATTAATGCATGCAACATAAAAAGTGTAATACTTATAGAACCATCCGTTGTATTAAACTATAATAACTATGTAAATATGTAGTAACGTGGTTGCATGTTTGTGTAAATATTTGTATGCAAATATTATAATAAATTCAATCTTTATTGACAGCTGTTCAGTTGGTATGGATGACCACGTGGATCCAGCGTACTAATCAATACAAAGTAGATGTTTACAAAAAAAAAAAAATCAGAAAATATATAACACCATCACAATGAAATTAATGATTATGAACAATGTTGTAAAGATTGATGATGCAGAATGGTGATGGAATGCTTTAAAACAGTGGGAACAATTTTGTCAATTAATGAGAGGGGGATGACATAGCGCTTAAGAAATAGGGTGAAAGAAGAAGGAACGGCTGCACGTGCTCCTATCAGAAGACCGATGATCTCCCATAGTTCAGCAGGAATGTGGTATCTTCTTGCTAGATCAGCTATGCAAGGTTGGTAAATGCTTATCTTTTCTTCACTCACATCTTATGCCTGGATGTCTCCCAGTTCAAAGTGGATGGTTGGATCAAGAATTGATACTTTCTTCCTGTCCTCGCCAATCAAGATAGTCTGAAGAAATGCACGGGACTTCTTCGTGGACTTCCCAAATCCCCTTTTCTCGAAATGCATTTGCAATCATTGATCGAATGGTGTTATGGAGCTTTATTCTTTGTGTTTCGCCCTTTTTTCAAAACCCCAACACATGAGCAATGGTTTCAATCACGTTGTACGGAGGGTACCGGCAACGGGTTGTGTTGAGGTGTCTGCCAGGGACTGCGCGTACAGCTGCCGCATTGCACGACATTTTGATGGAATTCGTCCATTCCGAGGATGAAAGTCCGTTTTTATTATAAACCCACTTGTTGGATCGTAGAGTCTCAGAAAACAATGTTACCCTATTTCCCTTTTGAGGCAGGTTTGACCAATAACAGGAAAAAATAACAAACATTAGCTGTTGTGTAGGGTATCTAAAATACTATGTTGTGAGATCCCAGACAATAGTTTTGTTGTATTTTGCATTAAAAAACTAAAGACAAAATAACCAAATTCAATTAAATACTATTGGAACTCGACTATTCCAAGTCGCTTTGTAGAATAATTGAGTTAGGTACGAGACTTTTCATGATTCACAAACGCGGAGCTTTCTAAAAGCTTTGTCACGATATGGGAGGCCTTCGTTTTAAAAGTTCGTATATTATTCATTCAATATTCCATTTCCACTTCTTAAATATTTCTCTTATTTCGCGTTTCAATTTGAGCTCTCAAACTCGAGTGGGTGTTGTAATTGCGTTTCAAATTATTTGTTAACAGGAAATCACTGTTTTATGAATACCAAACCATGTTTAAGAACTTTCAAAAGTGAAGTTGAAAAGTTTATGGTTAAATAACAAATTCGCCGTTCGCTGCTAGAAACTTAACAAAACAGTACAAGGTGTATTTAAGTCGAGAGAGAGAGAGAGAGAGAGAGAGAGAGAGAGAGAGAGAGAGAGAGAGAGAGAGAGAGAAGAGAGAGAGAAAGAGAGAAAGAGAGAGAGAGAGAGAGAAAGTTAGTTTAAAGATCTCAAAACAAATACAAGGCGCATTCTTACTAATGAATTGGTGTTATTTGAAAATATTAACAACATCAACTGGTTTCAGCCTTATATTCATCCACTTACAAAATATTCTTCATTATTTTTTTAAATGTAACATTCTTTAAAAAGTTGAAATTAAGCGCTAAATGTAGTACTTGTGTTTTTACGATTCTCCGATACAGTAGTTGGACTGAATTTTCTGAAGCATTTCGCTTGACATAATATATTCTAGGAAACATTAACGTGAATTCAGAGTAGTCTATAGTCTCTAGAATGTAGCAGAAGGACTTTGCTCAAAAACCACATAGCTTATTTGTTTTTAAACTTGTCTTTTGAACAGCCTACCAAACATTTCTGCTAATCGAAAAGTTCACTAACTACCTTAATGAAATACTTTCTATTTCCAATTACATTTGAGAACGACACCGAGATCTGTTTGAATGTGATTTTGTGATGCCTACTAAATACTTCCAAAATTACTTAAACTTGACAACAGAGCAGCCTTTGTTCTCGGAAGCATCGTTGCCAAATCTAATGGTGGTAACACGATGGAATTTCATCATAGTAAACAAGAATTTCCACAAATGGCTTCGGTTGAATTGAGGAACATCGACGTTAATCCTTTACCAATTTTTGGTGATATTGTATCGATTTAATAGTAAATATTTAATCGTTGTGTTGTCTCATTATTTCGGCGATTATTATTTAAAATACTGGAATTTGGTTGGCATCGGACGCTTGTCGATGGCATCGACACCAGTAGTGTTGACTTGGTCCGCTACAATTAAAGCCCCCCACTGAAAATCAATTATTGACTGAGTGAGTAGACTCAAAATACAAATGGATTAATTTTTATTTGAATGGCAAATGTATCCATCAGGACCCTGCAAATATAGTTGCTACAGAGCTCATGACTTAAAAGCTACTT